>CM033645.1:207492109-207992342 GCA_019512145.1 Engystomops pustulosus | reverse complement strand
AGTGGCGGCTGGGGACCGAATACCGAGGGGCGGCCGCCGCCATGAGGCTGCGAAAGGCCTCGGTCTCTACTAGCCTATAGGGCAGCATCTCCAGGCTTAGCAATCTGGAAATGTGCACATTAAGGGCTTGGGCGTGCGGGTGGGTTGCACTATATTTGCGTTTCCGCTCCAGCGTCTGGGGTATGGAGAGCTGAACGCTGGTGGATGCTGTGGAGGATCGTGGAGGCGACGATGGGGTTTTTGTGGCAGGGTCCTGGGCAGGGGGCTGACTATCAGCTGACACAGGGGAAGGAGCAGTGGTGTGCACGGCCGGAGGTGAACGCGCTTGTTGCCACTGAGTGGGGTGTTTAGCATTCATATGCCTGCGCATACTGGTGGTAGTTAAGCTAGTAGTGGTGGAACCCCTGCTGATCCTGGTTTGGCAAATGTGGCACACCACAGTCCGTCGGTCATCCGGTGTTTCCTTAAAGAACCTCCAGACTTCTGAAAATCTAGCCCTCGCCGCAGGAGCCCTCGCCACGGGAGCTTCACTAGTTGACACATTTGGCGCTGATCTAATGCTCGACCGAGCATCAAGCTCGGACGAGCATGTTCGCTCATCTCTAATGATAACCTCACTTTTATTATACTCATATTCTTCTATTATAACATCCAACTTGTTTCTGCCTGCCATCCTGATTGTGGAAATCACTGGCACTTCATATACTGTAAGACTGTGCCTAGGGGTCACAATGGAAGGTACTGGTATAGCTATAGTTTTGCAGATGCTTCCAAATTGTGAGCAAAATTTATAACAGGACAAGGCACAGGCAGGGCGGCACCCCCAATGAAATGACATGAGAAAGTCGCCTCAGGCGGCGCCCCCTTGCTAAATCACAGGGGAGGGGCGGCATCTTGTGGCAGTACTGCACTTCATTAAAGGGTGGCTCTGCTGGAATTTTCATTAAAAGGGGGGCTCTGCTGTGGATATTTAATTAAAAGGGGTTCTTTCTATGATGTGGCGTCTTTCTATAATTCGCCTGAGGCTACAGAGAGGCTTGGTTCACTTCTGGGCACAGGAGAGGAGTCAGCCCGTGCCCAATGCAGCAGCATGCATGTCGTTGGCACTGTGCAAAATGTAGTCCAGTGAAACAAGGGCAAATATAAATTGTTGGCCTTAGATCATGGGTCAGCAACCTTCTACTGTAAAACTAGAATTCCCAGCATGCTTCCCTTGTTACTTGTGTGCAGTGCATGATGGGATGGGTTGTAGTTTGACAACAAATGTCCCTGTATGAATGCAATCAAGATAGTCCAATAGTTATTTATTAAATGAGGGCCCTGCCTCCTGATACCTCTAACCTCAAAGCTGAAGAGGCCATACCCCTGACGTATGCTATTGTATAGACATGCAACCCTGGCTTATTGGACCCTATATTAAAATAGAAACCAGTCTCACGGGCTTCCGAACCCGTGAACTATTGATGATTACCGTATATACCCGAGTATAAGCCGACCTGAGTATAAGCCGAGACCCCTAATTTTACCACCAAAACTGGAAAAACATATTGACTCGAGTATAAGCCGAGGGTGGGAAATGCATTGGTCACAGCCTCCCAGTATATAGCCAGCCAGCCCCCAGTAGTATACAGCCTGCCCAGCCTGCCCCCAGTAGTATACAGCCAGCCCAGCCTGACACCAGTAGTATACAGCCAGCCCAGCCTGCTCCCTTAAGTATACAGCCTGCCCCCAGTAGTATACAGCTCAGCCTGCCCCCGGTAGTATATGGCCCAGCCTGCCCCCAGTAGTATACAGCTCAGCCTGCCCCCAGTAGTATACAGCCAGCCCAGCCTGCCACCAGTAGTATACAGCCAGCCCAGCCTGCCCCCTTAAGTATACAGCCTGCCCCCAGTAGTATACAGCCAGCCCAGCCTGCCCCCTTAAGTATACAGCCTGCCCCCAGTAGTATACAGCCAGCCCAGCCTGCCCCCTTAAGTATACAGCCATCCCAGCCTGCCTCCAGTAGTATACAGCCAGCACAGCCTGCCCCCCTTAAGTATACAGCCTGCCCCCTTAAGTATACAGCCTGCCCCCTTAGGTATACAGCCTGCCCCCTTAGGTATACAGCCTGCCCCCTTAGGTATACAGCCTGCCCAGCACCAACAAAAAAAAAAAACTTATATACTCACCCTCTGGTGGCCCCGATGTGCAGCGCTGCTCCCCCGATGTCCTCTTCTGTTTTCTATCTTCCTCTGTCTTCTGTCTTCTGCAGGGCGCCGCCATGTTCTTCCCGCCCAGCAGGCGCATAGTATGACGCGGCCGCTGCTGACGTCATACTATGTGACGGCCGGAGAAGAACATGGCGGCGCCCTGTGGAAGCAGAAGACAGAGGAAGCCACCGGAGGTTGAGTATATAAGTTTTTTTTTTAAGTGCTGGGCTGCCTATTGACTCGTGTATAAGCTGAGTTGAGGATTTTCAGCACATTTTTTGTGCTGAAAAACTCGGCTTATACACGAGTATATATTTCACATAATGAATATTTCAATTAAAAAATGTATGTAATTATGGAAATGTTATTGTTCTGTGCTATACTGTTTTTGCATTATTTCCTGATTTTCACCATTCATATTTTGCTATTTTCAAAATTTTGCAGGTAACCATTTGTAAGGGATAGTTTTGTGTAGCTATTCCTCTCTTTGGAGAGTGGTGTCACGCGTGGAGTTTTGAATCCGTTTTTGACCCGTTTTTAAGCATACGTTTTTGTCCGTTTCCTAACTAAGATAATTGGGAAAAATGGCCAAAAACGGATGCGTTTTTTTAATGGACTGAAAACGCATGATTAAAAATGGGCCAAAAAACGGCTTCAAAACGCCAGTATGCCTCGGGGTTTTCAATGGACATGGGGGTCACTGCCCAACACCAATGGCGGTAAATAATCTCTTAGAGCAAATATTCTGAGAGTAATATTCTGTTCCCACCATCACATATAGAGATGGAATGAGGATGCATTTGCCTGACTGTTATGTATTCTGTGCCTTAAATAGTAACTAAATCTCTGAAACAATTGTTGTTTTCCATAATAGAAAACTTTTTTAAATAGTTTATTAACGCACAAAACGTCAATTTTATCTGCTTCTTTATTCTGTAGTGAGTGGTGCCTTTTCAGGTCCTTACACAACAGATAGATAAGGACAGGAAGCTAAAGATTACAGTAACTCTTTACATACCGAGAGAATATTTTATATAATAATTAAGCTCTGTAAGGACATAAGATTACAGGCGGTCCCCTACTTAAGAACACTCGACTTACATACGACCCCTAGTTACAAACGGACCTCTGGATATTGGTAATTTATTGTACTTTAGTCCTAAGCTACAATAATCAGCTATAACAGTTATCACAGGTGTCTGTAATGAAGCTTTAGTGTTAATCCTGAGTCTTATGACAACCCAACATTTTTAAAATCCAATTGTCACAGAGACCAAAAAAGTTCTGGCTGGGGTTACAAAAATATACAGTTCCGACTTACATACAAATTCAACTTAAGAACAAACCTACAGACCCTACCTTGTATGTAACCCGGGGACTGCCTGTATAAGGAAATCTACTTGGGGTTTTAACCATTCACACTTCTGGGTAGCTCAAAGAAGCATAAATATGTGCATAAGTTTATTAGAAGGGTCAATAAGATAGATATAAAATTAACTTTTAACTTTATTTAAAGTAAATCTACCACCAGGATGAAGGATTGTAAACCCAGCACACTTACATACTGCTGAGTGCTCCCTCTGGCAGGAACCGCTCTTCTTTTAGCTTCTTATGTCCTGGTTTTAAAAAAAAGGCTTTAAAATTATGCAAATGATCCTGAGGTCAAGTTTAGAGCCCCTCAAGCTCATTTGCATAATGTTAAAGCCTTTTTTGTAAAAATAAGTGTATACACTTATTTTTACAAAGCTATAAGAAGAGCAGATCCTTCCGGAAGGGCCACACACCCGTATGTCAGTGTGCTTGGTTTACAATCCTTCGTCCTGGTGGTAGGTGTCCTTTAAAGGTCAGAACCTACTAATTTTGCTGGGATCAACTATGTAAAGTGAAAAGGGACTCCAAACTAATAGAGGAATAGTAGGAAAGAGTTATCAGGTTTGATTAATTTCAATATCCCTTTGTTCTCACGGGGATAGGATTTCCCCTGCTTCTTACTGAAATAAACATGTATGGTTGGTTGATTCTGAAATGAGAAAGACCGAATAGCAATTTTGTGTAGTCTGATATAATGTCAGGGCTGAAGGTGATCTCCACTCTAAGGATCTAAAAGCCGAGATGTCATCCCTCACCATGTAAATTCTTTCATATGAAAGTATTCAGTAAATACAGAAACCACAATTTATTTTAGTTTTTTTATTATGGAAATCAATACAAATCGTAGGTCGGCCCGCGCCTGATGTCCCACATGTCTAAAATTGAGATTGCATTGATTTCTCCACATCTATAGAAACAATTTTAACAGTATTGGCACAAGTGCAGGATGGATATTCATGTGATGGAGTGATAGTCCACGTGGAGCTTACCCGCCTTACACATATATGGCATATTTTTTACTATGAGAACTGTCAATCTATGGAATAGCCTGCCTCAGGCGCTGGTCACAGCAGGGACAGCAGAGAGCTTCAAGTAGGGTCTAGATGCCTTTTTACACCTAAATAACATTGATGGTTATGTTACATAGAATTGTTTCCCCTAAATCCCTTCCTCATCCAATCCCTTCCCTTCCTTGGTTGAACTTGATGGACAAGTGTCTTTTTTCAAACGATGATATCTATTGAAGAAGACCCCTTATTTAAGACATCTACCCATTGGAAGAACAGAAAGTCTGTTCTTCCTGGCAAGACACCCACCACATATGTGTGGGACTATATGCAGTGGATGATTTGAGTAGTTCCATCTCAAAAAATTTGAAGTGGCTTGTTGATGCCCCCCACCAACAACATATGCTCCTTTGGCTATGCCCCTTCAATGAAGAAAGCTATGGACAGCTATGGCACCTGCCCTCTATTGAATATCCCCAAGGATGTTGAAGATGACCACCATTCATAGAGTTAATCTGGTGTAACCTCATCTTCTACACCCCTATTATTACAGTTCTTCCAATAAATGGTAGCCTAGGGGGTTGGACTCCATTCCAAAATTTACAGATATGTTATACATGTCTATGGAGGGTAAAACCCCTTAAACAACATCATTTTCAATCATGATTTGCATTTTACGTTACTTTCCTATTGCAAAAAATGAAATATACAAATCTCTTATAAAAATGAAAAATATCCAACGTCACCAGAAAGCGGATGGAACGATGAATTACGGCAAATACAAAACACAGTACACTTACTGAAATCCCTGTAACACCATAGAAGAGGTTTAACACTGCACGAACATAGAGAAAAGTGCACGACCCTTGATGGGTATTGCCCCCAAAATACAGAAATCACCATTAAATATCATCCACGTCTGATAAATTGTATGGACATATTATACTATATATATATATATATATATATATATATATATATATATATATATATATATATAGTATGTTATAGTATTGCTTAATTCAAATATGGCCGCTTTGGTGCTATCACAACCCTAACTGCCTCGGACTGAGGTAAAAAAGTTTCCCAGGACTAAAATATTGATAAAGAAACCTGTCAGCTGTTTGAGGTGTCAACTTTTGCCCGTTTTGGGATAATTTTTTGCTGTTATTACACCCCCAACTACCTTGGACTGAGGTAAAAAAAGTTTTCTAGGACTAAAATAATAATTAATTACCCATTTAATAAGTCATCAATAGGTGGGGGCCAACACCTAGCAGCTGTTTGAGGTGTCAATTTTCCTTGTTTTGGGGCTATCACGCCACTAACTACCTTGTACTGAGGTAAAAAAGTTTTCCAGGACTAAAATACACATAAGATAAGTCATTAATATTATATTGGCGGGGTTCAACACCTATCAGCTGTTTGAGGTGTCAAATTTTCCTGGTTTTGGGATTGTTTTGGCGCTTTCAAACCACTCAAATTTACTGAGGTAAAAAACTTTTTCAGGACTAAAATACTAAATAAATAATTTTTTATTTATATGGCGCCTACAGATTACGCAGTGCTGCACAAAGCATGCCAAATTGGTCCTAATAAAGACACCTATCAGCTGCTCGAGGTGTCAACTTTTGCTCGTTTTGGGATCATTTTGGTGTTATTACACGCCTAACTACCTTGGACTGAGGTAAAAAAGTTTTCTGGTACTAACATAATGAGTAATTACCCATAAAACAAGTCATCAATATTATATTTGTGGGGCCAACACCTATCAGCTGTTTGAAGTGTCAATTTTTCCTTGCTTTTGGGGCTATCACGCCACTAACTCCCTTGTACTGAGGTAAAAAAGTTTTCCAGGACTAAAATACACATAAGATAAGATAAGATAAGTCATTAATATTATATTGGTGGGGTTCAACACCTATCAGGTATTTGAGGCTTAAATTTTTCCTTGTTTGGGATTGTTTTGGTGCTATCAAACCACTAACTAAAATTTACTGAAGTAAAAAAGTTTTACAGGGCTATAAATGACTGATAAATTACCCATAGGATAAAGTCATCAATATTATTTTGGTGGGATCCAACATCTTTGAGTTGTTCCATGGATCTGTGATACCGCATCTATCGGTCACATGTCTCAGTCCCATTCATGTAAATGAAGCTGGGCTGCAATACCATGCACTGCCACTATAAAACATATGGCGCTGGGTTTAGTGAGCAGTGTTTAGACTACAGAAACTGCTTACCGGTAGAAGCAACAGATTTCTAACCTTTACCAATCTGATACTGATGACCCGAGACAGGTCGTCAATATTTTAGTCCTGGGACACCCCTTTAAATAAACTACGTAGCCATAATAATTAGGAAATTGCAAGGACATTGCCTTAAAACAAACCTGCTGAGAACAAATACACCCCGAAAGAGGTATAAAAGGCAGATTTTTCTGATTTGACAAAATAGGATGACCCAAAGACTAACATTTAGCGGCACATTTTTGATTTTGGAGGGTTAATATTTTAAAATGTTATTGCCACATGATGAAGCGGTTATTGAAACTCTATTCTACAACAGGCCGTGGTAATGCACTGATAATATCTTGGCTTCAGATCTGCAAATAAATAGGTGCAGTATCAGCGCTGCCACCAGAGGGCTCCACTGGGGACTGCACACTGTCTCTTTTTTTTTAGTCTTGTATCCATATCAAAAGCATTTTTGTGCATAAAGTTGATGAAATATTCTGGATGCTGTGAATAAAGACAGACCTGTTGCATATATACAATGGAGGGGGGAGTTTTGAGGGCAGGCTTAGGCCTTGGTCTTGTTAGCACTAGAACATCCTCATGAGAAATTAAAATATTGCTGTCGCGCATGTAATGGAAGGAATGTTCTATAATAAATTGATCAGGATTCCATAAATTACTAGCACTGGAGTGTTCAGATTCATCTCTATGGGGAGTCATATCATGAGCAGTAAATTAATATAAAATTGCAGCACAGGAACCTAACTGCTCCATGATTACACCCATGTCTTTTATATGGTCTACATTGCAAAATATAGCCCAAGTTTTTTAACTGCTAGCTGGATTGTTTCGCAGCATTGACCTAAAGCTCACTGCCCATGGTCATTGTAGGTGGGAGACTCCTCATGGGTGGGGTTAATGTGTATAGACACATAAACTCCACCCACGAGGATTCTCCAACCTACAATGACCTATTTTAAGTTGTAGCTTGTGAGGTTAAGCCAGGGCATGATGGCATTATTTAACCATATTACCCTCATTGTTACTGCAGTAGACCCATTTATATACAATATTATATCCCCCCGCATTATATATTGCCCCCTGGAGGATTATAGAGGCATCACAACCAAGGTACGAATGGATTTACTAGGATGCAGGGCTGATTATACTAATAGTAGCTCTGCTGTGCTCAATATGTATGTGAATTCATTACATAGAATTACTACTTCCAATGTATACGGGCAACAGGTGCTCCTTAATTTCAGCTGGTGTGAATGGGAATAAAAAGAAGGGATCAGTAGCAATATCCGCCACATTATTTCCTACTATCGTGCTGCCATATGAGCTTGTTACGCCTCCTGCTGGCAAGAAGGCTAAATGGAGTGCAGACAGCGTGGACGTGTCTCATCACATCACCGTGACTCTCTCGGGAGAGACGTGTGCTGCGGCGCTACCGGGATTTTCCTTGAAGTGACTCTTCTCCCAGCCCCTTTTAATCCGTCGTAACTTTTTGCTGACGCACGGGCAGAGTAATACAATCTTCCCAAGGATGACTATTGTGGGTAGGACCAGCGCTAAGACGAAGGTCGGAGGGGTGTAAAACCGGTAGTACTCTTCCTCGAAGGCCCTTTTCCAGCCATATATCAAAACGTGGAAGGTGCTGATCAACAAGGCGACATATCCGAGGGTGGACTGGGGGGGAGAAAAAAAACATTATAAAAAAATCATTAAAAAATACTTTGTATGACAACATACTGAAGGAGATGACATAGGGGCGGATGTATTAAAAACAAGTGACTACAGGATCAGACTACAACGGACTTGTTTGCAGTCTGTTACCATGGGAATGTACAAGTCTGCATAGAAGCTGTTGACACATAAAGGAAGGAACTGTTTAACGAATCAAAAAGTACATGAAAAAGAAATGTCTGTCACTATTGAGAAACACAAAATCCTTTGAGATAGTTTTTGCTAAGTTTCTAATTTTCTATATAAGATGTACAGAGCTCTGTGCTGCACATCACATGTGATATTATACAGATATCCTGGGGGCTTAGATTTCAGGTTTATCGCTCATTATCAATAATTCCATCTTCCTGCTCAACATTCTCTTTTCATCTTAACTCAGAGAAGTCACTTTATCCTTCTTCTCCAGTTTCTCTCGTAGAGTGCAAGCAGCAGATGAGAAATGAATGCTGCATTGTTTAGAAGCCCTGATAGGAAAGTCGTGTATAACGTGTGTATTACTCTAATTACACTAAGGCTACATTCACACGACTGTTGGAGGACGTATATACGGCCGCAAGCTTGTGGCTGCCGAATATACATCCCCCATAGGCCGCCAATGGGCGCACGGAGCGGTACGGTGCAGCACACGTGCGGCACCATACCGCTCTGTACCCAGGGAAAAGATAGGACATGTCCTATCTTACCCCGTATTATGGCGCAGTGCGCCATGTATCTCTCCATAGTTGAAACACAAAGTATACTAGAACATTGCAGGACTTGTCTATATACAAAGTTCCTGTACAGCGCGTACATTCTATACCTCTATACCTTCCACCCGTAGGATGATTTCTGCTCTCTATAAAGGGAGCAGTGTACTGTTAGAGCAGCCCTATTTATATGAGCTACATTTTAGGGGTTATTGTATATATATATTTTTGTACCTGAATGAAGCTGAACTCCCGCCAGTTTAAGGCACTATTGACAGATGGGATAGAAGTGACGGCCAACAGGGAGAGGAGTCCAAGGCTCATGATACCAAAGGAGATGTACATTTCCACTCTCCACACTTCTTCTTCATTCCACGAGTTCCCCACATTACCGTGCACCTAGGAATGGATCAGTAAAGACAAAGTCAACTAAAGGATGTTTTCATGGCTTCACCCTATAGTTGCAATGCATGCATCCCATAACATGTTGTGCCACTGTATAGCCCTAAATGACCAGTCTATTCAGACACAACCAGATAAAAAAATTATATACGCTTTATGTACAGATCTTTAAATCACATATGTTGAACATGCACTTCTATCACTACTATGTGACTTGTAGGGCAGGTTATGGGATGGTTAACCCAGTGCACAGTTGGGTACGTAGAACTTCAGGGGACCTTCAGTCACCTGTTCTCTTAATCCACCTGTGGATTTTTCTGATTGTTGTGAGGTCCGACTGCTGTTTAACCCTGTGATCAGATACCTATCCCCATGTGGATAGGGTGTAAGTGTCTAATGTGTCATAACTCCTTGAAATCCTACTACACTTTGCAGCTGCTGCTACCACCATGTCCAAGGTCCCACTTACATTCTGCAGCCTATGACTTGCCAACATTGCAGGTAAATCCTGTAGAATGTGCTTGTGGTGGGGCTGTCAGCTGGAACATGTGACTCTACCCTTAAAAGAAATCTACCACCAGCATCAATCATTGTAAACCAAGCACTTTGCTATTAATGGATCTGTCTGTTTTATATCTGTTTTCCAAAAACAGAAAATGTATAGTGGAATTCTGAACGCGAATGTGAACTGGCCCTTAGAAGATCTAGTAGTATTTTCTTAAGTGTAAGAGTCAAACCTTCTTCAGGTCTTTAATTACTTCTTGGATTGGATCCCAGCAGGAGCAGGAAGGAAGAGCTAAACAAGGATGTTCCTTCTTCCACCTGCTGGGATCTTTTCCAAATATAAGGTGTAGAGGAGCCCTTTGATGTATGCAGGTGCGTGACATTGCCACCTTACCTGTTGATAGGCGGCATTCAGGAATGTGTAGCGTTCCGACCTCCTCATTGGTAAACACATACTATACACAACATGTACGGCAGCAAAGAAGAAGCTGAGGAGCCCCAGCTGTTTTCTACACTGCAGCCAGTTCTCCAGCCAAGGAGGAAACCGCCTATACTTTGTGCCATAGTACAGCTGGTGAGCGGCGGCCAAGAGTCCCGCCAAGTACACCAAAGACAGCAGGGTGATGGCCACGATGGGCAACGTCTTATTGACAATCTCGATGGGGATCTTGTAGAAGTCGCTCTGCTGGTTTTTAAAATACGGATGAATAATGTCCCGAATGAAGGAATATACGAAGAAGAAGGTGGCCAGGCTAATGGCAATCACCACCGGGCCCTTCCATGGAGTGAAGAGGCGCAGGGGCAAGTTCTCAATCTCCCTGGAGGACGATAACGTGCCCATGTCAATGGGGATGAAATTCATCTGACGGGCAAGTTCGATGACCTGATGGCGAGCCTGGACGTTATTGCTGCAAATATAGACCTGCAAAAACATTGGAAATTATTAGAACAGTGGATGATAATATCAATATGCATGTAGGAAAGGGCTTCTTTACTCAGGGAAATCACTAAAATATGCAAATCATAAAGAATCTCCCTATTGGCATTCCTTGCGATCAGACTGTAATCTATGAGGAACCCGGACGCTCAACTCTCCAGCAGCGCCTCCGCAGGACACAGAATGTATTCCATGCTTGGCATTAAAAATAAAATTAGATGTGTGTGATACAGGACAAGTCCTCCAGAACAAGAGGCGCTCTTTGTAACCGCCCTGGCCAAGAGATAAGGGTCCTTAACATAGGACCCCATTCTATTTACTCAGCATTGCCTTAGCCCCAGTTCACACCTGAATTCTGTTATTACAATCCATTACTAAAATGATGATAACGAATGATAAGCTCCTTCAAATTGTCCATTGATTTCCATTATCTGAGCTGAAATTTGGACAGAATCTGTAGCACTATTGTTTCCATCTCAAATAATGGAAGTGGTAACAGAAAGAAAGACACTTCCATATTTATCATTTAATGGATGGATGATAAAAACTTAGGTGCAAAGAAGCCAATGAGGGTGACGACCGTTTTCTAAACTGGAAGCCGCATGTCATTTTCTTTTGATTTATGTATAAGAGATCATGGGTGATCAGGGGTTCTTCATATAAACAAAATATAGGAACTCCAATAAGAGACAAGTGTGAACTGGGCTTATAACAATATTTGTCAAGTCTTAGGTAACCAGTTGACCTCAGAAGCTTTTAACTATTTGGATTGTTTTGTCTTGCCAATTAAAGTAATAAAAAGCCAAAATTTGCTCCTAGATTCATCTGGCAATGACCTAAAGCCCACAATATTTTATTCATCCCTGCTGTATATAATGGGTTATCACATGGGAGGCCCCTGAAAATTGTCAGGACCAGTTCTTAGCAATGGAAAATAGGCTTCATTTCTCAAAACTAACAAGCAGGCCTCGTTACTCATAGCAACCAATCACAACACAGCTCTTACTTTACCAGAGCAGTTTGAGAAATAAAAGCTGAGCTCTGGTTGGTTTCTACCCGCATGTGGCAGATTTTGTTCACAGAAATTTCTGTGACTAAAAATCAGTTGTATTTTTAATAGGAATGTTTTGGAGGCCTACACACCGATTACTGCAAGTTTTATAAAGACAATAGAACTAATTCCTTAGTCGCAGAAATTTCTGTGACAAAGTCTGCCATGTGTGAACATACACTTAAACAAATATCAGAAATCATGCCCCAATGGATTTTGTTTCTCCAAACTTACGGTAAGCTGTTTTGTCCACAACACCAATAAGTCTTAAATGACTACTGGTTTTACTTTGTTTTAATAACTGAGGCCAAGTATGTAAATTCCTAAATAATAACAATCCAAAAATAGCTCTGAGTAAGCGCTGGCGTCATGGGGAATGTCTTCTGAAGGACCTTGTTGATGTTTACATAGATAGAATCTGTCACCGTATGATGACTGGACTTCATACGTCACCACCATGGCTATGAAAACATAACAAGGCCTTTCAATGGCAATGACTACGACCTGGCATCGAACGGAGACAACATGAAACGTACTTGGCTGCTGGCATCTTTCGGGCCTAATTGCAATGCCCATGCAGAAACCACGTTGAACCCTTTGACCACATAGCAGTCTGGGAAGAGCGAAGATAAATATTCTGCGTTGGATTCGGGGTACTGATCCACTCTCATGTTATTGCTGACGTCCACCAGGATTTTCCCAGCCAATAAATGCTTCAGGTCCCACAAGGCAGAGTAATGTTCTCTATGTATTGCTACAAATATGATGTTTGCTTTCAATATGGCGTCTTCATGGTGAGTCACGTCCACCACGTGCGGGAAGAAGTCGGCGGCACATTTGGGTTCTCGGCTTCCGATGACCACATGATAGCCGCATCTTATGAGCCGTATGGTCAAGGACTTGGCAAAGTCTCCACTTCCGAGTATTCCTATGGTGGTCTTGTCTTCTTTTATGCCGTTTGTTCCATTTGGCAAAAAGGTTTCGTTCACGCTCTTTGGACTTCCCATCATGGTGATGGATTCCATCGCTCAGAAGATGTCTTGTATGATGATTTAGCTAAAAAAGGAGAAATATTTATGTCAAATATAAGATTTGATGAAATTGCAACAATAGTAAGGTCTATGGCTAGTAGATTCTGATGGAAAAACAGAGGGTGCTCTTCTTGTCTAGAAATGGCTACCTGGAAGCACCTAGTCTCCCGTGCATCTGGTCCCATCAGACTAGATCACATGAGTCACCACTGAAGAATTGAGGACCCACAGACTCTCTATGACTGAGTGGGGGAATAAGGACTCACAAGCTTTCTCTATAATTGTAAGAGGGAAGCAGGGCTCACTGGCTTTCTTTATTAGTGGGTGGGGAAATCAGGACTCACATGCTTTCTTTAAGAGTGGGTGGGGAAATCAGGACTCACAGGCTTTCTCTATGAGTGGGTGGGGAAATAAGGACTCACAGGCTTTCCCTATGAGTTGGAGATGGAAGCATGACTTACAGGGGTTCTCAATGAGTGGGAGGGTGAAGCAGGACTCACAGGCTTTCTCTATAAGTGGGAGGAGGAAGCAGGACTCACATGCTGTTTATTTGAGCTGGCAGGGAAAGCAGGACTCACAGGCTTTCTCTATCATTAGATGTAAATGGCCAACAACTTTCTAAATAGCTTATAATATCAGGTGTTCCTTATTGGGTTTTAGAATTTGCCTTTAAGAACAATTAAAATATGTCTCGTTAAGCTCAGCCAGTAGCCAATATAATATTAATTTTAAAATGGACCCTTCTGCAAAACTTCATTGTATGATATGACTTTAAAAATCCTGCAAAATAGTATACAGGTAAGTGTAACACAACTAATCGCTTTAAGATGACATCTACATGTAATAAATGATAACGATTACCTGGAATATGTAATTACATAAGAGGATGTGATTAATTAGGTGATAATACCTCACCCTCAATATAATCATCTGGGAAGTTATCCTGTAATTACATGACCTCATTAGAAGATATTTACATAATAGTGAGCAGTGCGGAGGTCATGGAGAGGATGGCGCTGACTCCAGCATCTGGTTAAAGGATAATTCCACTTTTATACAATGTATAACATCTCCAAATGTCACAAGACTCAATCCTGCCCCTTATTTTATGGTTGCACAAGATCCTGACATCAAGGGAAGAGAGCGAATGTACCTGATCCCTAAAAGGAATGGGGCCGACATTTTTGTACAAGTCACTCGATACATGTCCCATTTCTTTTTAGGCCTCATTCAGATTTATTTTCACGGATGTTTAACTAAGCCATTGCGCCAATTTTATAACAGTTCTACGCCTGAACACAGGCGTAAAAGCCGTGATTTAGTCGCAATTCCCAGAGACTTTTTCGCCCCCCCCCCCCCCTACGCTGGTCCCAGGCCCAGCAGTGGCACAACTCTACACTTGGCCAGACCTAGCGTAGAAGTGACCCGGTGGTGCCGTGCGGTTCCAGAACCTCTTGATAGATCTGGCTGGGAGGCACCTTCATACACTGGCGCACTTAACACCGGCGTATGATAAATGTGCCCCATGGAAAAAAAATTGTAAACCTGTCCGTTGTTTTTCACTGTCAGTGCGCAGGCTATGGCGCAATTCTACACCAGGTCTGACCTGGTGTAGAAGAGCTCCGGCTGCGCAGCACTGCGACCACTCGGATTTATCAGGAGGCCGGAGCCGCCCCAATAGATCCGGCGAACGCTGGGGGGGTGGCAGAAGCAGCATCATACTCTGACGCATTTAGTGCCAGCCTAGAAGTCTATGGGGGTCATTTATCTATGTTCCCCCTTCCCTGAGCTCTTTTTGCACATCTAGTAACTCTTTCTTTGCACCTCATTTGTCTTTGTAGTCTCAGTTGTCAATTTCAGGATTTTTTTAGGCGCAAATTTAAAAAAAAAAACTCCTACCATTGTCTTTCCTGCGAATGGTCAGGACTGGAGTGTTTTGCGCAATTATTTAAGCCCTTTTAGGCGCAAATCATTGTTAAGCTCAGACGCAAATATCTGGAATCAGGAGGAATACAGAGACAAATTAGCTACAAAACTGCTACACGACGAGCTCCGGCGCACTGCTGGAAAAAGAATAGAATAGAAAATTGCGCAAGTAACACAATGCGCTTGAACAGTCACTAAAATACAACCAAGAAGATACATCTGCCCCTATGAGTCCGCAAAAAAACTGAGGACAGGTCTGTTTTTCACTGATGAGACTAAGAAGCCACAAATTATTCTAACCAATGTTAACCTTCAGTTTTTTGTGTGGACAAAACAGATCAAAACGGAGATAAAACGCTCCAGGGGGAATCTGCCCTAACTCATATTTATCTATCTTATCCATCCATCTATGTATCTATCTATGTATCTATCTATCTATCTATCTATCTATCTATCTATCTATCTATCTATCTATCTCCTATCTATCTATCTATCTATCTATCTCCTATATATCTATCTATCTATCTATCTATCTCATATCTATCTATCTCCTATCTATCTCCTATCTATCTATCTATCTATCTATCTATCTATCTATCTATCTATCTATCTCTCTATCTATCTATCTCCTATATATCTATCTATCTATCTATCTATCTCCTATCTATCTATCTCCTATCTATCTATTATCTATCTCTCCTGTTTCTGTATCCACCTACACATAAAATGACCTTTTATTTATCCTCAGGACAGGATGCAGTATATACAGTATATATACATCTCCCTCGTCATTGCACAGGTCATGCCTCTCATCAGCTGCACAGTGCATTAGGATGATGGGGGTAATAGTGAAGATGATGATGGTGGTGCTGGCAGTTTCTCACCCGTATGCAGGGGTCAGTGCGGGCGGCGGTTCCGGTGCGGGCTCATGCTGTTCTCTCCTCGGTACCGGAGCCGGGTCCAGAGCTCTCTCCCTGCAGCAGACGGACCGGGTCCTGGTGCTGCCGGAGGCGCGAGCATGAGAGGCGCCCGCTGATTGGCTGACATCGCCGCTGCTGTTGCTTTGCTGAGGAAGGAGCTGGGAGGAGGCATCGGAGGAGGCACCGGGGAGGACGGAGGAGGAACATCCCCTCTCCTTCAACTTATCATTTATTGCAAAATATTAAGAGGCACTGCAGGTCCCATTATTCTATCATGCAGGGGATGATGGGACGTGTAGTCCTCCTGCAGAACATTTCATCCCCATCATCCAGGGAAACCAAAGCTGCCTGACCCAGCACTAACTCCTACACCTGATACATGAAGTCCAGCGCCCCCCAGCACTCCTACACCTGATATCATGAGTCCAGTGCCCCCCAGCACTCTACACCTGATACATGAAGTCCAGGTGTCCCCCAGCACTCCTACACTGATACATGAATCCAGGTGCCCCCCAACACCCTACACTCATACATGAGGTCCAGGTGCCCCACACTCCTCCTACAACGATACATGAGAGTCCAGTGCTCCCCCACACCCTACACCTGAACATGAAGTCCAGGTGCCCCCAGCACTCCTACACCTGAAACATGAATCCAGGTGCCCCCAGCACCCACTACTCTGATACATGAAGTCAGGTGCCCCCCAGTACTCCTACACCTATACATGAGGTCCAGGTGCCCCCCCAGCTCTCCTACACCTGATACATGAGTATCAGGTCGCCCCCCAGCACTCCATACACTGATACATGAGTCCAGGTGGCCCCCAGCCCCTCCTACACTGATACATGAAGTCCAGGTGCCCCAGTACTCCTACACCTGATAATGAAGTCCAGGTGCCCCCCAGTACTCCTACCTGATACATGAATCAGGCCCACCCAGTCCCACACCTGATACATGAAGTCACAGTGCCCCCCACCCAGCACTCCAACCTGATACATGAAGTCCAGAGTGCCCCCAGTACTCCTAACACTGATACATGAGGTCCAGGTGCCCCAGCACTCCTACACCTGAAACTGAAAGTCCAGGTGCCCCCCCAGCAACTCCTACACCTGATACATGAAGTCCAGGTGCCCCCAGCACTCCTACACCTGATACATGAAGTCCAGGTGCCCCCAGCACTCCTACACCTGATACATGAAGTCCAGGTGCCCTCCTCTAGCACTCCTACACCTGATACATGAAGTCCAGGTGCCCCCAGCACTCATACACGTGATACATGAAGTCCAGGTGCCCCCAGCACTCCTACAACCTGATACAGAAGTCCAGGTGCCCCCACCCCACTCCCTACACCTGATACTAGTTCCCGGTGCCCTCCCAGCACTCACATCTGATAATTGAAGTCCAGTGCCCCCCCCAGCACTCCTACATGATACATGAGTCCCAGGTGCCCCCAGCACTCCTACAACCTGCATTACATGAAGTCCATGGCGTGCCCCCCAGCACTCCTACACCTGATACATGAAGTCCAGGTGCCCCCCGCACTCCTACACCTGATACATGAAGTCCACTGCCCACCAGCAACTCCTACACTGATTAAATGAGGTCCAGGTGCACCACCATGCTACTCCTACACACTGATACATGAAGATCCAGGTGCCCCAGCACCCTAACCTGAAACATGAAATCCAGGGTGCCACCAGCACCCCTACACCTGGATACGATGAAGTCAGGGCCCCCAGATCTCCTAAACCTGATACATGAGGCCCAGGGCCGCCAACTGACTATCCAGCCCCAAGCACTCCTACACCTGAAACATGAACCGTTGCCCCAGCACTCCTCACGAACACTGAAGTCCATGCCATGCTAAATGTATGGCCAGGTGCCCCCAGACCCAGCACATCCTCACCATACATGAATACATGAAGTCCAGGTGCCCCCAGCACTCCTACACCTGACACATGAAGGACAGGTGCCCCCAGCACTCTACACTGATACATGAAGTCAGCGTGCACCCCCCAGCACTCCTACACCTGATCATGAAGTCCAGGTGCCCCCCAGCACTCTACACTGATACATGAAGTCCAGTGCCCACCACAGCCTCCTACACCTGATACATGAGGTCCAGGTGCCCACCACCCCGCAACTCATACACCTGATTACATGAAGGTTCACAGGTGCCCCCAGCACTCTCCTACACCTGATACATGAAGTCCAGATGCCCCCAGCACTCCTACACCTGATACATGAAGTCCAGGTGCCCCCCCCAACATCCTACACCTTATACATGAATCCAAGTGCCCCCAGCATCCTACACCTGATAATGAGGTCCAGGTGCCCCCCACCAACATCCTACACCTATACATGAAGTACCAGGTGCCCCCCAGCACTCCAGAACACCTGATACATGAAGTCCAGGTGCCCCCAGCACTCCTCACACCTATACCTGAAGTCCAGGTGCCCCCCCAGCCACTCCTCCACCTCGGATACATGAAAGTCCATGTGCCCCCCAGCACTCCTACACCTGATACATGAACGTCCAGTGGCCCCTACTAAGCACTTCTACACCTGATACATGAAGTACAAGGTGCCCCACCAAACACTCCTACACCTGATCATGAAGTGCCAGGTGCACCCCCAGCATCCTACACCTGATACATGAAGTCCAGTGCCCCCCAGCACCCTACACCTGATACCATGAAGTCCAGGTGCCCTCTACAGCACTCCCACCTGATACATGAAGTCCAGGTGCCCCCACTCAACACTCCTACCGTTATAATGAAGTCCAGGTGCCCCCAAGCAATCTACACTGATCACATGAAGTCCAGGTGCCCCCAGCACTCCTACACTGATAACATGAAGTCAGGTTGCCCCACCAGACACTCCTACACCTATACATGAAGTCAAGGTGCCCCCCAGCACCTCCTAAACCTGCAAGACATGAAAGTCCCGGTGACCCCCATCACCAGCACTTATTTGCCATCCAGTACATAGCACCGCATGCGAGTATTATGTGTGCAAAGATGTGTAAGTGTTTAGGACGTAGGTATGTAGGATTTTAGTCCCTGTACGGGCACTGAATGCCCTAGTAAGTGAGCACAATGAGGTCTATTTCCGGAATAGCTGGTTATGTGAGGAATAATCAATGTATTTGGAGACTTTATGTAGATGTTACCTGATCCTGTGTAGCAGTATTATTTGGACATAAATATGTGCATATGATGTGGCAATATTTTATTATAGAGGGGGTGGGGCTATTCTAAAACAGGCAGCAGATCGAGTATATAAGCCCTATCCATGCACTATTAGGTTATTGATACTTATTATAAGTAGAAGAGCCCCTTTAAAGTATAACCCGATGGATAATAAATTAACCATGGAAACGAACAACACATGGAAGAAGTGTGCTGCCACTGCAGAGACGGGTCAGTGGTTCTTTGTAGGAGTCTGTTGTTTACATACATGAAGTAGTTCTTATTAGGTAAAATTTTTCCCTGGGGAAATGACTTCTTCACTGCTTTATGTCTGTTGTTCTGAAGGTTCGTGGAAGGTATTAGGAGCTTAGTAAGAAGAAGGAAGAGCAATCTAATTAATCAGCACTAGGGTATTATAGCAAATGCTTGTGTGTTATTTTATACCATGCATCGACTCCTGGGGCGGCAGGCACAGAGAGCAGGGAATACAGTATTAAGGCCCGGGCGGGTTCCCCCAGCTCATATGAGGTTACATTTAGCTGCACCTAAAGCTGTGCTCCCACACTCACCTACCTTCTTTCCTCACAAATGTGGTTTTAAACCGTGATCGCTCTCAGGGGCGGGCACAGAGAGCAGGGGTGTAATGCTTCTGGCAGTTTCCATTCCAACGCTCATCAGGTTACATTCAGTTGCTGTACCTGAAAGAGTCTTGTTGCTCCTGATACCTGCACTCACCTATCCGGCTCTTCCTCAGAAATGTGGTTTGTGGCATGCATCGCTCCTCAGGGGCGGGCACAGAGATCAGGGGTGTAATGCTGCTGCCATTTTTCCACTCCAATGCTCATCAGGCAGGGGTGTAATGCTGCTGCCATTTTTCCACTCCAATGCTCATCAGGTTACAATCATTTGCTGTACCTGAAAGAGTCCTGTTGCTCCAGATACCTGTACTCTTCCTCAGAAATGTGGTTTGTGGCATGCATCGCTCCTCAGGGGCGGGCACAGAGAGCAGGGGTGTAATGCTGCTGGCAGCTTCCACTCCTACTTGCATCACGCTAAATTTAGTTGCTGTACCTGAAAGAGTCATGTTGCTACTGATATTCGTACTCACCTATCCGGCTCTTCCTCAGAAATGCGGTTTGTGGAATGCATCACTCCTCAAATGTGGTTTGTGGCATGCATCGCTCCTCAGGGGCGGGCACAGAGATCAGGGGTGTAATGCTGCTGCCATTTTTCCACTCCAATGCTCATCAGGCAGGGGTGTAATGCTGCTGCCATTTTTCCACTCCAATGCTCATCAGGTTACAATCATTTGCTGTACCTGAAAGAGTCCTGTTGCTCCAGATACCTGTACTCTTCCTCAGAAATGTGGTTTGTGGCATCTCCTCAGGGGCGGGCACAGAGAGCAGGGGTGTAATGCTGCTGGCAGCTTCCACTCCTACTTGCATCACGCTAAATTTAGTTGCTGTACCTGAAAGAGTCATGTTGCTACTGATATTCGTACTCACCTATCCGGCTCTTCCTCAGAAATGCGGTTTGTGGAATGCATCACTCCTCAGTTGAGTACGAATATCAGTAGCAACATGACTCTTTCAGGTAACACAACTACTAATTAGTCTGTGCCAAGTAGGAGGAACTCTGCAGCAGCATTACACCCTGCGTCTCTCTGTGGCCCACCCTGAGAGCGATGTCATGCCCACAACCACATTTCAGGAAGAGTACAGGTATCTTTGAGACACAGGACTCTTTTCAGGTACATCAAATATTTAACCTGATGAGCATTGGAGTGGAAAATGGCAGCAGCATTACACCCCTGCTCTCTGTCCCGCCCCTGAGGAGCGATTATGCCACAACCACATTTCCTGAGGAAGAGTACAGGTATCGTGATGGAGCACAACCGACGCTTTCAATACATGGCTACAATTAGATTGTAAGAATTAAGGTCATTGGTGTGGAAACTAAATGGGGGCACAGCATTACACCCAGGCCTGATCTGCTGGTGCCCGCACCTGAGACGATGCCTGCCACAAAACCACATTTCTTTCGAGAGAGAGCCGAGATAGGTGAAGTGCCCCCAGGTTTTTATCAGGAGCACAGACTCTTTCAGGTCCAGCACTGAATGTAACCTTGATGATGTTGAGCAGGAGCTCCACGCATTAACACCCCTGCTCTCTGTGCCCGCCCCTGAGGAGTGATGCATTCCACAAACCGCATTTCTGAGGAAGAGCCGGATAGGTGAGTACGAATATCAGTAGCAACATGACTCTTTCAGGTACAGCAACTATTTAGCGTGATGCACGTAGGAGTGAAGCTGCCAGCAGCATTACACCCCTGCTCTCTGTGCCCGCCCCGAGGGAGCGATGCATGCCACAAACCACTTTCTTGAGGAAGAGTACAGGTATCTGGAGCACAGACTCTTTCGGTTACAGCAATGATTGTAACCTGATGAGCATTGGATTGGAAATGGCAGGCAGCATTACAAAACACCCCTGCTCTCTGTGCCCGCCCCTGAGGAGCGATGCATGCCACAAACCACATTTCTGAGGAGAGTACAGGTATCTGGAGCAACAGGACTCTTTCAGGTACAGCAAATGATTGTAACCTGATGAGCATTGGAGTGGAAAAATGGCAGCAGCATTACACCCCTGATCTCTGTGCCCGCCCCTGAGGAGCGATGCATGCACAACCACATTTCTAGGTAGAGCGGATATAGTAGATGCATGGTACAGGAGCAACACAAGACTCCTTTCAGGTACAGCAACTGAATGTAACTGATGACGTTGGAATGAAACTGCCAGTACATTCACCCCTGCCTCTTTGCCCGCCCCCTGAGGACGATCACGGTTTTTAACCCACATTTGTGAGGAAGAGAGGATAGGTGAGTGTGGGAGACGTGTCACTAATGTAACCTCATATGAGCTGAGGGGAACCCCCGCGTGCCTTAATACTGTATGTCCTGCTCTTCTGTGCCTGCCCCCGAGGACGACTGCATGGTGATTAACAAACTGAACACAACAAGCATTTGCCTATAGTAATACCGCTCAGTGCTGTTATAAGTTAGATATGTCTTTCCTTCTTCTTACGTAAGCTCCTAATACCCTTCCACGGACCTTCAACGATACACAGACCAGTAAAGCCATGAGGACATCAGTTCCCCCGGAGAATGTTTACCTAGACTAGAAGACTACTTCATTATTAACACATACTCCACAGAACCACTGACCCGTACTCTGCAGTGACAAAAGCAACTTCTACCAATGTAATTGATTTTGTTCTTCCATGTTAATTTATTATCCATCGGGGTTATAACCTTTAAAGGGGCCTCTCTACTTATTATAATATAATAACCTAATAGTGCATGGATAGGGCTTATATACTCGTGCCTTGTTTGAGAATGAGCCACCCCCTACTATAATAAAATATTGCCACATCATATATCATATTTATGTCCAAATCATACTGCTAACACACAGGGTCGGTAACATCTACATAAAGTCCCCCTCCAAATACAGTGATGATTATTCTCACATAACCAGCTATTCTCGAATATACCTCATTTAGTGCTCACTTACTAGGCATTCAGTGCTCGTACGTGCTATAAATGCCTACATACATGTGTCCTGAAACCCTAACATATCTTTGCACAATAATACGCCGCTGTGTGCGTATGTACGGTGGCTACAATAGTGCTTTGAGGGGGGCACCTGGACTTTCATGTTTTCAGGTGTAGGACCGCTGGGGGCACCTGGATTTCATGAATCAGGTGTGGAGTCACTGGGGGCACCTGGAGCTTTTTGGTATCGTGTAAGTGCTGGAGGGCACCTGGACTCCTGTACCAGTCTGTAAGGAGTGCTGGGGGGCACCATCCGGCTCTTCCTCAGAAATGCGGTTTGTGGAATGCATCACTCCTCGGGGGCGGGCACAGAGAGCAGGGGTGTAACACTGGTGGCAGTTTCTGCTCCTATTTGCATCAGATTATATTTAACTATTAAGGCCTTGAAGAGTCCTGTTGCTCCCCACACCCTTACTCGCTTATCTGCCTCTTCATCAAATGTCCCCTGGTGTTCCCGAGGGGTGCGAGTGCTAACCATTTTGGTTTCTTATCATATTTTCATACTATCTGCAGTCACCAAGGTTTGTATTGGCCAGCTCGCCCTTTTCCCCAGCCCCTAACTAGTTTAGTGAAGCCAAATATGGTACCTCATTTCTTTAATTTCACACGTTTGACCCTTGTTTATTGACTTCCCCGACTTCTACTACTTTATCTTGTTTCTGACCTACTGTCCTGTGCTCCCTGCCTCCATCCACTACCTTGCACGTATTCTGCCTGACCTTGGCCTGTCCTTGACTACTCTTTTGTCTCCTCGCTTGGTGGTACACACTGGCGTCTCTTGACCTGAAACACCTTACAGATCTCCTGTATAGGGGTGAAACAGTGAAGATTGGGGATGGGGTGGTTGGGTGATAAGACCCTAATATGTGGCCCAAAGTCAAACCGGTTGGCGTTATTACAACGGGGGCCAAAAACGAGGACTGTAGATAGACCTATACCTTTCCAGTAGCTGAGATGATTATTCATAGCCTCCATCAAGTCAACGAGAAACACAAATGATGGTCGGTCCAGGTGGCCACATGTAGTGTCCCAGAGATTTGTGTGCCTGCACCCCAAAATCACAGGTGTAGTGTATATCTGAAGGGTGGTCCTCGCTCATCTCCAGCGGTGGGCCTTATGTGAAGCTAATGAGGGAAGGGTCTACTTCTTCTAAGTAATAAGTCACAGGACACACAATAACTAGACAAGGAGACGACATTGTACAAATCTTCTATTGGAAATAAATACTATAAGTCGGTGAGAACGCATCTGTTGGCCATTCCCTTGCCGGACTCCCATCCGCACCGGATCTTCTGGATCTTCTTACTGAAGCAGGGCAACATCAATATGACTTTACAGAGCAGAACCACCGACGGAAGGAGGACGACCAACATGAACGTGGGGGGAAGGTACCAAATAAACTGCTTCACGTCCACCCATTTATTCCAGGCGAACACCAGCGCGTGGGCGGTGGAGAGGAATAGCGCCACGTGGCCCAACTTACTCTGCGGAGACAGAAACAATACGGAAATCACAAGACGGGCACGGCTCATTGGAAAATGGAATTTACATGGGATCAGTCAGCAGTCTAGACCATGGAAACCGCAGGCGCTTGTTACGTATTGGCCTTGGAGAAAGTTTTTTTTACAGTTTTGTATGTCCTTAGTAGCAGCAGGACTGTGAGGTGCCCCCCAGCACTCCTTACATGGTCCAGAGCCAGGTGCCCTCCAGCACTTCTACAACCGTACCAAAAGCTCCAGGTTGCCCCCCAGTGACTCCTACACCTGATTCATGAAATCCGGGCCCCAGCGTCCTACACCTGAAAACATGAAGTCCAGGTGGCCCCTCTCACAAGGCACTAGTAGCCATACCCGTACATGCACAAGCATGACGGAGCGATTATTGATTGCAAAGATATTGTAGTGAGTTTCAGGACAATGTTGTAGGCTTTTATAGTCACGTAGAGCACTGAATGCCATAGTAAGTGAGCACTAATGATGGTCATATTTCCGGAGAAATAGCTGGTTATGTGAGTAATCATCACTGTATTTGGAGGGGGGGACTTTATGTAGATGTTACCTGATCCCTGTGTGTAGCAGTATATTGGACATTAAATATGGATATATGATGTGGCAATATTTTATTATAGTAGGGGGTGGCCATTCTCAAAACAAGGCACGAGTATATAAAGCCACTATCCATGCACTATTAGGTTATTATATTATTAATAAGTAGAGAGGCCCCTTTAAAGGTAAACCCGAGGATAATAAATTAACAATGGAAGAACAAACTTACATTGGTAAGAAGTTGTCTTTGCACTGCCAGAGTACGGGTCAGTGGTTCTGTGTAGGAGTTGTTGTTATCATACATGAAGTAGTCTTCTAGTCAGGTAACATTCTCCTCGGGGAATCGATCTTCGATCATGGCTTTACTGTCTGGTTGTATGTTGAAGGTCCGGGAAGGGTATTAGGAGCTTCGTAAGAAGAAGGAAGAGAATATCTATACTTAACAGCACTGAGTGGCTATCTACCCTATAGGCAAATGCTTTTGTTGTGTTCAGGTTTTAGATATCCCATGCAGTCGATCCTCGGGGCACGGCACAGAGAGCAGCATACAGTATTAAGGCACCGGGGGTTCCCTCTCAGCTCATATGAGGTTACATTAGCTGACAGTGCTCCCACACTCACCTACCTCTCTCTCCTCACAAATGTGGGTTAAAAACCGTGATCGTCCCAGGGGCGGGCAACAGAGGCAGGGGGTGATGCTTGGCAGTTTCATTCCAACGTCATCAGGTTCATTCAGTTGCTGTACCTGAAGAGGAGTCTGTGTTGCTCCTGATACTGCATCTACTATTCCGCTCTCCTCAAGAAATGTTGGTTTGTGGCCATGCATCGACTCCTTCAGGGGCGGGGCACAGAGATCAGGGGTGTCTGCTGACTGCATTTTTCCACCAATGTCATTCAAGGTACAATAATTGCTTTGTACCTGAAAGAGTCCTGTTGCTCAGATACCGTTTGTACTCTCCTAGAAATGTGGTTTGTGGCATACATCGCTCCTCAGGGGCCGGGCACAGAGAGCAGGGGTGTTTTGTAATGCTGCTCTCCATTTGCCAATACAAATGCCCTTATCAGGTTACAATCATTGACTGAACCAAAGTAGTCTAGTGCTCCAGAACCCTGTACTCTTCTCAGAAAGTGGGTTTGTGGCATGCATCGCTCCTCGGGGCGGGCACAGAGAGCAGGGGTGTGAATGCTGATGCAGCCAGCTTCCACTCCTACTGCATCACGCTAAATTAGTGCTGTACCTGAAAGAGTCAGTTGCTATGATATTCGTACTCACCTATCCGGCTCTTCTCAGAAAATGCGGTTTGTGGAATGCATCATCCTCAGGGGCGGGCACAGAGAGCAGGGTGAATTGCTGTTGGAGCTCCTGCTCAAACACTCATAGGTTACATTCAGTTGCTGTGACCTGAAAAGAGTCTGTGCTCTGATAACCTGCACTCACCTATCCGGCTCTTCTCAGAAAGAATGTGGTTTGTGGCATGGCATCGTCTCAGGGGCGGGCACAGAGATCAGGCTGTTGGAATTGCTGTGCCATTTTTTCCACTACCAATATGTATTCAGTTACAATATATTGGCTGTACCTGAAAGAGTCCTGTGCTACAGATACCTGTACTCTTCCTCAGAAATGTGGTTTGTGGCATACATCGCTCCTCAGGGGCGGGCACAGAGAGCAGGGGTGTAATGCTGCTGCCATTTTTCCACTCCAATGCTCATCAGGTTACAATCATTTGCTGTACCTGAAAGAGTCCTGTGTGCTCAGATACCTGTACTCTTCCTCAGAAATGTGGTTTGTGCATGGCATCGCCTCAGGGCGGGCACAGAGAGCAGGGTGTAATGCTGCTGCGCAGCTTCCTCCTACTTGCATCAGCTAAATTGTAGTTGATGACCTGAAAGAGTCATGTTGCTACTGATATTCGTACTCAACTATCCGGCTTTCCTCAGAAATGCGGTTTGTGGAATGCATCACTCCTCGGGGGCGGGCACAGAGAGCAGGGGTTGTGAACACTGGTGGCAGTTTCTGCTCCTATTGCATCAGATTATATTTAACTATTAAGGCCTTGAAGAGTCTGTTGCTCCCCACACCATACTCGCTTATCGCCTCTCATCAATGTCCCCTTGTGTTCCCGAGGGGTGCGAGTGCTAACCATTTGGTTTCTATCATATTATACTATCTGCAGTCACCAAGGTTTGTATTGGCCAGCTCGCCCGTTTTCCCAGCCCCTAACTAGTTAGTGAAGCCAAATATGGTACCTCATTTCTTTAATTCACACGTTTGACCCTTGTTATTGACTTCCCCGACTTCTACTATTTTATCTTGTTTCTGACCTACTGTCCTGTGCTCCCTGCCTCCATCCACTACCGTGCACGTATCTGCTGACCTTGGCCGTCCTTGACTACTCTTTTGTCTCCTCGCTTGGTGGTACCCACGGCGTTTCTTGACCTGAAACACCTTACAGAATCTCCTGTATAGGGGTGTGAAACAGTGAAGATTGGGGATGGGTGGGTGGTTGGGTGATTAAGACCCTAATAGGTGGCCCAAAGTCAAACCGGTTGGCGTTATTACAAACGGGGGCCAAAAACGAGGGACTGTAGAAACCTATACCTTTCCAGAGCTGAGATGATTATTCATTACCTCCATCAAGTCAACGGAAACACAAATGATGGTCGGTCCAAGGTGGCCACAATGTAGTGTCCCAGAGATTTGTGTGCCTGCACCCCAAAATCACAGTGTAGTGTATATCGAAGGGTGGATCCTCGTATCTCCAGCTGGGTGGGCCTTATGGAAGCTAATGAGGGGAAGGGTCGTATCTTACTAAGTTAAAAGTCACAGGAAACAAATAAACTAGACAAGGAGACCGACATTGTACAAAATCTTCTATGGAACATAAATACTACAGTCGGTGAGAACGCATCTGTTGGCCATCCCTTGCCGGGACCCATCCGCACCGGATCTTCTGGATTTCTTACTGAACAGGGCAACATCATATGACTTACAGAGCAGAACCAACGACGGAAGGAGGACGACCAACATGAACGTGGGGGGAAGGTACCAAATAAAACTGCTTCACGTTCCACCCATTTATTCCAGGCGAACAACAGAGACAGTGGTGCGGTGGATAGATGGAGGAATAGCGCCAGGGCACAAACGATTACTCTGCGGAAAGAAAACAAGACGGAAACAAAGAGGAAAGGTCATTGGAAAATGGAATTTACATGGGATCAGTCAGCAGTCTAGACATGGAAACGCAGGCGATGTTACGATTGGCATGGAGAAAGTTTTTTTTACAGTTTGCTATGTCCTTAGTAGCAGCAGGACGTGAAAATTAAGATATGGCCTTGGAGAGTGTTTTTATTTTTACAGTTTTGTATTGTCCTTAGTAGCGCAGAGGACGTAAAATTGACATATTGGCTTGGAGAGTCTTTTTTTTACAGTTTGTATGTCATTAGTAGCCGCCCAGGACGTTAAAATGACATATTGGCCTTGGAGAGTCTTTTTTTTTACAGTTTTGTATGTCCTTAGTAGCAGCAGGACTGTGAAAATTACGTATTGCCCTTGGAGAGTGTTTTTTTTTTTACAGTTTTGTAAGCCCTTAGTAGCAGCAGGACTGTGAAAATTACATATTGGCCTTGGAAAGAGTTTTTTTTACAGTTTTGTATGTCCTTAGTAGCAGCAGGACTGTGAAAATGACGTATTGGCCTTGGAGAGTGTTTTTTTTTACAGTTTGGATGTCCTTAGTAGCAGCAGGACTGTGATGAAAATGACGTATTGGCCTTGGAGAGTGTTTTTTTTTACAGTTTGTATGTCCTTGTAGCAGCAGGGCTGTGAAAAATGACTATGGCCTTGGAGAGTGTTTTTTTGTACAGTTGTTGTATCCTTTGTAGCAGCAGGACTGTGTGAAAATGACGTATTGCCTTGGAGAGTGGTTTTTTTTACAGTTTGTAGTTTTTGTAGCAGCAGGACTGTGAAAATGAGTTTTTATATTAGTATCAACTAATATTAGTATTGAGCTGTTGCATTGATGAAGTGTATATGTAAAATAAACCCAAAAACCTTGCTGAGGCTTCGTCAGGTTCTGTTCGTTGTTTCCCATGTGTAGCGCACTGTTGAGGATGTAGGGATTAGAATGCAGCCCAGAGTGGAGCGTAGGGAATAATGTTGCTTCCTGCTTTGAAGTAATAAGAGGAGTTTACAAGGATTAAGTCAGAAAGTGTCGTGTGATCACCAGACTTCAAGGAAAAGCGTTTTATCTACGTCATAACTGTATAAGACACATAAGGAAACTTTATAGGCTGCAATTCTACCACACCCTGATAGCCACCAATAGTGGGGTGTGAGAAGGAGATCAGAGCAGGACTGTGAAAATGACGTATTGGCCTTGGAGAGTGTTTTTTTTACAGTTTTGTATGTCCTTTGTAGCAGCAGGGCTGTGAAAATGACGTATTGGCCTTGGAGAGTGTTTTTTTTTTACAGTTTTGTATGTCCTTTGTAGCAGCAGGACTGTGAAAATGACGTATTGGCCTTGGAGAGTGGTTTTTTTTACAGTTTTGTATGTTCTTTGTAGCAGCAGGACTGTGAAAATGAGTTTTATATATTAGTATCACTAATATATATGATATTGAGCTGTTGCATTGATGAAGTGTATATGTAAAACTAAACCCAAAAAGCGCTTGCTGAGGCTTCACGTCAGGTTCTGTTCGTTGTTCTCCCATGTGTAGCGCACTGTGCAGGATGTAGGGATTAGACTGCAGCCAGTGGAGCGTAGGGAATAATGTTGCTTCCTGCTTTGAAGTTAATAAGAGGAGTTTACAAGGATCTTAAGTCAGAAAGTGTCTGTGATCACCAGACTTCAAGGAAAGCGTTTTATCTACGTCATAACTGTATAAGACACATAAGGAAACTTTTATATGGCTGCACTTCTACCACACCCTGATAGCACCAAATAGTGGGGTGTGAAGAAGGAGATCAGCCATTAATAAAACCTATGGGCAAAGAGATTTTAAAAAAAACTGTAGAAGAAAAAAGGAAAGATAAGTCCTTGAATAGTTCTCTTAAAGGGGTATTCCCACAAAGACAAAATTCAATATTATTAAAATTAAAAAATACAGCATTTCATAGATCTAATTCCAACCTATCTGTATCATACCTGAAGTTGTGCGTTTTGGTTGGCATTGGATACAACCACAAACTAAAATGGTCAGGCAGATCTTCCTGTCTGGTCAGATTCCTATCACGTGAACATGCTGCAGGAGCAGGGGGGAGGGGGAGGAGGCAGAGAGCAGCAGAGCCAGAGGCACCTCCAGTCCAGCAGGGTGAAGAGGAGACCTGCTATAGTGTGTGTGTGTGAGCGGTTAGGTGAGATAGCAGAGCTGAGTGTGTGTGTGTGTGAGTAATTAGGTGAGATAGCAGATCTGTGTGTGTGTGTGATTAGGTGAGATAGCAGAGCTGTGTGTGTGATTGGTTAGGTGAGATAGCAGAGATGTGTGTGTGTGTGAGTGATTAGGTGAGATAGCAAAGCTGAGTGTGTGAGTGGTTAGTTAGGTGAAACAGCAGAGCTGAGTGTGTGAGTGGTTAGGTTAGATAGCAGAGCTGAGTGTGTGTATGTGTGACTGTGAGTAATTAGGTGAGATAGCAGAGCTGAGTGTGTGTGTGTGAGTGGTTAGGTGAGATAGCAGAGCTGAGTGTGTGTGTGAGTGGTTAGGTGAGATAGAGCCAAGTGAGTGTGGTTTGTGGTTAAAAATCATCTTTATCATGTTAACATCACAAAAGGATTAAGATTTGTGGACTTTCTTACATGGGCAAACCCCTTTAAGAGGACCTTTCATCACCTGCACCAACTAGAACTTCCTGCACCGATTCCTGCACAATTGGATTTTTTTTCTCTGGCCCTCTGCTTTCCTAAGCAAAAAGATATGCAAATTAGGCTCTCTAATGTCATGTGGGTGGTGCCAAGACAGGAATACACAGTTAACAGGAAAGAGCCTAATTAGCATAATAGTTGTAGAAAAATTAATTCCCGCTGTGTCAGAATCATGACCTTATTGAGAGTTGGAGATGGTGGCGGCGCTGAAAGGTCAGGAGGATTTGATTTTGTTTTGTTAAGATTCACATCTAATTCTTTTCATATTTCTCTGCTATTATTATGTCATATGATATTGTGTGCAGACACTTTCCTGCCAGACTCGCTATTTTTGTAGCAGTTTTTATTACAGTATTATTTCAGTAAGCGCTGAGTCATGGGATTAGTGAAATAGGTCCAGTCGCTGACAGATGGAATTTTAAAGACTTTACAACTTTTTGGCTCTCCCTGCGTAAAGCTGTGCAGCCCAGACAGGACAAGACAGGGAATCAGCATATAGGACATGGTGGGAAAGGAGACAGGATGTGGTAGGAGAACACAAGGAACAGGGTGGGAGAAGAGACAGGACACTGTGGAAGAAGAAACAGGACATGGTGGGAGAAGAGACAGGACACAGTGGAAGAACACAAGAGATAGGGTGGAATAAGAGACAGGACACTGTGGAAGAAGAAACAGGATGTGGTTGGAGAAGAGGCAGGACATGGTGGGAGAAGACAAGGGGTATGATGGGAAAAGAGAAAGGACAAAGTGGGAGAAGACAAGAGTTATGGTAGGAGAAAAGACAGAACACTGTGGGAGAAGAAAAGGGTTATGGTGGGGAAAGAGACAGGAAATGGTGAGAGAATAGATAGGACATGGTGGAAAAAGAGACAAGGAACGGTAGAATAAGATAAGTACATGATGGAAGAAATCTGTGGAATAGCTGAGCTCAGGCGCTGGTCACAGCAGGGACAGCAGAGAGTTTCAAGAAGGGTCTAGATGCATTTCTTTTTACATCTACCGTATATACTCGTGTATAAGCCAAAAAATGTGCTGAAAAAAACTCACCTCGGCTTATACACGAGTCAAGTAAAAAATAAAAAACTTAATACTCACCCTCTGGTGTCCGGATCGTTGGCATGGGTCCCGATCTTCAGTGTGAGGCTCCCGATCTTCGGCACGGGTCCTGGAGGCTCCTCTTCTTTCTTTTCGCTTCTCTCGCCGGCAGAGTCACGTCCGGGCACACACTATGATGCGGAGGTGTCATCAGCGGGGACACCGCCACATCATAGTATGCGCCCGTCGGCAGATTGCATGGACGCGACTCTGCCGGCAAAAAAAGAAAGTAGAGGAGCCACCGGGACCCGTGCCGAAGATCGGGACCCACGCCAACGATCCAGACACCAGAGGGTGAGTATTAACTTTTTAAATTTTTTTTGGCGGGGGCCTGGCTGTATACTACAGGGAGGCTGGCTGTATATTATATGGTCTGGCTTTATACTACATAGGGCTGGCTGTATACTACTTGGGGCTTGCGGTATACTACTTGGGGCTGGCTGTATACTACTTGGGGCTGGCTGTGAACTAATTGAGGCTGGCTGTATACTACTTGGGGTTGGCTGTATACTACTTGGGGTTGGCTGTATACTATTTGGGGCTGGCTGTATGCTACATGGGACTGGCTGTATACTACATGGGACTGGCTGTATACTACAGGGGACTGACTGCCTTATTGTATACTACAGGGGGCTGGCTGACTGTATACTACATGGGGGCTAGCTGACTGTATACTACATGGGGGCTGGCTAGCTGTATGCTACACCCTCGGCTTATACTCGAGTCAATAGGTTTTCCCGGTTTTTGGTGGTAAAATTAGGGGTCTCGGCTTATACTCGGGTCGGCTTATACTCGAGTATATACAGTAAATAAGATTGATGGTTATGTTATATAAAATTGTTTCCCCTAAATCCCTTCCTCATCCAATCCCTTCCCTTCCATGGTTGAACTTGATGGACAAGTGTCTTTTTTCAACCATTTAAACTATGTAACAAAGAAGAGACAGAACATGGTGGAAGAAGACATGATCTACTTGATGAGACAACGTAGAAACAAGCAGGTAAGAGGATATGGGGAAAATGGAAAATAGAGATGCAACATGGTGGGAGAAGAGAGAGGACATGGTGGGAGAAGACAAGGGGCTTGGTGGGAGAAGAGACAGGACATGGTGGAAGAAGAGACAGGACATGGTGGGAGACAGGACTGTGAAAATACATATTGGCCTTGGAGAGTGTTTTTTTTTACAGTTTTGTATGTCCTTAGTGCAGCAGGACTGTAAAAAGACATATTGGCTTGGAGAGTCTTTTTTTTTACAGTTTTGTATATGTCATTAGTAGCGCAGGACTGTAAAAATGACATATGGCCTTGGAGAGTCTTTTTTTTACAGTTTTGTAGTCCTTAGTGCAGCAGGACGTGAAAAATTAGTATTGCCCTTGGAGAGTGTTTTTTTTTACAGTTTTGTAAGCCCTTAGTAGCAGCAGGATGTGAAAAATACATATTGGCCTTGGAGAGTTTTTTTTACAGTTTTGTATGTCCTTAGTAGCAGCAGGACTGTAAAAATGACATATTGGCCTTGGAGAGTCTTTTTTTTTACAGTTTTGTATGTCCTTAGTAGCAGCAGGACTGTAAAAATGACATATTGGCCTTGGAGAGTGTTTTTTTTTACAGTTTGTATGTCCTTGTAGCAGCAGGGCTGTGAAAAATGACTATGGCCTTGGAGAGTGTTTTTTTGTACATTTGTTGTATCCTTTGTAGCAGCAGGACTGTGTGAAAATGACGTATTGCCTTGGAGAGTGGTTTTTTTTACAGTTTGTAGTTTTTGTAGCAGCAGGACTGTGAAAATGAGTTTTTATATTAGTATCAACTAATATTAGTATTGAGCTGTTGCATTGATGAAGTGTATATGTAAAATAAACCCAAAAACCTTGCTGAGGCTTCGTCAGGTTCTGTTCGTTGTTTCCCATGTGTAGCGCACTGTTGAGGATGTAGGGATTAGAATGCAGCCCAGAGTGGAGCGTAGGGAATAATGTTGCTTCCTGCTTTGAAGTAATAAGAGGAGTTTACAAGGATTAAGTCAGAAAGTGTCTTGTGATCACCAGACTTCAAGGAAAAGCGTTTTATCTACGTCATAACTGTATAAGACACATAAGGAAACTTTATAGGCTGCAATTCTACCACACCCTGATAGCCACCAATAGTGGGGTGTGAGAAGGAGATCAGTTTTTTTTACAGTTTTGTATGTCCTTAGTAGCAGCAGGACTGTGAAAATTACGTATTGCCCTTGGAGAGTGTTTTTTTTTTTACAGTTTTGTAAGCCCTTAGTAGCAGCAGGACTGTGAAAATTACATATTGGCCTTGGAAAGAGTTTTTTTTACAGTTTTGTATGTCCTTAGTAGCAGCAGGACTGTGACGTCAATATTTTAGTCCTGGACACCCTTTAAATAAAATTACGTAGCCATAATAATTAGGAAATGCAAGGACAATGCCTTTAAAAAAACCTGCTGAGAACAAATTACACCCCGAAAGAGGGTATAAAAGGCCAGATTTTCTGATTTGACAAAAATAGGATGACCCAAAGACTAACATTTGACGGAACATTTTGATTTTTGCTTGGAGGCGTTAAGATTTAAATATGTTATTGCCAAATGATGAAGCAGGTTATTGAAACTATATTCTACAACGGCCCGTTGTAAGGCACTGATAAATTCTGGCTTCAGACTGCAAATAAATAGTGCAGTATCAGCGCTTGCCACCAGGGGCTACCCTTGGGGACTGACACTGTCTCTTTTTTTTAGTCTTGTATCCTATCAAAAGCATTTGTGATAAAGTTGATGAAAATATTTGGGACGTGTGATAAAAGACAGACTGTTGCATATAAAAGTGGAGGGGGAGTGGGAAAGTTTCGAGGGCAGGCTTAGGCTTGGTCTGTTAGCACTTTAGAACATCCTCTGAGAAATTAAAATATTGCTGTTCGACGCATGTTAATCGGAAGGAATGTTATATAATAAATTGATCAGATTCCATACATTACCCGCACTGGAGTGTTCAGAGTCATCTCTATGGGAGTCATATCATGAGCATTCGTAAATTAAATTCAAATTGCAGCACAGGAACCTAACCGCTCCATGAATACACCCAAGTCTTTTATACGTTACATTGCAAAATATAGCCCAAGTTTTTAAACTGCTAGATGGTTGTTTAGCAGAGCACGACCTAAAGATCACTGCCATGGTCTGTAGGGGGAGACTCCTAATGGGTGGGGTAATGTGTATAGACACATATAAAATCCACCCACGGAGGATTCTCCAACCTTACAATGACCTATTTTAAGTTGTAGGATGTGAGGTTTTAAAGCCAAGGGCATGATGGGCATTATTAACCATATTACCCTCTGTTACTGCAGTAGTCAGTAGACCCATTTATATACAATATTATATACCCCGCATTATATATTGCCCCCTGGAGGGGTGTGATTATAGGGATCACAACCAAGGTACGAATGGATTTACTAGGATGCAGGGATGATTACTAAATGAGCCTGCCTGTGATAAATATGTAGTGAATTCACTACACAGAATATACTTCAAGTATACGGGACAGGTGCTCTTAATTTCAGCTGTGGGAATGGAATAAAAGAAGGATCAGTAGCAAATATAGCCACATTATTCATACTATCGTGGCTGCCATATGAGCTGTTACGCATCCTGCTGGCAAGAAGGTAAATGGAGTGCAGACAGCGATGGACGTGTCTCATACATCACCGTGACTCTCTCGGAGAGATGCGTTTGTGCTGCGGGCGCTACCGGGATTTTCCTTGGAAGTGACTCTTATCCAGCCCCTTTAATCGTCGTAACTTTTGCTGACGCACGGGCAGAGTAATACAATCTTCCCAAGGAGAACTATGTGGGGTCTTAGGACCAGCGCAAGAGAGGTCGGAGGGGTAGGGGGTGTAATGTTTGTAAAACCGGTAAGTACTCATACTCGAAGGCCTTTCCAGCCATATATCAAAACGTGGAAGTGCTGATCACAAGGGAACATATCCGAGGTGGACTGGGTAAGGGGGAGAAAAAAAACATTATAAAAAAAATCATTAAAAAATACTTTGTATGACAACATACGAAGAGTGAAATAGGGGCGGAGTTTAAAAACAAGTGACTACAGGATCTACTACAACGGACTTGTTTGCCGTCTGTTACATGGGAATGTACAAGTCTGCATAGAAGCTGTTGACACAAAGGAAGGAACTGTTTAACGAATCAAAAAGTACATGAAAAGAAATGTAAATGTCACTATGAGAAAACACAAAATCCTTGAGATAGTTTCTGCAAGTTCTATTTTACAGATAAGAAGACAGAGATTGTGCTGACATCACATAAGTGATATTTACAGATATAGGGGGGCATAGATTTCAGGTTTATCGCTCATTATCAATATCATCTCCTGCTAACATTCTCTTTATCTTAACTCAGAGGAAGTCCTTTATCCTTTCTCCAGTTTTCTCTCGTAGATTAGAGTGCAAGCAGCAGATGAGAAAATGAAGCTGGCATTGTTGAGAAGCATGTAGGAAAGTCGTGTATAAAGGTGTATTACTCTAATTCACTACGGCTACATCACACGACGGTTGGAGGGAGTTATACGGCGCCGCAAGCTTGTGGCTGGCGAATAGACCATCCCCATAGGCCGCCAATGGCGCAAGGAGCGCGTAGGTGCGCACACGTGCGGCACATACCGATGCTGTACCCAGGAAAGATAGGACATGTATATCTACCCGTTTATGGCGCAGTGCGCCATGTATCTCTCCATAGGTGAAAACAAAGTGATAATTAGCACATGCAGGGACTTGTCTAATACAAAAGTTCCTGTAAGACGCGTACATTTATAACTCTATATCCTTCCACACGTTTAGGATGATTCTGCTCTCTATAAAGGGGAGCAGTGTTACGTAGAGCAGCCCTATTTATATGAGCTACATTTAGGGGTTAGTGAAACATATATTTTTGTACCGTGAATGAAGCGAACTCCGCGTTAAGGCCATTTGACAAGATGGGGATTTAGAGTGCCGGCCAACAGGGAGAGGAGAGGAGGTCAAGGGCTCATGATACACAAATGGAGAGTCCATTCCCACTATCCCAATTCTTCTTCAGTCACGAGTTCCCCACATTACCGGGCACTAGGAAGGACAGTATAAAGACAAAGTCAACTAAAGGATGTTTCATGGCTTCACCCCTATAGTTGCAAGCAAGCATTCCATAACTGTTGTGCCACTGTATAGCCCTAAATGACCAGTATTCAGAGAACAAACCAGAAAAAAAATCTATATACGCTTTAATGTACAGAGTCTTAAAATTCAACATGTAACATGCACTTCTATCGACTACTATGTGAATTGTTAGGGCAGGTATGGGATGGTTAACCCAGTGCCAGTTGGGTAACGTTAGAATTCAGGGGACCTTCAGTCACCTGTTCTTTAATCCACCTGGGGATTTTTCTGATTTTGCTGAGTGTCCGAATGCTGTTTACCTGTGATCAGAACCTATCCCCATGGGGATAGGGTGTTTGTAAGTGTCTAATGTGTCATAACTCCTGGAAATCCTAACTACACTTTGCAGGCTGCTGCTACCACCATGTCCAAAGGTCCAATGAATTCTGCAGCCTATGACTTGCAAAATTGCAGGTACATCTGTAGAATGTGCTTGGTGGGCTGTCAGCTGGAACATGTGACTCTACCCTAAAAGAAATTCCCACCAGCATCAATCATTGTAACCAAGCACTTTTGCTACTAATGGATCTGTTGTTTTATATCTGTTTCCAAAAAAACAGAAAAGTATAGTGGAATTTGAACGCGAAGTGTGACTGGCCTTAGAAGATCTAGTAGTATTTTCTTAAGTGTACGAGTCAAACCTTCTTCAGGTCTTAATCTTCTTGGATTGGCCCAAGCAGGAGCAGGAAGGAAGAGCTCTAAAACAAGGATGTTCCTTCTTCACCTCTGGGATCTTTCCAAATTAAGGGTAGAGGAGCTCTTTGATGTATGCAGGGCGGACTTGCCACTTACCTGTTGATAGGCGGCATTCAGGGGGAAATGTGTAGCGTTCCGACCTCCTCATTGGAAACACATTATATACACAACATTGTAAGGCAGCAAAGAAGAAGATGAGGAGCCCCAGCTGTTTTTTAAACTGCAGCCAGTTCTCAGCAAGGAGGAAACCGCCTATTATTGTGCCACCAGACAGCTGGTGAGGGCGGGCCAAGAGTCCCGCCAAGTACACCAAAGACAGCAGGGTTGATGGCAGATGGGCAAAGTCTTAGGACAAATGATCGATGGGGATTATTGTAAGAATTCGCTCTGCTGGTTTTAAAATACGGATGAATAATGGTCCCGAATGAAGGAAGATACGAAGCAGAAGAAGGTGGACAGGGCTAATGGCAATCACCACGGGGACGTACATGGAGGTGAAGAGGCGCAGGGGCAAGTTCCCATCTCACTGGAGAGACGATAACGTGCACTGTCAATGGGGATGAAAATCATCTGAGGGCAAGTCGTGACCTGATGGAGCATGGACGTTATTGCTGCAAATATAGACTGCAAAAACATTGGAAATATTAGAAAGTGGATGATAATATCACATTATGCATGAGAAAGGGCTTCTTTAATCAGGGAAACACTAAAATTGCAAATCATAAAGAATCTCCTATTGGCATTACTTGCGATCAACTGAAATCTATGAGGAACCCGGACGCTCACACTCTCCAGCAGCCGCCTCAGCAGGACACAGAAATGTTATCCATGCTTGGCATTAAAAAAATAAAAGTAGATGTGTGTGATACAGGAACCACGTCCTCCAGAACAAAGAGGCGTTTTGTAACCGCCCTGCGCCAAGAGATAAGGGTCCTTAACATAGGACCCATTCTATTTTACTCAGAATTTGCCTTGCCCCAGTTCCCACCTGAATGCTGTTATTACAACATACCAAAAATGATGATAACGAATGATAAGCTCCTTCAAATGTCCATTGAATTTCCATTATCTGAGCTGAAATTTGGACCGACAGATCTTGTAGCACTATGGTTTCCATCTCAAATAAGGGAGTGGTAACAGAAAGAAGACACTTTCCCATATTTATCATTTAGGGATGGATGAATAAAAAACTCAGGTTGCCAAAGAGCCCATTGAGGGTGACGACCGTTTTCTAAACTGGAAGCCGCATTGTCATTTCTTTTGATTGATGTATAAGAGATCATGGGTGATCAGGGGTTCTTCATAAAACAAAATATAGGAACTCCAATAAGAGACAAGTGTGAAAACTGGGCTTCTAACAATATTTGTCAGTCTTGGTAACCAGTTGACGCTCAGAAGCTTTTAACATTTGGATTGTTTGGTCTTGCCAATAACTAATAAAAAAGCAAAAATTTGCCTCTAGATTCATCTGGCAATGACCGAAAGCCCACAATATTTTATTCATCCTGCTGTATATAATGGGTTATCACATGGGAGGCCCTGAAAATTTGTCAGCCCAGGTATAGCAATGGAAAAGAGGTTCATTTCTCAAACTAACAAGCAGCCTCGCTACTCATAGCAACCAATCACAAACACAGCTCTACTTTACCAGAGCAGTTTTTTTGCGAAATAAAGCTGAGCTCGGTTGGTTTCTACCGCATGTGGCAGATTTTGTTCACAGAAAGTTCTGTGACTAAAAATCAGTTGTATTTTTAAAGGAATGTTTGAGGCCTACACACGATTCTGCAAGTTGATTTAAAGCAATAGAACTAATCCTTAGTCGCAGAAAGAAATGTCTGTGTGGACAAAGTCTGCCATGTGGAACATAAACTTAAAACAAATATCAGAAATCATTGCACAATGGATTTTGTTTTTCTCAAAAGTACGGTAAGATGTTTTTCACAACACCAATAAGTTCTTTAAATGACTATGGTTGTACTTCGTCTTAGATACTGAGGCAAGGATAAATTCCTAAATAATAACAATCCAAAAAAATAGCTATGAGAAGAGCGCTGCGTCATGGGGAAGCTCTCTGAAGGACCTTGTTGATTTGACATAGTATAGGAATCTGTCAAGTATGATGATGGACTTCATACGTCACCACCATGATATGAAACACATAACAAGGCCTTTCAATGGCAATGACTACGACCTCCGGGAATCGAACGGAGACAACATGAAAGTACGGGCTGCTGGCATCTTTCGGGCCCTCATAATTGCAAATGCCCATGCCAGAAAACCAGTTGAACCCTTTGCAACATAGCCGTCTGGGAAAGAGCGAAGATAAATTATTATGCGTAGGATCGGGGGGAGGGGGTGGGGGTATGATACACTGTCATGTTATTGCGACGTCCACCAGGATTTATCCCGCCAATAAATGCTTAGGTCCCCAAGGCAGGGTAATGTTCTCTATGTATTGCTACAAATATGATGCTGTTTCAATATGGCGTCTTCATGGTGATGGAGTCACGTCAACCACGTGCGGGAGAACGTAGGCGCAATTGGGTTTCTCGGCTTCCGATTGACCACATGATAGCGCCATCTTATGAGCCGTATGGTCAAGGATTGGCAAAGTCTCCATTCCGAGTATTCCTATGGTGGTCTTGTCTTCTTTTATGACGTTTTTGTTCATTTGCAAAAAGGTGGTTTACGTCACGATCTTTGGACTTCAGCATGGTGATGGATTCCAATCGCTCAGAAGATGTCTTGATGATGATTTAGCTAAAAAAGGAGAAATATTTATGTCAAATATAAGATTTGATGAAATTGCAACAATAGTAAGGTCTACGGCTAGTAGATTCTGATTGGAAAAACAGAGGGGCTCTTATTGTCTAGAAATGGCTATGGAAGCACTAGTTCCGTGCATTATGGTCCCATCAAGGACTAGATCCACATGTAGTCACCACTGAAGAATAGGACCCACACGACTCTCTTATGACTGAGTGGGGAATAAGGAATCACAAGCTTCTCTATACTGTAAGAGGAAAGAAGGCTCACTGCCTCTTTATTAGTGGGTGGGGAAATCAGGACTCACAGTGGCCTCTTTAAGAGTGGGTGGGGAAATCAGGACTCACGGCTTTCTCTATGAGTGGGTGGGAATAAGGACTCACAGGCCTTCCCTATTGAGTGAGATGGAAGCATGACTACAGGAGTTCTCAATGAGTGGGAGGGTGAAGCAGGACTCACAGGCTTTCCTCTAAGTGGGAAGAGGAAGCAGGACCTCAACATGCTGTTATTTGAGCTGGGAGAAAAGCAGGACTCACAGGCTTTCTTATAATTAGATGTAAATGGCCAAACAACTTCAATAGCTATAAATCAGGTTTGTTCCTTATGGGTTGAGAATTTGCCTTTACGAAAGTAAAATATGTTCGTAGCTCAGCCAGTAGGCCATATAATATTAATTTTAAAATGTACCTCTGCCAAAAACTTCATTGTATGATATGACTTTAAAATCCTGCAAAATAGTATACAGGTAAGCGTTTACCACAACTAATCGCTTTAAGATGCATCTACATGTAATAATGATAACGATTACATGGAATATGTAATTACATAAGAGGATGTGATTAATAGGGATAACACCTCACCTCAATAGAATCATTATGGGAAGTTATCCTGTAATGACCGACACATTAGAAGATATTTACATAATATGAGCAGTGCGGAGGTCATGGAGAGGATGGCGTGACCTCCAGGATGGGTTAAAGGATAATTCCACTTTTATAAATGTATAACATCTCCCAAATGTCACAAGGACTCAATCCGCCCCTTATTTATGGTGCACAAGATCCTGACATCACGGGAAGAGAGAAGAGAGCGAATGTACATGATCCCTAAAAGGAATGGGGCCGACATTTTTGTACAAGTCACTCGATACAGGTCCCATTTTTTTAAGTAGGCCTCATTCAGATTTATTTTCACGGGATGTTAATAAGCATTGGCGCCAATTCTTACACAGTTCTACGCATGAACACAGGCGTAAAAGCCGTGATTTAGTCGCAATTCCCAGAGGACGTTTTCGCCCCCCCCCCCCCCTACGCTGGTCCCAGGCCCCGCAGTGGCACAACTCTAAACTTGGCACCAGACCTAGCCGTAAGAAGTGACCGTGGGCCGTGCTGGTTCAGAACCTCTGATAGATCTGGCTGGAGGCCACCTTCAACACTGCGCACTTAACAACGGCGTATGATTAATGTGCCCAATGGAAAAAAAAAATTGTAAACTGTCCGTCTGTTTTTACGTCAATGGCAGGCCTATGGCGAATTTACACCGGCTGACCCCCTGGTGTAGAAGAGTCCGGCTGCGCAGCACTGCGAGCACTGGATTTATCAGGCGGGCGGAGTAGCCCAATAGATCCGGCGAACGCTGGGGGTGGCAGAAGAGCAGCATCATACTCTGACTTGTGGAGCATTTAGGCCAGCCTAGAAGTTTATGGGGATTTAATCTATGCCCTTCCCTGTAGCTCTTTTTGAAACTAGTAACTCTTTATTTGCACCTATTTGTCTTTGCGTCTCAGTGTCAATTCAGGATTTTTTTAGGCGCCAAATTTAAAAAAAAAAACGCCTACCATTGTCTTTTAATGCGAATGGTCAGGACGGAGTGTTTGCGCAATTATTTAAGCCCTTTTAGGCGCAAATCAATGTTAAGCTCAGAGGCAAATATCTGAATCAGAGGGAATACAGAGCAATTGCGACGAAAACTGCTACACGAAGAGCTCCGGACGCACATGCTGGAAAAAGAATAGAATAGAAAATGCGCAGTAAACAACAAGCGATGAAAAAGTCACTAAAATACAAACCAAGAAGATACATCGCCCCTATGAGTCCGCAAAAAAAAAAAAAACTGAGGACAGGTCTTTTTTCAATGAGAGACTAGAAGCCACAAATTATTTAACCAAGTTAACTTAGTTTTTTGGGGGACAAAACAGATCAAAAGGAGAGAAAACGGCCAGGGGAGGAATTCTGACCCGAACTCATAGTGATATATGCTATCAGCCATCTATGTATCTATCGAGTTCTATCTATGATTATCTGCGATTCGATGAGCGAGCGGGCGAGCGAGTCAGAGAGAGAGCGAGCGAGCTAGCGGCATAGTATCATGCGAGTCGAGCGAGTAGCGAAAGAGAAGCAAGGCTCAGAGCGATCTGCCTAGTCTATCTATCTATTATCGATCTATCTATCTATGTATCTATCATCTCTCTATCTATAATCTCCTATAGTATCACGAGCGATGCGATCTATCGCCTATCTATCAATCTCCTATCTATTATATCTATCTCTCCAGTCTCTTATCCACCTACACATAAAATGACTTTTATTTATCCTCAGGACAGGTGCAAGTATTACAGTATAATACCTATCCCTGTCATTGCACAGGTGGCCTCTCATCAGATGCAAAGTGCATAGGATGAGGGGGTTTGGTAAGGTTAATAGTGAGCTTGATGTGATGGTGGTGTGGCAGTTCTAACCAGTATGACGCGGGTCAAGGCGGCGGCGGTTACGGTGCGGGATCATGCTGATTCTCTCCCTCGGTCCGGAGCCGGGTCCAGAGCTCTCTCCCGCAGCCGAAGGACCGGGTCCTGGTGCTGCTGCCTGGAGGCGGCGAGATGAGAGGCGCCCGCTGAATGGCTGACATCGCCGCTGCTGTTGCTTTGCTGAGGAAGGAGCTGGGAGGAGGCATCGGAGGAGGCACCGGGGAGGACGGAGGAGGCATCGGAGGACGGAGGAGGCATCGGAGGAGGGCACCGGGGAGGACGGAGGAGGCATCGGAGGAGGCACCGGGAGGACGGAGGAGGCATCGGGGAGGACGGAGGAGGCACCGGGAGGACGAGGAGGCATCGGGGAGGCAACCGGGGTGGAGGGAAGGGTCTCTACACATTCAATCTCCTCAACTTAACTTAACAAAATATTTAAAAGGCACTGCAGGTCCCATTATTCTATCATGCAGGGGATGATGGGACGTGTAGTCCTCCTGCAGAACATTTCATCCCCATCATCCAGGGAAACCAAAGCTGCCTGACCCAGCACTAACTCCTACACCTGATACATGAAGTCCAGGTGCCCTCCTCTAGCACTCCTATACCTGAAACATGAAGTCCAGGTGCCCCCAGCACTCCTACACCTGACACATGAAGTCCAGCGCCCCCCAGCACTCCTACACCTGATACATGAAGTCCAGCGCCCCCCAGCACTCCTACACCTGATACATGAAGTCCAGGTGCCCCCCCCCCCAGCTCTCCTACACCTGATACATGAAGTCCAGCGCCCCCCAGCACTCCTACACCTGATACATGAAGTCCAGGTGCCCCCCCCCCCCCGTCTCCTAACCTGATTAACATGAAGGTCCAAGGTGCCCCCCCCCAGCTCTCCGTACTACCTGATACAGAAGTCCAGCGCCCCCCAGCACTCCTACACCTGATACATGAAGTCCAGGCGCCCCCCCCAGCTCTCCTACACCTGATACATGAAGTCCACGTGCCCCACAGCAATCAGACACCTGATCCATGAGGTCCAGGTGCCCCCCAGCACTCCTACACCTGATACATGAAGTCCAGGTGCCCCACAGCACTCAGACACCTGATCCATGAGGTCCAGGTGCCCCCCAGCACTCCTACAACCTTATACATGAAGTCCAGGTGCCCCACAGCACTCAGACACCTGATACATGAGGTCCAGGTGCCCCCCCAGTACTCCTACACCTGATACATGAAGTCCAGGTGCCCTCCTCTAGCACTCCTACACCTGATACATGAAGTCCAGGTGCCATATCGTAGCACTTCTAACCTGATACATGAAGTAAGGTGCCTACCTAGCACTCATACACCTGATCATGAAGTCCAGCTGCCACCAGCCTCCTACACCTGAACATGAAGTCCAGGGTGCCCCCCCCCCCAGCTCTCCTACACCTGATACATGAAGTCCAGGTGCCCTCCTCTAGCACTCAGACACCTGATACATGAAGTCCAGATGCCCTACTATAGCACCTCTAACCTGATTTAATGAAGTCCAGGTGCCCCCAGCACTTCCTACACGTGATACATGAAGTCCAGTGCCCCCAGCACTCCTACACTGATACATGAGTCCAGGTTGCCATCTCTAGCACTCCTACCTGATACATGAAGTCAAGGTGCCCCCCAGCACTCCTTACACCTGTGGTCACAGAGTCAGGTGCCCTCAGCACTCTACACGTACCAAAAAGTCCAGGTTGCCCCCAGTGACTCCTACACCTGATTCATGAAATCCAGGGCCCCCAGCGGGTCCTACAACTGAAAACATGAAAGTCCAGGTGGCCCCTCTCACAAGCACTAGTAGCCACTCCGTACATCAGCACGAAGAATGCGGCATTATATTGCAAAGATATGTTAGTGAGTTCAGGACACGTTAGGTAGGCATTTTAGTCACGTACGAGCACTGAATGCCATAGTAAGTGAGCACTAAATGAGGTATATGTCGGAGAATATAGCTGGTATGTGAGAATCAATCCACTGTATTTTGGAGGGGACTTTATGTAGATGTTACCTGATCCCTGTGTGTTAGCAGTATGTATTGGACATAAATATGTGATATGATGTGGCAATATTTTATTATAGAGGGGGTGGCCTATTCTAAACAAGGCACGAGTATATAAGCCCTATCCAGCATATTTAGGTTATGTAATTAGTAATAAGTAGAGAGGCCCCTTTAAAGGTTAAACCCGATGGATAATAAATTAACATGGAAGAACAAAACATTAATTGGAAGAAGGTTGCTGCTTTGTACTGCCAGAGACGGGTCAGTGGTTCTGGTAGGAGTTGTGTTACATACATGAAGTAGTTCTTATAGGTAAATTCTCCTGGGGAAGACTTCTTGAGCATGCTTTAGCGTCTGGTGTGTTGTGAAGGTCCGGGAAGGTATTAGGAGCTTCAGTAAGAGAAGGAAGAGAAATCTATACTTAAGCAGCATGAGTGGCTACTTATAGCAAATGCATTTTGTGTGTTCAGTTATGTTAATCATCCCATGCATCGATCTCGGGGCCGGCACAGAAGAGCAGCAATACAGTATAAGGCCGGGCGGGTTCCCCTCCAGCTCATATGAGGTTACATTAGTGACATGCCTCCCACACTCACCTATCCTCTCTTCCTCACAAATGTGGTTTAAAACCGTGATCGTCCCAGGGGCGGGCAAGAGAGCAGGGGTGAGTGGCTGATATGGCAGTTCATTCCAACGTCATCAGTTACATTCAGTTGCTGTACCTGAAGAGTCTTGTGTTGCTCCTGTACACTGCACCTACCTATTACGGCTCTCCTAAGAAATGTGGTTGTGCATGCATCGACTCCTCAGGGGCTGGGCACAGAGATCAGGGTGTGTCATGCTGACTGCCATTTTTCCATCCAAGTCATAACGGTTACAATATGGCTATGTACCTGAAAGAGTCTGTTGCTCAATACAGTCTGTACTCTTCCTCAGAAAAGTGGTTTGTGGCATACATCGCTCCTCAGGGCCGGGCACAGAGGCAGGGGTTTGTAATGCTTGCTCATTTTCCAATCAATGCCCCTTTCATCAGGTTACAATCATGACTGTAACCAAAGTAGTCCTAGTGCTCCAGAGACCCTGACTCTTCTCAGAAAGTGGGTTTGTGGCATGCATCGCTCCTCAGGGGCGGGGCACAGAGAGCAGGGGTTGAATGCTGCTGAGCGAGCTTCACTCCTACGTGCTCACGCTAAATTAGTGCTGTACCTGAAAGAGTCAGTTGCTACTGATATTCGTACTTCACCTATCCGGCTCTTCTCAGAAATGCGGTTTGTGGAGAATGGCATCATCCTCAGGGGCGGGCACAGAGAGCAGGGGTTGAATGCTGATGGAGCTCCTCTCAAACATCATAGGTACATTCAGTTGCTGTACCTGAAAAGAGTCTGTGCTCTGATAACCTGCACTCACCTATCTCGGCTCTTCCTCAGAAATGTGGTTTTGTGGCATGCATCGCTCTCAGGGGCGGGCACAGAGATCAGGCTGGTGTAATGCTGATGCCATTTTATTATCCAAACCATGACTTATGGTACAATCATTGACTGTACCTGAAAGAGTCCTGGTTGCTCACGATACCTGTAATCTTCCTCAAGAAATGTGGTTGTGGCATACATCGCTCCTCAGGGGCGGGCACAGAGAGCAGGGGTTGTAATGCTGCTGCCATTTTTCACTCCAATGCTCATCAGGTTACATCATTTGCTGTTACCTGAAAGAGTCCTGTTGCTCCAGATACCTGTACTCTTCAGAAATGTGGTTTGTGGGCATGATCGCTACTCAGGGCGGGCACAGAGAGAAGCAGGGTGTAATGCTGCTGGCAGTTCCTCCTACTTGCATCAGCTAAATTGTAGTTGACTGTACCTGAAAGAGTCATGTTGCTACTGATATTCGACTCACTATCCGGCTCTTCCTCAGAAATGCGGTTTGTGGAATGCATCACTCCTCGGGGGCGGGCACAGAGAGCAGGGGTGTGTTGTAACACTGGTGGCAGTTTTGCTCCTATTTGCATCAGATTATATTTAACTATTAAGGCCTTGAAGAGTCCTGTTGCTCCCCAACCCATCTCGTTATCTCCCTTCATACAATGTCCCCTGGTGTTCCCGAGGGGTGCGAGATGCTAACCATTTGGTTTCTTATCTATTTTATACTATCTGCGTCACAAGGTTTGTATTGGCCAGCTCGCCCTTTTCCCCAGCCCCTAACTAGTTAGTGAAGCCAAATATGGTACCTCATTTCTTTAATTCACACGTTGACCCTTGTTATTGACTTCCCCGACTTCTACTACTTTTTTTAGTTTGTTTCTGACCTACTGTCCTGTGCTCCCTGCCTCCATCCACACCTGCACGTATCTGCTGACCTGGGCCTGTCCTGACTACTCTTTTGTCTCCTCGCTTGGTGGTACACACTGGCGTTCTCTTGACCTGAAACAACCTTACAATCTCCTGTATAGGGGTTGAAACAGTGAAGATTGGGGATGGGGGGTGGTTGGGTGATTAAGACCCTACATATGTGGGCAAAGTCAAACCGGTTGGCGTTATTACAACGGGGGCCAAAAACGAGGACTGTAGAAACCTATACCTTTCCAGAGCTGGAGTGATTATTCAGACTCCATCAAGTCAGAGGAAACACAAATGATGGTCGGTCCAGGTGGCCCACATTGTGTGTCCCAGAGATTTGTGTGCCTGCACCCCAAAATCACAGTGTAGTGTATATCGAAGGGTGCGTATGCGCTTATCTCCAGCTGGTGGGCCTTATGGAAGCTAATGAGGGAAGGGTCTACTCTTCTAAGTAAAGTCACAGGACACAAATAAATAGACAAGGAGACGACATTGTACAAAATCTTCTATTGGAACAAAATACTATAGTCGGTGAGAACGCATCTGTTGGCCATCCCTTGCCGGACTCCCATCCGCACCGGATCTTCTGGATCTTCTTACTGAAGCAGGGCAACATCAATATGACTTTACAGAGCAGAACCACCGACGGAAGGAGGACGACCAACATGAAGTGGGGGGAAGGTACCAAAAAACTGCTTCACGTTCCACCCATTTATTCCAGGCGAACAACAGAGACAGTGGTCGGTGAAGAGAGAATAGCCCACGGGCACAAACGTTACTCTGCGGAGAACAGAAAAACAAACAGGAAAATCACAAGAACGGGAAGCGGATATTGGGAAAATGGAATGTACAGTGGGATCAGTCCAGGGGGCACAAAAGGGGGGGTTTTTTTTTCTAAAAGACCATGAGAAACCGCAGGAGTGTTAACGTATTGGCCTTGGAGAAAGTTTTTTTTTACAGTTTTGAAGTTCCTTAGTAGCAGCCAGGGGACTGGAAAATACATATTGGCTTGGAGAGTGTTTTTTTTTACAGTTTTGTATGCCTTGAGTAGCAGCAGGACTGTAAAAAGACATATTGGCTTGGAGAGTCTTTTTTTTTACAGTTTTGTATGTCCCTTAGTAGCAGCCAGGACTGTAAAAATGACATATGGCCTTGGAGAGTCTTTTTTTTTACAGTTTTGTCGTCTTAGTAGCAGCAGGACGTGAAAATTACGTATTGCCGGAGAGTGTTTTTTTTTTTACAGTTTTGTATAAGCCCTTAGTAGCAGCAGGATGTGAAAAATACATATGGCCTTGGAAGAGTTGTTTTTTACAGTTTTGTATGTCCTTAGTAGCAGCAGGACTGTGAAAATGACGTATTGGCCTTGAGAGTGTTTTTTTTTACAGTTTGAGATGTCCTTAGCTAGCATGTCCTGTCTCTTCTCCACCCATCCTGTTTCTTTCTTCTCGCACATGTGTCCCGTCTCATCTCCCACCATACCCCTTATCTTCTCCCACCATGTCCTGTCTCTTCTTCCACCATGTCCTGTCTCTTCTTCCACAGTGTCCTGTCTCTTCTACCACCATGCCCCTTATCTTCTCCCACCATGTCCTGTCTCTTCTTCCACCATGTCCTGTCTCTTCTTCCACAGTGTCCTGTCTCTTCTACCACCATGGTGGTGGGAGAAGATAAGGGGTATGGTGGGAGATGAGACAGGACACTGTAGAAGAAGAAACAGGACATGGTGGAAGAAGAGACAGGACATAATGAGAGACAAAGTATCGACAAGACAGGAGAACAGGGTGTGAGCCAAGGCAGACCCTACAGGCATAGGGCTGGTTTGTGATAGAAATGGGTTGTCCAATCATATAATCTTCTAGTCCCAGTACCTGAATGAAGATAAACTCTCGCCACGATAAAGAGTTTCCGACAGCAGGGATGGACGCCACCGCTAATATAGCCAATATGGCCAGCGCTAGGATTCCCAGACTGACGTAGATCTCCATCCTCCACACGTCGTGCTCAATCCAGCTGTTCTCTTTTTGTTGTTGGACCTGTAAAATTATTATATGATACATAAATATTATGTACAAAACTTAAAATTAGGTTAATTGTGCGATGGGGCACATACCCAGGACCCTCATTTAGGACCCTCATTTATTAGCGAGACCCGAAAACAGCCACAAAAGAGCCACTTTTGCTCTGGAGGACCTTGTATGCCCAAGCTCTATGTGAACATATGTAAGATAGTACCTGCTCATAGGCCCAGTTTAGAAGTTTATATCTGTAGGACCTTCTCATGGGGTAGGACAAGCTGTAGATGGCGTGCATTGCCCCCATGAAGAAACCCAATAGACCAAACTGCTTCCTTCTCAGCATCCACGTGTTCAACCATTCTGGGAATCTTCGGTACTTTGTTCCCCGGTGAAGTTGGACAATGGAGGCCAACACTCCAGGTAGATAGGCCAAAGTCAATAGTGTGATGGCAACATCTGGCAAAACCTTGTTGACCACCAGTATTGGGATTCTGTAGAATTCATTCTTCTTTTGTACCACGAATGGGTGTAAGACTTCTCGTAGAAATGTGTATATGAAAAAGAAGAGGGTGAGGGCTACAGCTACTTTTGCAGGTAGCCGCCATTTTGGAAAAAGTTCCATTTTCCGGTGGGAGATGCTGGACGAGTCCCAGTCAAAGGCGTCATAATTATCTGCTCTTTCACAGCTGTTAGGGTCGCAGTTGTTGTTGGTTAACTGTAAATCCAGATTCTATAAAGAAAACGAGGGGAAAATAATTAAAATTAAGTGGAATACAATTTAGCATTTGCTAATATTTTTTTGTAGTGTTGTCGTTTTTTTCGGAGCTCCTTGTACAGTAATGAAACCTAATAGGGTACTGTAGCATCAGATGTGTTCTCCTTAAGTTACAGGCGGTCCCCTACTTAAGGACACCCGACTTACAGACAACCCATAGTTACAGACAGACCCCTCTGACCTCTGGTGAAGCTCTCTGGATGTTACTATAGTCCCAGACTGCAATGATCAGCTGTAAGGAGTCTGTAATTAAGTTTTATTGATAATCCTTGGTCCTATTACAGCAAAAAATGTTTAAACTCCAATTGTCACTGGGGCAAAAAAAATTTTTTGTCTGGAACTACAAATTATAAACTATACAGTTTCGACTTACATACAAATTCAACTTAAGAACAAACCTCCAGACCCTATCTTGTACGTAACCCGGGGACTGTCTGTACAGGATTAAGAGGGCCATTCATCTTTAGGCAGGAATGGTGTACCAATTTTCTAGATTTTCTGCTCCTCAGATTTATCATAGTGGGTTTGCCACTGCATATGTATTCTTAAAACATGAAACTAGCAGCCCCCTCACAAGAATCACAAAAATATGAAAAACATTTTTGGGTTCCAGATTTTAAGATATGCAGATTGTCATGGTGCAATGTTTTCCTTCCCGTAGGAGCAGATCACATAGGGGTGTGTTCCTTGCGGTGATGAGATTTCCTCTGCTGGAGCCTTTTGTTCCAGAGAAAGTAAAATAAATCAATTTACTGTAACCAGAAAAACATCTGTTAAAAGGTCAATATATACAAGAGTTGGTCCAGCAGCTATGTCAGAGCAAGTAATAGATATTGTTTGTGTAATGAAAAGTTCTACAATTTTCCAATATACTTTCTGTATCGGTTCCTCACAGTTTACAAGATCTCTGCTTGCTGTCATTCTATAGGGAGTTTCATTGTTTACTTGCTGTGGATAAAAACCAGTTCCTAATTATGTGTTGTCACACAGGTGCACGGCTCGTTATATCCCTGGGCATGTGATGTCACACAGGTGTACGACTCGTTATATCCCTGGTCATGTGATGTCACACAGGTGTACGACTCGTTATATCCCTGGGCATGTGATATCACACAGGGGTACGGCTCGTTATATCCCTGGTCATGTGATGTCACACAGGTGTACGGCTCGTTATATCCCTGGGCATGTGATGTCACACAGGTGCACAGCTCATTAGATCCCTAATTATGTGATGTCACACAGGTGCACGGCTCATTATATCCCTGGTCATGTGATGTCACACAGGTGCACGGCTCATTATATCGCTGGTCATGTTATGTCATACAGGTGAATGGCTCATTATATCCCTGGTCATGTGATGTCACACAAGTGCACGGCTCATTATATCGCTGGTCATGTTATGTCATACAGGTGCATGGCTTATTATATCGCTGGTCATGTGATGTCACACAGGTGAATGGCTCATTATATCCCTGGTCATGTGATGTCACACAGGTGCACAGATCGTTATATCCCTGGTCATGTCATATCACACAGGTGCAAGGCTTGTGAAAACACTGATATAAGGAGCCATGCACCTGTGTGACATCACATGAGCAGCATGTTTATCCACAAGAAGTAAACAATGAATCTTCCTACATAATGGCAGCGAGTAGAAATCTAGAAAACAGTGAGGAATTGATACAGAAAGTATATTGGAGAATTGGATAACTTTTCATTGCACATACAATATCAATTATTTGGACAACTCCTTTATGTTTCGGCTGAAAATGAACAGTACACAGTAAATTGAGAGCGACCCATGGCAATCAGTGAACATATAATCTATGATCACATAGTAAAGACACAAGGAAGGTAATAATGATCCGGTGACATGGCTCCGTCCTCCAGGACTGTCCCCACCATCTGGTTCCCATTAATAACATTTTAATGAAACCCATCAGGCGTCTCCTCTGTGCCCACTGTGATGTGTGAGCCCAGAACATGTCCCAGGTCCTATCAATGTCACTTCCACACGAGATGAATGTCCTAACAAGTTTTCTTGACGCAACGAGAACATCATGCATGGAGCCGCAGGGAACAGCGGGAAGTTGTATGTCTGGAATGACGTGGAACTCCGGAACAAATAGTTTGGCAAAGAGCGAGATTGGCAACACTTAAAGGGGAGAGTACTTATACCTCCGTCAGGATAATCTTATCCTTTAAGAGCTGAGTGACAACTAGCAGAGCCATTACATATTACAAAGGAGTTGTCACCCAGCTTTTCCTAAAACTGAGTAGAGGAATATATGAACGTAGCGATATAGGATTTGTGTTACTGCAAAACTAGGAGGATTTACCTCTATTTAGGATTCTGGAAAAGCTGGGTGTCAACTATATAGACATTGCTATAACTTATAGATCTTAGAAAGTAATTATTACAACTCAGAAATCATTCCTCACCCAGCTTTTCCGGCAGAAGTAGATTTGGTTGCTTGTGTTCAATAACTACAAAGATTTGCCTCCATTTAGCATTCTGGCAAAGCTGGGTGACAACTAATTTAGAGTCATTAATACCACTAATAAATGAGTTGTCACTCAAATTTACATGAATTTTGAATTCTGGAAAAGCTGTCTCTTTATGCCGTGGTATAGAAATTGTGTAACTCCATTACTACATAGATTTGTCATCATTCAGTACTTTGGAAAAGCTGTGTGACAACTGAACAGTTGCTCACAGGTACTAAGAGGTATATTTGTCGATTTATGCAGAGATATGTGGTTATGGCCCTGTTCACACAATGTTTTATGACATGGATTTATGCCATTATATTTTTATTTGTCACCCAACTTTTCCAAAATTTCTGTATATTTGCCAATTCATCTATTTATACAATGCTATGATAAAGTTCAGTATAACTAGGCAGATCTGCCATTCAGGAGTCTAAGAAAGCTGGGTGGTGCTGTTATAGCTATAGTTATATAAAAAGTGATCTAGTTTTCCCATGAAGAGGACGACCATGGACTTGGTGGTTTTTTTGAGGTAAAATTTGTGTAGAAATTTTGGTGCGATTTATGTACAGTAACTAAAGTAAGGGTAAAACTTCAAAAACATGGGGGGAGATATATCAGAAGTGTCTGAGAGTTGAATTGTTGTTGTTGCACATGGCAACCAATCAGAGCTCAGCTTTCATTTTATAAACAGCTGAGGGAAAATGAAAGCTGAGCTCTGATTGGTTGGCATGGGCAACTAGAACCAGATGTCTAGTTTGTTAAATGGGACATATAAAAAAGAGGAAAATGGCCTCTAAATGGCAGAATACAAGTTATAAGCTAAGTTGTGATTGATTGCTTTGGGCGACAAAGAAAGTTTGATAAATGTCCTTAATTATCATACTCTGAATAGAACAAGATTGTCATTGTTCAATCTACAAAGAGGGAAATGTTACCAGCAGTGACCCCAGGCCTAGGATGGGGTTAATGAAGATTTCCCACGATGCACAATATTTCACTAATGAGCCTGGGAAGTAGGTGTATTATAAATTATTACAATTTTATTTCTGGAAAAAAATGCTCATATTTGTAATTTTTTTAAATAGAAATTTAGAGTAATAGAGGGCATGCCCTATTAAGGACACTTATCTTTAAGATATTACCCCGTTAAACTACCAGGTATCTACCAAGTAAGAAATGTTCTTTCTATAATTCCCTCTTTTATGTTTCCTCTGTTTTCCTCTAAAAATCTCCTATAGAGTGTGAATTCGCATGTGTAAATTAGCTGAGAAGAGTCATATTTTGCTTGAATTGAGTCAAGCTTAGAGGCTGCAGATTTGGATATGGAGGCATGTGAAATGACCTTTCCCTGCAACCTCTAAACTTGACTCATCTCAGGCAAAATATGACTCTTCCCAGCTCATTTGCATATGATTCTGGAGGAGATTTTGTAAAGGTAAGTTGTTGGGGTTTCACATAAAAGAGAGATATCTAGAAAGGACATTTCATACTCTACCTTCTAGTTTAATGGGGTAAAATCTGATGACAGGTTCCCTTTAAGTCAACAAGTCATTCACCTGACAGATTCATTCATCAGAATGGTAAATTAGGGAATTTTTTTTTTTTAAAATGTCGTCAAGGGCTGATTTTTGCAACAAAATTAGCAACTTTTAAAAATTTTAGCTTATTTGGGGCTTATTGGTGGGTGTATGCCAACAATTTCATCATAATTTATGCCCAAAAATGTCAAAACTGGTAAATGCTGTGGCAGCCAGGACAGGGTTGCATACTTCGGCTACGTTCTCACCTTCACTAGTTGTGTCTGTCAGTTTATTCAAGAATTTAGCAGACACCGGTGAACGGTTGTGTAAACTAGGCCTAACCCTGCTCCGTTTCCTGTGACGATTCCTTTGCCAACTAAGATGTCATGGGGTGTTACTTCCTCTTTGTTACAAGTTTTTCTAGAAATTTTCTTCCATGGGTTTTTCCAGAATTTATGGAAAATCCCTTTAATTCTGTGCATCTAGCTAAGATTTGGTTTTCTTTAAAACATGGGATTGCCAAACTGTATTTTTAGTGTTCTGCCAGTATTTTTGTGTTTTATTGCCAGAGTAGGGGACACAATAAACCACTACCTATTATGGATGGCATTGGCAATGATGCCAAACCTAAGTAAAGAGAAGGCAGGAGTTCATAAATGAATTAGGTGCAAATCACTTCATAGAACTGCATATGTATTGATTTCAAAGAGAACTGTGTAATGCTTCATTTCCCCTGCGGAGGCGCTGTAGGAAAATTTAAACAGTTGTTACTGGAATCTTTGACATACTACAATTGAGTATATACCAAAGGGAATACTCACACACATTGGGGAGATTCATTAAGAAGCTAGTCTTAAAACTTCCCCCTGCTGAGGGTCCGGAGCAGATATTCACTAAGGGGCTCCGGCTTCTTAGTGAATATGGTTTCATACTCCATCAGTTCTGATCTTTAGGCCACATCAGGACTGGCCGAGTTTGTTGCTACAGTCTGTGCGGAGATTATAGCAAACATGACGGGCCGTATACGCACGCCTTGGCCCGCCCCGTTCCCCGCCCCTGACACTCCCATAGTGGCCTAGCGGGAGAGGGAGATTCATGTGGCTCCTCCCCCATTGCCTAATACTGTATATTACAATCTGTTTGTCTGAACCAAGGCCACACATTAAACATTGCGTAAAATCTACTTGTGTTTGTTTTTTGTTTTTATGAGTTGTTTTTTACTTTGTTTTTACGTTGATCAGTTAGAATGCGAGATAAAAGGACAGAGTCCAGAGTCCGCGAATAAAATAAACTATATCTGTAATCAAATGTTAGGCAGAGGGAGCTGTAAAGATGAAACATGTGAAAAGTTATGATTCTCTGATGGCTGTACCTGTAATAAGTGCACTCTGAGTCACACTACATTACTATGACAGGGATATACAGGCCTTTCATTTAAAGTGACAGTGTCAGGTGACTGCCCTATCTGAGAGCAGGATATAATAGAGGGGGAGAAGCTGAGCTATGTGATATATAGGTTCATATATATATAGGTTCATTTCTGAATGAAAGTAATGAGAGTAATTCCTGACAGGACTCCTAATAAACACAATGAGAGACCTGATTACCCCGCCCACACACAGGGATTGACAATGAGAGTCCTGATTCATACAAACTTGGTATTTTTTTAATGGGGAATTATGGTATACTTTTGGAGAGGCTTAAAAAAAAGTGTTGAGCTGGCAATACTGAACCCAACGCCCGTAAATTACAAGGTGGACGCTGAGTTTGCTATGTGTTATGGCCATCCGCATTCACACGGGGTTCTACTTGTGTAAGTATTGTTACAGGGAGGTTGGGTAACCACGAAAATCAGCATCTAGGAGGTTGGGGAGGGCGTGTGTTGTAAATGTTTAACTTCACTACATGAGTAGATTTGTGTAATAAGCAATCTAATTTTTTTTTTTTTAAAATAAAAGAAAACGCCAAAACAAATAACTACAACGCCACTTTACTCTATTTTTATGAATAAGTTTATATTTTTTTGCAGGTTGGGCTAGACGGGTTAGACCATCTTTTGTTGTTTCAGCTCCAGGCGGGGAGGGGGAATCGGGGGGGACCTATGAAGGGTCATTATATTTGTGGTCAAAGAGGGGCTTGGAGCGCTTTGGTTCCTGCACACCCCTTCTACGGCTCTCTAAACCCCAAAAATACCCATTCACCCGGGGGTGTTATCCCAAACCCCCGGTGGGTAAGGATGGCAGCGAAAAACGGACTATGTGGGGGGGGGTGGGGGGGGGTGGGGGGGGGGTGGACTGTGCTTGTGTGTGGGGGGGGGGGGGGCGGGGGGGGGGTGGTGGGTGGAGGGGGGGGGGGGGTTGGGGGGGGGGTGTTGTAAACGTGGGGGGGTCTGACCTTTAAGCTGATGGCGTTCACATGGCGTCACACAAATCCTGCCGCGTCCTCCGTCAGTCATCACATCCTGGTCATAGTTACGAATTACAGTTGACCCATCTACGTTTGGGGGGGTGGGAATTTAACTAAGATCCGGCCCATGTTCCAGCCGGACCCGGCCCCACCTGACCATCTATCCGTATCACTAGTTTTTATACTCCTCTTGACAAACCCCTTTAAAGGGCAACCTGTCATCACAGCTTTTTACCAAAAACAAAAAAACAACAACCAAAAACATAACCCAAACACAAATTTACAAACCAAATTATTAGCCCCCCTCAGCTAGGGTTTAAATGTTTTCTAGAATCCCCTCTTGTTATGTGAAATCCTCACCTATTAACCTATTTTTAAAAAAAAAACCCCTTCCAAATCCAAGCCTATATGCCAATCAGAGAGAATGAGAAGAGTCACTTTTTTACCTGTAGATCAGTCTCTTCTTTAAAAGGGCCCCTTTCAACAACTTGCGTTTTAAAAAAAAATTTCTCAAAAAACGCACGTTATATCTGCGCGTGCTTTTGCCCAGAGCTTGCAGTGCACTCTGACCTGGTACCAATGGGTCTTTTTCAGACTTGCATTTTTTTTTTTTTTTTTTTTTTTGTTTTTTTTTTTTTTTTTTTTTCACACACCAACCGCGTTTTTTTTTAACCGCAACCAGTTAATCTATCCGACTGGCTCTACTTTGCAGTCACGACGCCACCATACAGTCTAGGGGAGACGGCATCAAAAACGCATTGGCAACTCCTGAGACCTTGCAAGTAGCATGTGTTTTTCTCAGCATCAATTGCCATAAAAAAGATAGAGCTCAGTCCTGATTCCAGTACAAGCTTGAAATTGCATTTGACAACAGCGCGTTACAAACTGAGACAAACTGAACAATCCTCTGACTAAAACCTGCTTGGAACCTATTCAAAATGTCAGTTTTCACTTGACCAAACACTGATCGCCCCGTTTCAAACTCGAAATGATCTACAACGTTCAAGTGTGGAAAGGGCCTTAGAGTTTAAAGGGTGGGGGGGTGGTCTGTTTACAAATGTCCCTATCTTGGAGTCTATAGCTCCTAGAACCATGTTTCTGTGTCACTGTGGAGATTAAGAATCTCCTCTTTTCAAGTAGCATCAGTCTTAATTGCTCTGACCAAAAAACAGGCAGTTAATACAGAGTTTTTTTAGGCATTAGGAGTGCGCTATACTGCTACACAAACAAAAACAATCTACAGTATCGGACACATAAAATGAGTGACCTCTACACACCTAATTGCAACAGGAAACCACTTACTAAAAATAAAACTTAATATCTCTCTACATCGGTGGGGCAGAGTTATTGTCCGATCAATTACTCAGAAAGTTAGGCCATTCTGCTAAACGCCCAAGATAAGGTGTGTCTGATATTACGTCCCTTCAAGAACTCATTTCAGGAAATTAAATACTCTTTCTCAGCTCATTGCGATAACTTTGATGAGTGGATTATGTATGGTAATGCCAAAAATCCCCTCGATAACGATGATTTCTCGACAGATTATTTTTCATACCCCACCTAAGTGAGTGACAACACTGGATTTTTAGGCCATTTTTGGGCTCGTTTAGTGAGCGTTTCAGAATCGAAAAAACCAAATGCGTTTTTTGCCATTTAAATTAAATATATTGGTCAACCTATCAAAAAACGCGTGTGTTTTTTACGCATCTGAAAAGGCACTAACTAAAAATGGCCCAAAAACGGGTCTAAAAAACACACGCATTTTCCCACCCACAGTGCTCGGGTAGTTTAGTGGGGACCTTAGAAAAGTTACATCCCCACCCCACTAGGATAATTTGTTGGCGTTCTTACTGCTGCCCCGGACCCCAGTATTCCCGGGATAAGCGATTATTTGGTGTATAACACAGACTCCATCGAGATCTATAGTAATTAAAGGATATTTTTGCTAACAAAGTTTAACAAAGTTTCTCTGTTTCTATTCCCAAGGCCTTCTCCGTGTCTGCACCGTGGTTGTCGACTGGATTAACGGATCAATTATTTGTAATCTCCATAATCCTGGTTTGAGGGTAAGGTGACATTTCAGACTTTGTGAATACAGTTGTATATTATCTTCTAGGAGTCCAGTTCAGATAATACATTTGCTCTGGTGTTATTATCAGGATCTGGTTTGGACTCGGCTCCAGGAATTTTCAGAATCTACTGAGGACTTCAGATGTACCCAGTATTCTTCAGCCAACTGCTCCATATACTGATGGATAGGTGAGAAACAAATGGGGAGCCTGCACCTCGACACCGTTGGCTCAGGATATTAGTCTGTACCTATAGGGAACCTCACCTCTCATGGAGGTTTATCAGAGTGATATAGATCAGGCATGGTTTGTACAGAGCTCAATGACATGGAGCTATAGCCTTAAAGGGAACCTGTCACTAGTTTTTACACCCCATTAATCTAAAGCGCCCTCAGGTTAGGATAAATGTCCTTTCTAGAATTCTATCTTTTTTTTTATTTATTTGGATTCCATCCATTACCAGAAAAAAATCTCTTATACAATCATAGTGCAAATGAGGTAAATAGGTCATATTTTGTCTTAGATGAGAAGACAGCTTAAGGCTGCAGGGGAAGTCACTTCATGCTATAGTACTAGAAATACACTATGGGTCATATCAAATAAATCTCTTCTTTCAGACCACACTAGGCTCGTGTTCAACTACAGAACCTGAAGTATACTGGGCAGTTCAAAAAACTGGATCTTTATTCACACGCTCACATTTCCATCCTTGTGTCTTTGGCTGCCCTTATCTCAGGCGTGGTGGCCAGTCGTAATACTTATGTTCATGGGAAATTTCAGCTTTTCATGTTTAATAACTTACCAAAATATATACATTTCTTTGTTTTTTTATGTCAGATGGGAGCAGAGTGCGCATTATTAGCAAAACAAACTTTGTGGAACTAACGCATTGGCTGCAATGAAACGATGAAAAATTTAAAGGGGTTTCTGAATACTTTCCCCCTTCACCCCCTGTACGAGTGCACAGCCAGCCGAATGAGTGGGTAATCAGACACCCAGGTGTGGCCAGTTGAACGTAATGTGAACCCCCCGAGGTTGGCCCCGAGGTTGAGCCGAACGCAGCCTAACGCGGTGGATGGTTTTCTCTCGCTCTCCGCCTCTGTGATTCCCTCGAACCCATTCGTGGCTCTTATGCTTACCTGCCAGGCAGACCTTGCATCGCTACCAACGACTGCGCTTCCCTGGAACGCTCATGTGCGTTCGGGCCTGAGGACACTCCCCCTGTGCGCTACGGCGCGTTATGGAAGACGGACGCCTAGCTTAACGTTGGGACCCCTGCGCCTGAGAGTATGCTCACACCCAGCACCACACCACATCTTCACCCTTGCACTAACGACCCGCTTTAGATTCAACGTGCCCCTGTCTGTGACCCATATGGATATGGAATCCGGGTTAAAAGTGGTGTGGTGTGACTGACTAGCCATGTGCTCCCTATTATTTATATTAATCAGGAGCCATTACAGTAGTCCAAAGAGCCATCTCTTTCTTAGTGACGAGCCTAATAGCCAGCTCGCTGACCGTGAGGGGCCGGACTCCCATCACACATAGAAAGTTAGAACGTACCACAGTGGTTTTCGGAGGCGCTGCGTCAGGTTCTTAAAGCGGCAGGGCACTTGGCTCCACCGAGCAGTAACCAGCACACCGTCTGAGACCTAAGGGTGATGGCCCACATTGCGTTTTGAAACGGTTTTGGTCAATTTTTTAAGCATCCGTTAAAAAACCGCATGTCGGTTTTTTGTCCGTTTTCCATTCGCCATATGTGGAAAACACCTGTCAAAAAAAACTGTGCTTTTCAAAAAACCATGCCGTTTTTAAAAAAAGTAGTGTTTTCAAGCTGATTTTTTAACGGACTGCTTAAAAAACCGGCCAAACGGTGTGTTCAAACGACTCACATGTGTTGGCAATCACCCAAAAGCTGTTTCCAACACCAGTTACACTACCTGTATCTACATCACCCCCCCCCCCCACACCCTATCTCCACCCCTGTAGGTAGGTAACCTGTGTCTTATTGTATGTGACTGTTACTCCCATGCTTGTCTCTACAATCCTTATCAATAAAGTTTTATCATATCGGAACATTTTGTAAAGCCAAATCACAGAGGGGCTAGGGTAGCCCCTTAGGCTCATTCTCATCATTTTAAAAATTGGTTTTAGAAAGAAGAAGGCCATGGATAACAAATATAAGAAGATCTATGAGTACGTTTCCCTGATTTCCTTTAACTCCACCTGCCATAAAGCGCACACAGACTGCTGCAAACAGTATCACCAACATGAAAAGTTTAAAATGTAAAAAAAAAAGCAAAAAAAAAAAAAACAATAATTCTCTTCTAAAGATTTACATCTAATTACCAAAAATAAGTAACCTACAGGAGACATCCCAGCAAAGCTTTCAGTCCCCGTTTTGAGTACTGCAGGATTTCTGTTGTTATATTTACTCATGTTTTTTCTTGCGAGGAGCCTCCAGCAGCCTCCGACTGACGTCTTGTCGAGAAATGACAAATTGTTTGCAGTTTGTTTCCCACTTTTCCTTCTTTATCTTTAACTAAACGAAAAGCACATTGCACATTTGTGTGACGGGCGCTTCCCTGTCTACACCTGACACCAGTGATGTGGCATCTCCTGGAGACGTCTCCCTCCCGGCCTGCGCTACACCGTGCAGTCATTATGTGGATTTTATGCTATTATAATATATAGCTGTGTGTGACTTCATTAAAGGGCTCCTGTGTCACAGGTGTTTATGATGGGGAAATCCCTTTAAAGGGGTTGGCCACTTTACCTCATGTTTTATGTAATGTGTGAGGGGAAGGATGTGAGGTAATTTACCAATATACATCTTGCAATAGTTCTGCTCCACTTTCCTGATATGTAAAGTGAAGCCTCCTGTCTTTTACCTCATCAATCAGACATTCCTGACCATAAAATGGCCGCAGATGGAGGGTCATGTGATGTCTATCTGTCCATATTAATGAATACTATCTTAACCCCTTAGCGCTCCATGCCGTAGCTCTACAGCGCTGGCTCCTGCGATTAACGCTCAGTGACGTAGGGCTGTGTGTAAGTGTAGGGGCAGGACATGAGGTAATTTACCAATATACAGCTAGTAATAGTTCTGCTCCACTTTCCTGATATGTAAAGTGAAACCTCCTGTTATTTTTACCTCATCAATCAGACATTCCTGTCCATAAAATGGCCGCCGACGGAGGGTCATGTGATCTCTATCTGTCCATGAGGAATCACCCTGCCAGGACCTTATGATAGTATTCATTAATATAAGATTAAGGTCCATGCAGGGCGATAGCTCATGGACCGTTAGAGTGAATAAGTCAATAAGTTTTTCCATTTTTCTTTCCTTTTGTGGTATAATTAGGCGCCTCGGCTTATACTCGGGTACGTACTGTATGTATATTTTTTTCCAGGCCAAAGACAAGGGGTGTTATAGTGTCCCCTTTTCTGTAGCCCCTTCTCTTATAGACAGACAACAGAAAAAGAAACACTAGGAGGGGCTACAGAGGGGGGCAGCTGCAGGAAAGGGGGCATTTTAGACTTAGAGCTGCTGGAAATGGCACATTATATGGCAGGGAGCTTGTGTCACCGGCTTCTCTACCAATTCTGTGATCCATGGGATCCCCAATTCATTATTACCACTAAGCCCAGTATATAACTCTTTGACCGTTCTCGGGGGGGGGGGGGGGGGGGGCCTGTTTTTTTTATAATCGTCTCAGCCAAGAAGGCTAGCATGCATGTGGCATTACAACAGATTTAAGGGGCCATTCATATTTCTCCTGCCGGGGGCACTGCAGGATAATTGAGGCACTTATTACGCAGGTTCCCTTCCAAAAACAACACAAAAACAAAACAAACAAAAAAAAAAAAAAAAAAAAAAAGAACCACCATTCCCCCTACACATTTAAACTACATATGCTGTAGGTGTGGTCCCAAAACACTATTTGTAAATAGATTGTGTGTACTAAGGGATTGTTGTTAGCGTGATCTGATCTGCTTATGATTGAATAGGCTTCTGTAGTGGACAACCGACTTTAACTTTTCACCATGATGTCTGATCAACTAAAAATAATCACGCGAAAATTGGTGTTTAAAAAAATTTCTTTCTAACCGAAATGTGATTTATGATGGAAGGTTTGGCGCCCTATCGCTGTGTGCAAGGTTGGTCGAGTAAGCGCAGGCTGACGGCGTGAAGGCAAGTGCAACGGCGCAGGGCCAGCCTCTCACGTCAGGGCGTATCCGGTATATCCCATTCATAGATCCGGGAGTCAAATGAAGTTCATCTATGGGTAATAATTATGATTCAATCTGGAGGCGACTAGCTCTGATGTAAGAACAGCGCACACATACGCTGGACCAGCAGGGGAGCTGTTTCCAACCGTCTCTGGCCCAGTCCTTTGCAGCGTCGCCTCCTTGTGATTTTTGTTTTAATTGTTTTTGAGGCTGTAGCTTCATGTTACTGTAGAATAATTGAGTATTGAGTGAACTTGTATGGCGCCACGAGGGGCTCCGCAGTCGGGGGGAGTCTGTGGATGGGGCAAATCTTAATTGGTGATATTGATTTACTGCGCAATATAACCCTCAAATCTAATTGTATGGACCTAAAACTATGACATTCTATCTGCCACAAAAATTACTTCAGAACATAGTCTGATGACTTACTTAATATCCAATTAATAATGGGGGGGTATTTTTTGGGGGGGGTTAAGATCAAGTTTGATTGGAGTTTGGGTCCCAGATTATTATGTCTCATTAAACGTTCCGGACCCATTTTTGAGGAAGATTTTGCTATTTCCTTTATTCTTAGTTTTTTCTTTTTTTTTTATATATCATATCCATCTGACCATAAGGATAATCGGGGGGGGGGGGGGTTTTATGGAAAAGTTCTATACTCCATACACATTTAAGAATTACACATAAATAAGAGTTTTCATCTGTTGGAAAGTCCAAAACTTACATATGTTGTTATGTGTATATTTGTTATCCATAACCTCCTTCCTTATAATCAACGTTTAAATTAGGATAAGTTAAGGGCTCTGCCGGGGGGCAGTACCAGACCCTCCTCTGTAGTTACACAGCTGTTACACTGTGCAAGGAGACAACTTTACATCAGGCACAGGGAGGCGAAGTGTTTGAGGAAACACGGGGGGAGAGACATGTAAGCAGTTTGTGAACTACCGTCAGTATTATATGGTCTATAATTCGTGATGTGACATACCACAGAGTTGTAAAAATGTTAAGTTGAATAATTGGCACATTTAAACCCCACCCTCACATCACCATCACCTCCAAACAACATGAAGGACATGTCATTTATTAGGAGTAGGGCATACCGAGAAATTTTGGGGTGTGTTTAATAATTTAGATAATAACCAACAAGGAGGGAGTTGGTTGTCAGTTTTCTATTTGGAAGGTAACTCATAGCAAAATGGAAAGACAATCTGGTTATAAAGTGCTATGGGTGAGTAGGGGAGGGCATCCCGAGCCTCTCACTTGGGCTTTTACACAAAAACACTGTTCTTTTAACCTGTCTAAGTCTACCCCTTTCCCCCTCACCCGCTGTCCCCTCCATCTTACCCCTCACACACACAGTGATTGGCAGTGAGAGTCCTGATTACTCCTCCCACATGCAGTGATTGACAGTGAGATTCCTGATTACTCCACCCACACACAGTGATTGGAAGTGAGAGTCCTGATTACTCCACCCACATGCAGTGATTGACAGTGAGATTCCTGATTACTCCACCCACACACAGTGATTGGCAGTGAGAGTCCTGATTACTCCACCCACACACAGTGATTGGAAGTGAGAGTCCTGATTACTCCTCACACACACACAGTGATTGGCAGAGAGAGTCCTGATTACTCCTCCCACATGCAGTGATTGACAGTGAGAGTCCTGATTCCCCACCCACACACAGTGATTGACAGTGAGAGTCCTGATTACTCCACCCACACACAGTGATTGACAGTGAGAGTCCTGATTACCCCTCACACACACAGTGATTGACAGTGAGAGTCCTGATTACTCCTCCCACATGCAGTGAGTGAAAGTAGAGAGTCCTGATTACTCCGCCCACACACAGTGATTTAGAGTAGAGAGTAGACTCCCTTTAAAAGTGTTAGTGGTGGATATGTGGACCATCTGAGACAGAGAGAAACTTCCTTCATGTGTGGTAAGGAAATGTCCATAATGTCCACGTGCGAATCCATTGAAAGGCTCCAGTGAAAACCTTGTAAGATCCAGATCCCCCATATATTAGAAGAGCTGATGCAATATCAGAACCTGACCTGATGCCAAACAATTCATGCACGTACAATAAAAGAGGAAGAAAAAAAGGACACGTAGCGCAGGATTATTTGTGGAGATACAGCTGGAGTCAGCCTTGTGATTCACTTCAGGCAAACAATCCTGGATTCCTGCGTCTAGAGCCTACAGACAGCAAATGAGAAGCGCCGTAGGCCAAACATGCTCTCAGAATCTTTACAGTTACACTCTCTTATGCAAAACTTCTCTCAAGCTAGACTAATTCTCCGGAAGACACTACCTGCATAGTCAGATTACTCAGTCAAATATACCCTAAGGTAACAGTGAGCCTATAAAAGAATCGGGAGTCTTGCAAGCACAGCTGCAGCTAATACAGAGCCAGATAGCACCTCTGCATCCAACTACAGAGCCAGATAGCACCTCTGCATCCAACTACAGAGCCAGAGAGCAATTCTGCACCTTATTACAGAGCCAGATAGCACCTCTCCACCTTATTACAGAGCCAGATAGCACCTCTCCACCTTATTACCGAGACAGAGAGCAACTCTGCACCTTATTACCGAGCCAGATGGCAACTCTGCACCTTATATAGCGGCCCCCTACCCGGTGCCTGGCATATAGCGGCCCCCTACCCAGTGCCTGGCATATAGCGGCCCCCTACCCGGTGCCTGGCATATAGCGGCAATCCAGGCATCCGGGTACGGCGTGCCATTATGCCAGGCACGGTCGGGGCCTGCTATATTGCCGCTGCCCTTGTAGGGCGCCGCATATGCCTAGGCCCCGGGGTTAGTGGGGCCGCTATTCCAGGCACCGGTTAGGGGGCCGCGATATGCCAGGCACCCGGGTAGGGGGCCGCTATAACTGCCTATCTCACCGGGTAGGGGCGCTATAGCCTGCACGGTTAGGGGGCCGCTTATAGTTGCCATGGCACCAGGGTAGGGGGGGCCCGCTATATGCCAGGCATCCGGGAGTGGGGCCGCTATATGCCCAGGCAACGGGTAGGGGGCCAGCTATATGCCCATGGTGCCACCGGTAGGGGGGCCGCTATAATGCAGGCACCGGGTAGGGGGTCCGCTCTACGCCCAGGCACCGGGTAGGGGGGGCCGCTATCTGTCCAGTTTATTGGGTAAGTCATTTTTTCCTTATCACCCTCTTGGCTGGTGTGAATCATCTCTGATTTAATCCGTCAGTTTACAGTCGATGTAGTAATCCCCGTACTTCCGGATCATGGAAATAATTATTACTATACAAAAATGAGATTTCTGTATGTCACTACTCGCAGCTCTTCGCCCTCCATATCTGAGACCCTTTTATCCTGTCTACTCGCCCATTGTAACACTTGAAAACCGGATCGGTACTGACAAGCCAGATAAGAATCTCCCTTTCTTTAGATCACAGCAAAGCTTTTTGTTTCTGTGACACGTATAAGGAACGTGGCAAACAGGCATAGAAATAGGCGGGAAGTGGATCTTTCCACTCTGGCGTTTGTGCATTTCTATATCTTTAGGCCCTTATAGCGGCCCCCTACCCGGTGCCTGGCATATAGCGGCCCCCTACCCGGTGCCTGGCATGTAGCGGTCCCCCTACCCGGTGCCTGGCATATAGCGGCCCCCTACCCGGTGCCTGGCATGTAGCGGTCCCCCTACACGGTGCCTGGCATATAGCGGTCCCCCTACACGGTGCCCGACATAGGGCAGGCCCCCTACCCGCTGCCCGACTTAGGGCAGGCCCCCTCTGCTGTCACCCATTGTCTCAAACTTATCTAACAATGTAAAGGCAACATTCTGTGACACTGGGTCCACACTGGGAGTTGTAGTTCTACAGTACAATCTGCAGGATCCTCATGTGCGCTCTGACATCATGGCTTCCTGTATACTCTGTGAATCACATAGCAGCTCTTACAGTATGGAAACCGGACCGACCTGTTCACTGCTACGGACACACACAGGACAGATGGCGTATGACATCACCAGGGTTGTAAGGAGAGCTATGAAAAAGAGCTTGATGAAACAAAAATGTAGAAGTACTGAGTGTGTCAGCGCAGCAAAGAGGAGTATGTCAGCTGGCACAAGCCATGATACCATCATGTTCTCATAATTACTTGCAGTCCTATGTAATATATAACATTTTCATGACTTGTACCAGCTAACATACTCCTCTTGTGACACACTCAGCACTGCTATATATCTCGATTTCTATCTTTTTTTCATTTTTAATTGTAGTCCTATGTAACATATCATAGAAGTCAAGGCTAGAACTAGATTAAAACAATTAAATGAGAAGATAGGAATTAGAATAAAATTAGCCCAATGAAATAGAAATGTAGCAGTGCCGAGTTATCAGTGCAGTAGAGCGGAGTATGTCTGATGGTATATACCATCATAAGTTACATGGGACTGCAAGTAAATGTAAGAATATGCTAGAAATCAATATAGAATTAGCCTGATGATAAAGAAATGTAGCAGTGCTGAGTGTGTCGGTGCAGCAAGCAGGAATATGTCAGGTGGCACAAGTCATGATACCGTCATATATTGCACAGGATACATTACATAGGAATGCAGTTAAATATAAGATGATGGGACTTAGAACAAAATGGGGCAGATTTACTTACCTGGTCCATTCGTGATCCAGCGGCGCGTTCTCTGCACTGGATTCGGGTCCGGCCGGGATTCATTAAAGGAAACCTACCATTTGGGATAGGGCTTATAAGCTGGACATGCCGTGCACCAGCTCAGGGTGAGCTGGTGCCGGCGCTTATCTCCATTATGTTTTTAAACAGTTTGAAAGTGTTTTAACAGTTTATTAATGTTCCCTCGGCGCACCATGCGCGCTATCGCTTCCTATTCAGATGCACTCACGGTCACGCGCATGGTGCGCCGAGCGCAGACCCCGGTGCAGGGAAGATAGTAAGGATATAAACATTAATAAACTGTTAAAACACTTTCAAACTGTTAAAAAACATAACGGAGATAAGCGCAGGCACCAGCTCACCCTGAGCTGGTGCACGGCATGTGCACCTGTCACCAGCCGGGCTGGTGGTCCGCCGTCCACCAGGTGGCGCTGCTGCGCTGAAAAGCATCGGAACGCGCTGCAGTTCACCAAGCCGGGCTGAGTGAAGGTGCAAGCTCCCCGACAGATTTTTTTGTTTTAAATGCGGCGGTTTTTCCGAATCCGTCGGGTTTTCGTTCGGCCACGCCCCCGATTTCCGTAGCGTGCATGCCAGCGGCGATGAGCCACAATCCGATCGCGTGCGCCAAAATCCCGGGACAATTCAGGGGAAACCGGCGCAAATCGGAAATATTCGGGTAACACGTCGGGAAAACGCAAATCGGGCCCTTAGTAAATGACCCTCAATTAGTCTAATTAAATAGAAATATAGCAGTGCTGAGTGTGTCAGTGCAGCAGGCAGGAGTATGTCATCTGGCACAAGTCATGATACCGTCATATATTGCACAGGATATGGCATCACATTGCAATTAAATATAAGACGATGGGAATTAGAATAAAATGAGTCTAATTAAATAATAATGTAGTAGTGCTGAGTGTGTGTGCAGCAGCGAGGAGTACGTCACCTGGTGAAAGTCATGATACCATCATATATTACATGTGACTGCAATTATATATAATAAATTTAGTCATTTATCCTGCTGGACACATGATGTAGCCAAACGACAAAGCAAGCTCTACTATACCGTAAAATGAATCAAAGTAATGGGAAAGTGTGATGTAGCAGTGCTGAGATTATCACTCGCCACAATGTATGTTCTAGCTGTGATCTCAGTATGTTCAGAAAATTGTAGACGTACCGTGTTAGCCAGGAAAAATCAAAAATTTACTTTTGTGTAAAAACTACAAAAGTGCTGAAGGAATAAAACCTTTATTGGCTAACCAGAAAAATTATATTTGTTTTTCAACCTTCCGGGGCACACAGGACATTATCTCTCCTGAGTGAGTTATCACAATGTACAAACCATCAGCCCCGAAGAGTTACATGACACATCCAGCCCTGCTACATCCGTAGAACAGCCTGAGTCTATTACATCAGATTGCAGCGCGGATCACGAGCCGGAGCCGGTTTATCGGTGTCGTCTCATGTAGAGTAAATGGAGAGGGACGAGTCGGTCACTTACCCGGGCGCACAGGCTGCAGGGTTGTTAGACTTGGATAAAGTTACACAGAAGTTGCCGGTGATTCCTGCTCTGATAGACCGCCCCCTGCTGGCCACTCCCTCTAACACACCCCAGCCCCGCCCACACCGGGGCACGTGTATGTGTGTGACAGCGGGGCGTGACGTCATGGCTCAGATTTCATGTGGAAAGAATGAGAGAGGGACACATGATGTAGCAGAGCCGAACACGTCACACACTGCAGCACCTGTCTCCTGTACACACACACAGTAATGTCACAGTACAGGGATAGTACACACAGTAATGTCACAGTACAGGGATAATACACACAGCGATGTCACAGTACAGGGATAATACACACAGTGATGTCACAGTACAGGGATAATACACACAGTGATGTCACAGTACAGAGATAATATACACACAGTGATGTCACAGTACAGGGATAATGACACGGTGGATGTCCAAATACATGGATAATACCACACAGTGATGTGCACAGTAAGGGATAATACAAACAGTGGATGTGTCACAGTACATGGATATGAAGTTGATGTGAATCACTTGATAGTGTATTCTCTCTAATGGCGGGCTCTACGATACGCACCCACAAGCCACACCACCCCGCTGCCTCTTTATTGTCGTATAGTATTAGTGACTGTCAACTGATGAGCAGAAATGTATGTATGTATATGAGATGTATTGAGGGAAGCCCCCTTGTACTGAACGACTGTGGTGGTAGTGACATTGCCGAGTTACATCAGTATGAATCGCTGCCCTTTGTGGCAGAAGAAAGAAAATATCACAAAAATCACAGAATCTTTAGATAGTCAGAATCATCTACACTGAACTCCTTACTGAGAACCATAGTTAAAGGGGCTAGTAGAGCGAGAAAAAAATAAGTAACCTTTTTTTTTTACAACTTGACGACCTCCCCCCACCGGGGGCCATTGCTTTTGGTTGGGGCACCTGGATTCTCTGTGGGTACCATGTGGCTGGCTGAGCTCGGGCCTAGCTGATGTGGGGTCATGATGCTGGGTCATGGAGGAAACGTTCTCCTGGGACCACCTCCTGATGAGGTGTAGGGAACCGGGGGTGAACGTTAATGAGAGGCCTCTTGACGTTAGTCAGCAGGCAGGGGATCACACGGAGACAAGAGAGTCAGCTATAAACTTACAACTTCCTTTATTCCAGAAATAGCAACGGCCACCAGAGGCCAAGCGAACATCGACTGGTCCAGGTGGCTGGTGTTGGAGTGGTCGGCAGCAGAGAGTGGCTGTTGGATGGTGCGTGGAAGAGGATGGTGGCTGTTGTGATGGTGGTCGCAGCAGGTGGCCTGGTTGGTGGTGTTGGTCGCAGAGGTGGGTGGTTGGATGGTGGGTAGGCAGAGTGATGGTGGATGATGCAGTCAGAGTGGCTGTGGAGATGGTGGCAGAGGTGGTGGTTGGATGTGGTCGGCAGAGGGGCCATGGCTGGATGGTGGCCCGTGCGTTGGATTGGTGGTCGGCAGAGGGTTGATCCAAGCCTGGGATAGGAAAGTTTAGGCTGAAGATGAGGGGTTGCTTTCTGCAGCAGGGTATATGCAGGATCTGAAGGTAGTAGAGACCTCAGTATCCGTTGTAGGCCTGAATATTTACTTCTCAAGACGCCAATAGAGAAGAGAGACTGAGACGATCAGGAAGACGAAGACCCAGAAACTTCAACACCCCAGGAATTATAACAGTTCCCTGGGATTGTCCAGCTCGGTTAATCAAAGTCAGCATCTTTGGTTACATAAAAAGATATTTATTGGGCAACAAATACTAACCACTCCTTCTCAGCCAGCTTACCAGCTGCATTACGTGTAATAGACACTAGAGGGCTCACGGAGGTGATAAATTCTCAATGATTCCTTTATACCATTAGGAGGTTTCACGCAAGCATGCATTGGCAGGGGTGTTTGCACAATGGTAGTGTCATGCATGGCACCATGACAAGTGTGGCCACGGATGATTAATCAAAAGTTTATATCTTTGGTGGTAATGCTTAGAACTCAGGACCTGGAACCCCTATGACTTGGCACTGGAGACGGACCAGAGAGGAACAAGGTAATTCTTCTTTAACACCTGAGTGGATGCAGGATGGAGCAGGTTGTCGACAGACACATTTAGACCAACCAGAAAGGACTGGCCAGTGAAGGGTTGTCAGAAATGAGTTGGCTAGTTTATAAGAGTCGGCTCTTTAGGTGAATGAAGGAAAGTCCTCTGGGCAGAGATCCAAGGTATTAGCCCACCCCTCTTGAGTAGCCAGTGCCCCTAAGTGTTGGTTCACCGTTCACAAAAAAAAACAAGACATTTCAGGGTCTGCAGGTGGGGAGGATGGGCGAGCGGTTACATAAAAATGATTCATATGTAATTAGAGAGGCGGCTCTTTTATAATAAGCAGAGCTAATGATCCAGCTCACTAAGAAAGAGTCAGGCTTCAATGCACGGTTATTGACTTTGTCACACTTGAAATTTGTGGGGCCCTTCGTAAAGTGTAATCTCCATCTCATACTGATTTTTTACCGTATTCTGCGGTTGGTACTTTTCCTTACACAGTTACGACATTTTGTTTTAATCTCCTTGTTGAAAATACTCTTCTGTCTTTGCCTCGGCTGAGTCACATAGACGCTGCCTAACCATCTCCTTCATTATTAAAATCAACTTTTAAAATCATTCTAATGAGCAGAAGGGCTCTGCAGGCCGTACCAGGACCTCTGTGATGCGCTTCACAGGATGTTATTTATACTGGCTCCCATCCTCCCTCAGCACAGTGTTACAAGGTTTGAAGTTGCAGAATGCCAGGGGGGGCTTAGTAAACAGCTCTCGGCTAATTGCTTAATATAAAAGTGATTTGAAGGGTTTTTTTGAGGACATGGATAAACACATATACTGATGATACCACAGGCCCGGTGCCGGATCTATGAGTATGTCCCTGCTTGATCGTGGTTTTCCAATGGTAACTTTCCTTTCAGTCTATTGACTTGGCTCTGTGCCATCACATGATCAACCATTAGAGGACCAGTAACCAAGTCTCCCTGAGTGGATGAACAAAAGTTTACAGAAACTTCTTAACATGCACCAAAAATGACTACAGGTGCTCGTCGGAGCTGGTCCAGCATACGGATCCTCTGGTGGATGGAGGACCTTCCAAAAGTCCGAAATGCCTCCTTTAACCTGTGGTTTCAGGACCCTTTGGAGGAACTTCCAAAGGTCCAAAAGGGCCTCTGTGTAAATGTGTAGACAGCAGGAACAGATGCCAAGGCTTTGTGGCTGAAGTCCTTTCTGATAAAAATTGGTGGATGGGTTGGGTGGCCATGGGCCCCTAAGACAGCTTGTAGAGACCCGGCTACCACCCAATTCACTTGTAGTACAATCCATATGGGGGGAATCTCGTCATATTGGTGCACTACAATGTGGGCGGTTTTGTGGTCTCCTCTGACCTTTACCGGGATTATCTGCAGGAAATTCCGGAACTTAAGATTATGGTGTTGCCTGCTCTGTCTTATATAGGATTCAGAATAAAGTTACATCCTCAAATTCGTTCGATGGTCGCAAGCAGAAGGAAGAGGCTCAGCATTCAACATTATTTATTTAACAAATTTGTATATCGCGTAGTGACAGAAGAATATGCTGGCAACGTGGTGTAAGGGTGTCCCGGTGACACATATTATTGCATGAACTTATTGGACTCCTTTTATCGACTTTTGTAGGAAAACGACTTGAGAACAGATGGAACGGCTCATTCGGAGTCGGGGGGACTTGGCTCTGGGATGTTACCTCATGTTCAGGTACAAGTCTGACCTTTCCGCTTGTTCAATTGTTCGAACTTTATCATCCTTGGCTGGATTCAGTTGTATCCAGTTTTAGAATACACACAGTGATGTCACAGTACAGGGATAATACACACAGTGATGTCACAGTACAGGGATAATACACACAGAGATGTCACAGTACAGGGATAATACACACAGTGATGTCACAGTACAGGGATAATACACACAGTGATGTCACAGTACAGGAAATATACACACAGTGATGTCACAGTACAGGGATAATACAAACAGTGATGTCACAGTACAGGATTATACACACAGTGATGTCACAGTACAGGGATAATACACACAGTGATGTCACAGTACAGGATTATACACACAGTGATGTCACAGTGCAGGGATAATACAAACAGTGATGTCACAGTACAGGATTATACACACAGTGATGTCACAGTACAGAAATAATACACAGTGATGTCACAGTACAGGGATAATCCACACAGTGATGTCACAGTACAGGGTTATACACACAGTGATGTCACAGTACAGGGATAATACACACAGTGATGTCACAGTACAGGATTATACACACAGTGATGTCACAGTACAGGGATAATACACACAGTGATGTCACAGTACAGGATTATACACACAGTGATGTCACAGTACAGGATTATACACACAGTGATGTCACAGTACAGGGATAATACACTCAGTGATGTCACAGTACAGGGATAATACACACAGTGATGTCACAGTACAAGGATAATACACACAGTGATGTCACAGTACAGAGATAATACACACAGTGATATCACAGTACAGGGATAATACACACAGTGATGTCACAGTACAGGATTATACACACAGTGATGTCACAGTACAGGGATAATACACACAGTGATGTCACAGTACAAGGATAATACACACAGTGATGTCACAGTACAGGATTATACACACAGTGATGTCACAGTACAGGGATAATACACTCAGTGATGTCACAGTACAGGGATAATACACACAGTGATGTCACAGTACAGGGATAATACACACAGTGGCTGGTTGGATGGTGGTCGGCAGAGGTTGATCACAGCCTGGGATAGGAAGCTTCAGGCTGGAGATGAAGGGCTTCTTCAGCAGCAGGGTTTATGCAGACTCTTAAAGGTAGAGACCTGCAGGTATCAGTTGTAGGCCTCAGACATATGTACACTCACCGGCCACTTTATTAGGTACACCTGTCCAACTGCTCATTAACACTTAATTTCTAATCAGCCAATCACATGGCGGCAACTCAGTGCATTTAGGCATGTAGACATGGTCAAGACAATCTCCTGCAGTTCTCCCGAGCATCAGTATGGGGAAGAAAGGTGATTTGTGGCCTGTGAACGTGGCATGGTTGTTGGTGCCAGAAGGGCTGGTCTGAGTATTTCAGAAACTGCTGATCTACTGGGATTTTCACGCACAACCATCTTTAGGGTTTACAGAGCATGGTCTGAAAAAGAAAAAACATCCAGTGAGTGGCAGTTCTGTGGGCGGAAATGCCTTGTTGATGCCAGAGGTCAGAGGAGAATGGGCAGACTGGTTCGAGCTGATAGAAAGGCAACAGTGACTCAAATCACCACCCGTTACAACCAAGGTAGGCAGAAGAGCATCTCTGAACGCACAGTACGTCCAACTTTGAGGCAGATGGGCTACAGCAGCAGAAGACCACACCGGGTGCCACTCCTTTCAGCTAAGAACAGGAAACTGAGGCTACAATTTGCACAAGCTCATCGAAATTGGACAGTAGAAGATTGGAAAAACGTTGCCTGGTCTGATGAGTCTCGATTTCTGCTGCGACATTCGGATGGTAAAGTCAGAATTTGGCATCAACAACATGAAAGCATGGATCCATCCTGCCTTGTATCAGCGGGTCAGGCTGGTGGTGGTGGTGTCATGGTGTGGGGAATATTTTCTTGGCACTCTTTGGGCCCCTTGGTACAACGCCACAGCCTACCTGAGTATTGTTGCTGACCATGTCCATCCCTTTATGAGCACAATGTACCCTGTAACATCTGATGGCTACTTTCAGCAGGATAATGCGCCATGTCATAAAGCTGGAATCATCTCAGACTGGTTTCTGGAACATGACAATGAGGTCACTGGACACAAATGGCCTCCACAGTCACCAGATCTCAATCCAATAGAGCATCTTTGGGATGTGGTGGAACGGGAGATTCGCATCATGGATGTGCAGCCGACAAATCTGCGGCAACTGTGTGATGCCATCATGTCAATATGGACCAAAATCTCTGATGAATGCTTCCAGCACCTTGTTGTATCTATGCCACGAAGAATTGAGGCAGTTCTGAAGGCAAAAGGGGGTCCAACCCGTTACTAGCATGGTGTACCTAATAAAGTGGCCGGTGAGTGTACTTCTCAAGAAGCTCAATAGAGAAGAGAGACTGAGAAGACTCAGAAGAAGAAAACACAGAACTTTACACCCCAAGGGCTTTTATAACCTTCCCTTGGGAGTGTCCAGCTCAGGTTATCCAACCAGCACCTTTGTTATAAAGGTAATAAACAAGATATTCTATTGGTCAACAATACCAACCATTCTTCTCAGCCAGCTTTTAACCAGCTGCATTACCGTGTATAGACACTAGAGGTGATCAATCACAATGATTCCTATTATATCCATTAGGAGGTTTCATTCGCAAGCACATTGCATTGGCAGGGGTGTTGCACAATGTTAGTGTCATGCATGGCCCATGCACAAGTGTGGCACTGATTAATCAAAAGTTTAATATACTTTGGGTGGTAATGGTCTAGGAACCTTAGGACCTGGAAAACCCTATGAACTGGCACTGAGAAGGACCCAGAGATGGACAAGGTAATTCTCATATTAACCACCTGATTGATGCAGATGGAGCAGGTTGTAGACAGGAGCAGACACATAGACCTACAAGAAGGACTGGCCAGTTAAGGGTTGTTCAGAAATGAGTCGGCTAAAAGAATCGGCTCTCTATGGTGAACGACAGGAGTCGGCTCTTGGCAGAGATCCAATGGCTTATTTAGCCCCACCCCTTGAGTAGCCCTGCCCCTAATTGTGGGTCTCGCCGCCACAAAAAAACCCAAAATTTCAGGTTTCAGGTGGGAATGGGGAGCTGGCTACCTAAAAATGATTCCCTATGTAATTAGAAGAGCCGGCTCTTTATAATAAGCAGAGCCTAATGAACCAGCTCACTAAGAAGAGTCGGATTTCCAATCACCAGTTACTTTATCACAACTTGAAATTTTGTGGGACCTTAAAGTGTAACTCCAATCTCATAATGATTTTTACGAAACGTTGCCCGTATTCTGCTTTTTGTACTTTCCTTTCCACAGTTACGTCCCTCACATCCCCTTCCTTATAAAATTAACTTTTAAAATCATTCTAATGATCCAGAAGGGCTCTGCAGGGCGTTATCAGAGACCCTCTGTGATGCAGCTTCACAGGCTGTTATACTGTCTCCCCTCCCCCTCAGCACAGTGTCACAAGCTGTGAAGCTGCAGAATGCAGGGGCTCTAGCAACAACTCCTTCTGGCTCATTAGCATAATCGTAAAAGGTGATTTTTGAAGGAAGGAGGCCATGGATAACACATATAAGAAGTATACCACAGTCCCGGTGCCTGGATCTTTGAGTAATGTCCCTGGTTTATCAGGCTGGATTTTGATGGTAGATTTCCTTTCAGTCTTATTGGAGGGTGCTTGGCTTCTGTGCCATCACATAATCACCATTAGAGGACAGTACCAAGTTCCCTGCATTGGATGAACAAAAGTTTACAGAAACTTCTTAATCACTGCACACAACGATGACTACAGCTGCTCGTCGGACTGGTCCAGCATAGGATCCTCCGGTGGATCTGGAGGACCTTCAAAAGTCCTGAAATGCCTAATTTTAACCTGTGGTTTCAGGACCTTTGGAGGACCTTCAAAGGTCCTAAAATAGCTCTTGTGTACATGTGTATTGACAGCAGGAACAGATGTACAAGTATTTTGTGGATGAAGGTCCTTCTCAGTATAAAATTTGGTGGGCTGTGTGGGAGGCCATGGGCTCCCTAGAAGGCTTGGGCCCCACGCTACCACCCAATCCGCCTGTATTATAATCCACTACTGGTGGGGTCCTCGTCACATTAGGTGCACGCAATGGGGCACATTTACCTACCCGGTCCTGTTGCGATCCCGCGGTGCGTTGTCCGACGAGGATTTGGGTCTGGCACGATTCACTAAGGTCGTGCGTCCAATTTCCTGCATGTGTCGCTTCCACGCTCAGGTCCGCCAGAGTTACCTTCTTCTTCCTGGTGCATGTGAGGGCTTGATCTTGCAACACATTTAGTTTTTTAAATTCTGCGGATTTTCAGAATACGGGCCACGCCCCCCGATTTCTGTCTAGTGCAAGCCGGTGCCAATGCGCCACAATCCGATCGTGTGCGCCAAAAGCCCGGGGCAATTCGGCGCAAAACGGAAATATTCGTGAAAACCCGACGGAATCGCGGCCCGTGGACTTTTAGTAAATGAGCCCCAATATATGGCAATGTCTCCTCTGACCTTTACCTGTGATTCTCCTGCCAGAAAACTTCCGGAAATTATAGCTGTGTATTACCTGTATATAGGATCAGAATACATTTACATCCTCAAATTCTTTAGATTTCTTTCAGCATTCAACATTATTTAGTTAACAGAATCCTGTATATCCAGAGTGACAGTATCATATAATCCTGGTAACGTGGTGTATATTGTAGGATGACACATATTATTGCATGAACTTATTGCTTTATTTTATAGACTTTTGTAGGAACTACTCCTAGAGAACAGATGGAATAGGATCATTCGGAGTCTGGGTGACCTTGGCTCTGTGCTTCTTATATTCATGTTTCCGGTCCAGTCTGACTCTTTCCGCTCTGTCCAGGTTCTACCTTTCATCATCCTTGGCTGGATCCAGTTGTCTCCATTTTTAGGATTACGTCACCTGTTCTTCTTTTACTATCTGTCATTCATGTCCTACATGTGACACTAAGGCCCGTTCCCCACTTGCGAGTGTGATGCGATGAACTCGGGGACTTCCTGTACAGTACTTTCATTAGAGCTCCATTGGATGTGGACAAATTCTGCTAAACAGCGGGTGACATCTAGTGGTAGCTAATAATATGACATGTATAGGTATGAATTCCAATGGGTCACAGCTCACAAGTATCAGTGTAAAAAGTTAATGGGGTTCATTTACTTACCCGGTCTACAGAGTTCACAGAAAGTGCATTGTTCGGCACATCTGCAGTGATCCACGCAGATCATGCGCCCGATATCCTGCTTGTGTCACTTCCCCGCTCAGGTCCACCGGAGTTCACCTTCTTCTTCCCGGTGCATGTAAGTGCATTGTCTTGCGACAGGATTTGAAGCTTAAATCCTGCGCTCCGAATCAGTCAGATTGTCCAATGTCCCAATTTCTGTTGCCTGAATGCAGCCTGCTGCGACATAAACCGGTTGCTTATGAAACAATCCCAGTGCAGACCCCTGGTAAATACCTCTCACAGCCATGCAATCCCTGAAAACGGAAAACTGTCCATTGAAAGTGCGATCCGCGACCCTTAGTAAATAAGCCCCAATGTGTTACTTATATATCTCTTTTATTTCATACCCTAGAATTCTGGGTACCTACTATACGTTTATATGGATACACCTTAATAAAAATCTGGATGGTTGGTGATATCAACTTCCTGTTTGTGGCGCATTAGTATATGGAGGGGGAATACTTTTCAAGAGGGGTGTTGACCATGGAGGCCATTTTGAATTTGGCCATTTTGGATCCAACTTTATTTTTTCCAATGCGAAGAGGGTCATGTAACACATCAAATTTATTGAGAATTTGCTTGGTTTTAAGGTAACTTTACTCTTTCATGAGAGATCAGACTGTCCAGTGACTGTCTGTAAGGAGATGAGACTATCCAGTGACTGTCTGTAAGGAGATGAGACGATCTATGACTGTCTGTAAGGAGATAGAGACTATCCATGACGTTCTGTGTGATGAGACTATCCATTGCACTGTACTGTACGGAGATGCGTACAAACTATCCAGTGACTGTTGAGCGAGATGAGACTATCCAGTGACTGTCTGTAGAGATCAGACTATCCAGTGTACTGTCTGTAGAGATGAGACTATCCAGTGCTGTAGATGATGATAGCCGAGAACTAAATGATCCACTATCCATTACTGTCTGTAAGGAGATCAGATATGCAGACTTATACTCCAGTGACGCTGTAGGAGATTCACTATCCATGACTGTCTAATAGATCCACAGTGACTTTGTAGGATCGGACCGTGTGTCGAAGTAGATGAGACTATCTAGTGACTGGTCTGTAAGGAGATCAGACCTATCCAGTGACGTCTGTAGTAGATGAGAATCCTGAGTGCTGTCTGAAGGAGATGAGACTATCCATGACTGTAATCGGATTATGACACGCTCTAATTCTGTCTGTAAAGATGAGACTATCCAGATCAGACTGTCTGATAAGGAGATGAACTACCAGGGACTGTAAGGAGTGAGACTATCCAGTGACTGTAAGGACTATAGACTATCCAGTTACTGTCTGTAGGAATGAGAACATCCAGACTGCCTGTAAGGAGATAGACTATCCATTCTGGCTGTAGGCAATGAGACTATCCATTGACGTCTGTAGAGATGACACTATCCAGTGCTGTCTGCAGGAGATGAGCTATCGCATGACTGACTGTAACGAGATCATAGTATTTACAGAACCGTCTGTAAGGAGGTAATCTGAGAGACTTTACAAGCTTCCTTATCTTGAAGCTGATTATACGGTACATCTGAAGAAATGCATTGTAAAAGCAGGACGCAGAACATTTTTTCCTTGAGAACGTATATATATATATACTCTATCTATCTATATATAATATATATATGACATCTACATATATAATCACGTCTTAGGATAATGAAATAAAATTGGCTAAAAGTTTAGTCTTTAAAGATGCAGCAGATTTCCATTAAAAAACTCATATATATATATAACCCCTATCCCCTGACTGAAAAACCTTATACAGTTATCCATCACTCCTAGGGCATGCTACTGAGAGCGAGTTTTTCAACGTTTGACACCATAGAGCTAAGAGGTTTTTTTAGATGTTTCCCGCGTAAGATTTCAAGAAGAAGTGCATAAATTGGGCAGAATATATGAGAAGGCAATTACCAACTGGACGCAACATGAACAGTTCCTGGGCTCCCCATTAGTAATCCTTGGGACGTCTAATCGAGTCTCCATCACTTTCTATGTGACCGGGTGGTGGATAATTCTCAGCTCGGGATAAGACACTTTGTAACGCAATGTGTTTTCTTAATTTGGTTCTTTCGCATTACAGTTGTGTACTTCCCCGCCGGCTCATGGCGGACCTCTTCCACGCTCAGTGCAGACTGATTGGTATGTATATCAATACTACTGTAAGTGCAACGTTCCTTCACAGGCTGCCTGTTCTGATCCGATAGGGAGCCCTGCAGGACAATCAGGGGGCGGATAGGGTGGGGGACACACAATGGCGTTTTACTTTAACACTAGTGGATATTGTTGGTGTAAGGAAAGTTTAGGGCAAATTTTTTCTGTCATCATTTGTCATGGTTGTTATATCCCTGGTCATTATTACCCAGGTGCACGACCCGTTATATCCTGCGTATTGATGTCACAACCGGTCACAGGCTCATTATATGCGTCTGGTCATGTACTTCACACAGGGCACCACTTGCTAATTATAAAGTATATTGTAAAAATGGTGGTTAAGTAGTTTACATTTGGCTAATTCAGTCCAGTAGATGTAAGAATAATTGTATCTAATGCCGGACGTTTGGAATTCCTTGTCACATGTATACACTTCCTGTGCTTACAAATAAAATTTGTGACATCTTTGGACAACTGTTTAAAGGAAGGAGGGGAAAAATGCCTGTTATAGGTAAAGTGGCTCACTATGCATTATATAATGTCATATTTTGGCGCAAACCTATAGCATGAGGGTCACTGTTGTTTTATGGGAAGTATGGGATATTTTGAGGGCTTAAGAAGTGTTGAGCTGCATACTGAACACAACCCATGACACGAAGTGGCGCTGTTGCTAGTTTATGCCTATCCGTTACTTCCTAACTTGTGTAATAGTTGTGACAGGTAGTAACAAACAGGGCATAAGTGGGGGAGGATCGGGTTTAAAACTCACGGAGTAGATTTGTGTATAATAAGCATCTAACTACTTTTTTGAATAATTAAGATTGGAGATATAACTTGTTGGGTTTGTTTCACAGCTCCAGGGCGCTAGGAGACATTAGATTGTGGGCAAAACACAGGAACCTGATACACGACTATTGATTGATCTGACATTTTAACTGTGGCGTCACATGCGTCACACAAGCCTGCCGCGTCTCCGTAAGTAATCACATCCGCTATTCCCATGACAGTGACCCATTCTAAGGATTGGGGGTGGAATTTCTAAGAGCCCCCATGTTCCACGCCGGACCGCCCACCTGACACTATCCGATCACTTTTTGTGGTAAAACGCGGACAACAACCCCTTTAAAGTGAACCTGTCCTCCGCTTTTACAACAACCACCAAACTATTAACCCCCCTCCCCCTCAGCTCGGTTAAATGTTCTAGAATCCCCTCTTGTATGGAAATCTCATCTATTTACTTTTTAAAAAACTCGGCAAAGGCCGTAATCCAAGACAGGAGATGAGAAGAGGCCTGTTGTGACCTGAATCAGTCTCTGTTAAGGTTGAAGTAGGGGATAGGGCACAGTGTTACATGTCGCTTATCGGGAGTCTATAGAGCCTAAACCATTTGGCTGGGGTCACTTGAGATCAGAAGCGCCTCTTTCAAGTAGTCTGATGGTCAGCATTTATTGTCTCTAAATCATAGATGATAACAGTTAATACAGCTTTTTCATTTTGATCTGGTGATAATGATCCAATTTGCCAAATCTATGGCCCCGGCTCCCCACTTGGCGAGTGGTGGGAGGCATGCACTCGCATCACACTCGCACGCAAAGCTGCCCGGGAACGGCACAACGCCTGAACGCTGCCCGGTCGGGAGTGAACACATCTATTCACTCGCCCGTGCAGCGTTCAGCCGTGCGTTTCCCGGGAGCTTGCGTTGTCGATGTTAATGCGAGTTCCTCGCATAACACTCGGCAAGTGGGAACGGGCGCTGGGCGGTTCTTTCTGTAATCTCTTGTTATTTAGCTCATGAACCCCAATCAGTTATGGCGATTTGAAGGGAGGGAAGCGATAAAAGTAGAGGGAAGCATTATAGGGTGCGCTATCTGCACAAGACAACAACTAAGTACTCGACACATAAAAAGGTCCTTCACACCTAATGCACAAGGAGAACCCACTTACTAAAAAATAACCTTATATCTCTACTACCATAGGGTGGTGCAGCAGTTATTGTCCATCCTAATCGTACTCAGAAAGTTAGGCGCATTATGCTAGACGCCCAAGATTAAGTGGTGTCTGAATTTACTTCCCTTCAAGAACTCATTTCGGAAATTTAAAAATACTCTTCTCACTCATTGCCCCATATACTTTGAGAGTGATTATTATGGTACAATGAAAATCCCTCGATAAAACGATGATTTCTCGACAGAATTATTTTCATACCTCCACCTAAGGTGGTGACAACACATGCGATTTTTAGGCCATTTTTGGGCGTTTGAGTGTGGTTTCAAGAATCGAAAAAACCAAATGCGTTGTTTGGCCAGTTTAAATTAAATATATTGGTCAAACCTATCAAAAACGCGTGTGTTTTTTAACGATCTGAAAAGCACTAACTAAAAATGGCCCAAAAACGGCTAAAAAAAAACACACGCATGTTTCCCCACCCCTTAGGTGCTCGGTAGTTTAGGGGGACCTTGAAGAAGTTCATCCGCACACCCACTAGGAAAGTTTGTTGGCGTTCTTACTGCTGGGACCCCAGTATTCCCGGGATTGAAGCGATTAGTGGTAAAACACAGACTCCATCGAGATCTATAGTAATTAAAGGATATATTGCTAACAAGGTTAACAAAAAGTGTCTCTGTTTCTACCAAGGCTTCCCGTGTCGCACCGTGGTTGTCAGACTGATAACGGATCATAATTGTAATCTCCATAATCCTGGTTGAGGGTAAGGTGACATTTCAGAAGCTCTTGTGATACAGTTGTATGCTTCTAGGAGTCCACAGTCAGATAATACAATTTGCTCTGGTTTTATTATCAGGATCTGGTTTGGAACTCGCTCCAGGAATTTTCAGAATCACTGATGGACTTCAGATGTACCGCTATTCTTCAGCCAACTGCTCCAACTGATGGGATAAGGTGAGAACCAATGAGGAGCCTGCAACCTCGACACCAGTCTTCTCAGGATATTAGCTTTACCTATAGGGAACCTCACCTCTCATGGAGGTTTATCAGAGTAGATAAGCTGGAGTTGTACAGAGCCAGGCATAATGGAGCTATAGCCTTAAAGGGAACCTGTCACCAGATTTAACCCCATTAATCTAGAGCGCCCTCAGGTTAGGATAAATGTCCTTTCTAGAATTCTATATTTTATTGGATTCCATCCATTGTACCAAGAAAAATCTCTTATACAATCATAGGCAAATGAGGTAAATAGGTCATATTTTGTCTTAGATGAAGACCACCTTAGAGGCTGCAGGGGAAGTCACTTCAGTGCTATAGTAACGAGAAATACACTATGGGTTCATATCAAAGATAAGAATCTCTTCTTTCAGACCCACTAGCTCGTTTCACTACAGAACCCGAATCTCGGACAGTTCAAAAAACTGGATCTTATACACCGCTCACATTTCCATCCTTGTGTCTGGGCTGCCCTTATCTCAGGCGTGGTGGCCAGTCTGAATACTTATGCCATGGGAAATTTCTTTTTCATGTTTAATAACTTAGCCAAAATATATACATTTCGTTTGTTTTTTTATGCAGATGGGAGCAGAGTGCGCTAATACCAAAACAAAACGGTGGAACTAACACAATGGCTGCAATTAAACAAGGATAAAATTTAAAGGGGTTTCTGATACTTTCCCACCCCCGGTACGAGTGCACAGCCAGCCGAATGAGGTGGATCCCCGTTCAATTCTGAACCCAGGTGTGGCCAGTTGAACGTAATGGGACCCGCCCGAGGTTTAGCCCCCGAGGTTGAGGCCGAACGACCTACGCAAGGGGAGGTTCCTCGCTCTGCTCGTCCCGAACCGCACATGGTCGTTTCCAGAGAAACCATGCGATGGCTTAACAGCTGCTGGCGCTTCCCTGGAAAGCATGTGCGTTCGGGCCGAGGACCTCACCCCTGTGCGCTAGCGTCGCGTTATGAACGGACGCCTACGGTACGTCGGACCCGCGCTGAGAGGTAGCTCAACCCAGCACCACACCACCTGCACTAGCACTAGACCCCGCTGGATCAACGTGCCCGCTGTCTGTGACCCATATGGATATGGAATGCTCGGGTTAAAGTGGTGTGGTGCTGACTGACTAGCCTGTGGCTCCCTATTAATATATTAATCAGGAGCCCATATCAGGTCCAAAAGAGCCATCTCTTCTTATGACTGAGCCTAATGAGCCAGCGCTAGAGCCGTGTGAGGGCGCGGACGTTCCATCACAACTAGAAATAGGTAGAAGGTCCCTGTAACCAGTGGTTTTCGGAGCTGCCTGCGCCAGGCTTCTTAAAAGCGGCAGGCACTTGGCTCCACCAGAGCAGTAACACAGCACACCGTCTGACTACTAAGGGTGATGGCCACACATGTGCGTTTTGAACCGTTTTTGTCCATTTTTTTAAGCAGTCCGTTAAAAAACATCGCATGCGTTTTTGTCGCGTTTTCATTGCGGCAACATTTGGACAACACCGTCAAAAAAACGTCTTTTCAAAAAAACGCATGCTTTTTGAAAAAAAGTAGAGTGTTTCAAGGAGTTTTTTAAGACGGCTGCTTTAAAAGAACGGTACCAACAACGGTGGTTCAAAACACCCATGTGTGGCAATCACCCGAAAAGCTGTTCCAACACCATAAATACCTGTAACTCATCACCCCCCCCCCCACACATATCTCCACCCACTGTAGGGACCTGTGTCTTATGTATGTGGCTGTTACTCCAGGCGTGTCTCGTACACTCCTTATCAATAATTTTAATCATATCGGACATGTGTGGGTTTAAAGCCAAATCACAGAGGGCTATAGGGTACCCCTTAGGCTCATTCTCATCATTTTAAAAATTGGTTTTAGAAAGAAGAAGGCTGCATAACAAATATAAGAATATCAGGAGTACTTTATTCCCGATTGCCTTTAACCCACCTGCCATAAAGCAAAACACACAACAGCTGCTGGGCAAACATTATCACCAAACATGAAAAGTTTCAAATTAAAAAAAAAGCAAAAACAAAAAAAAACAACATAATGTCTCTATTCTCTCTTTCTTACTAAAGATTACATCAGATTACCCAAACAGATAAGTAACCTGACAAGGAGAACCATCCCAGCAAAGTTTTTTTCTTCAAGGATCCCCCCGATATTTTTATTCCAGTAGTTCATTCTGTTTTTGACTATTTTACTCTGTTTTTTTATCTCTGGCTGACTGTGAGCCTCCAGCAGCCCGACTTGACGTCTTGGTCGAGAAGGACAAATGTTGATGTTTTCGCCACTTTTGTCCTCACTTTCCCTTCTTTTTTATAAAGCTTTAAACTAAAACCTAAAGAAAAGCACCTTCAGCATTTGGTGACGGCGCTTCCCTGTTACCACCTGACACCATGAATGTGGGGCATAACGCCTGAGACGTCTCCTCCCTGCCTGCGCTACACCCGTGGCAGTCATTATGTGATTTTATGCTATTTATAATATATACTTGTGTGACCATTAAAGGCTCCTGTGTCAAGGTTGTTTATTATGGGAATCCCTTAAAGGGGTTCCACTTTACCTCATGTTTTATTATGAATGTGGTGGGAGATTGAGGTAATTACCATAATCGCTCGAATGTTCTGCTCCCTTTCCTGATATGTAAGTAACCTCGCTGGCCTTATGTTTTACCATCTATCATAATCATACATTCCTGACCATAAATGGCCGATTGCGAGGGTCATGTGCATCTCTATCGTGTCATAGAACACCTTCAAGCTTATGATACGTATTCTTAATCTTAACGGCACCTTATGGCGCGTCATGCGCGGACTCTACAGCGGGCCCGCGATAACCTGTAGTAGCTGGTTCCGCAAGTGTCACGTCGCCCATAGTAATTTACCGGCAATAGTCGCAAGCATATTCGCGTCCACTTCTAATGTAGTGAGCACCGTCCTGGTTTTCTACCTCACAAAGATCCAGACAAGGCTCTTCTTTCGCAGTGTGGCGGCCGTGCCCGCTATTCTGGGGAGGGGGCCGTATCCTACCTCTGTCCACAACGGAGTAATGTCCACCCCTGCGGCACGCTGTCGTGAAGTATCCATCTATAATTACAGTCCATGCAAGGCGTCGATACTCAATGGACCGGGAGGTGATAATCAAATGTTTTTTCCATTTTTCTTTCCTTTTGGTTATAATTAGGCGCCTGGCTTATACTGGTACTGACCTGTATGTAATATTTTTGTTCCAGGCCAAAGACAAGGGGTGTTATAGTGTCCCCTTTCTGTAGCCGCCCCTTCCTTTTATAGACGACAACAGAAAAAGAACACCTAGGATGGGGTCTACATAGCGGGGGAGCTGCAAGAAAGGGGCGATTTTGACGTTAGAGCTGGCTGGAAATGGCACTTATATGGCAGGGAGGCTTGTGGCCACCGCTCTCTAACCAATTCTGTGATCCATGGGATCCCAATTCTTATTACCACCCGAGCCAGTATATAACTCTTTGACCGCTCGGGGGGGGGGGGGGGGGAGGCCTGTTTTTTATAATCGTCTCAGCCAGAAGACGGCTAGACACACCCTGCATGTGCATACACATATTTAAGGCGCATTCATATTTCTCCTCCGGGGGCACTGCAGGATATTGAGATGCACTTATTACGCAGTTCCCCCTAACAACAAACAAAAAAAAAAAAGACCATTCCTACAAACTACTATGGCTTAGGTCGTGGCCAAAACACTATTGTGTGAAAAGATTGTGTGTAAAGGATTGTTGTTACGGTGATCTGATCTTGCTTATGTTGATAGGCTTCTGGATGGACCCGATTTAACTTTTCACCATGATGAGCTGATCAATCAAAAAATAATCAGCTGAAAATTGTGTTTAAATTAAAATGTTCTTTTCTAACCGATAATGTGATTTATGTGGAAGGTTCTGGCGCCCTATCGCTGTGTGCAAGGTTGGTCGGTAAGCGCAGGCTGACTGCGTGAAGAAGTCTCAATGGCACAGTGGACATCAGCCTCATTCACGTCAGATATTCCGTATACTCCCATCATAACGGAGATCACACATGAAGTTCATCTATGGTAAATAATTATGAATGTCATATCTGGACGATAGCATCTGATGTAAACAGGCCACACATACTCGTTGGACCAGCAGGGAGCTGTTCCACCGTCTCTGGCACAGTCTTTGCAGCGTTCGCCTCCTTTGTGATTTTTTTCTGTAATTTTTTTGGCTGTAGCTTTTCATGTTACTGTAGAATAATTGAGTATTGAGTGAACATTGTATGGACGTCCACGAGGGAGCCGCAGTCGGGGGGAGTCTGTGGAGGGCAAATCTTAATTGTGGATGATTATTATGCTGCTATATGACCTCAAATCTAATTGTATGGACCTAAAAATAGAAATTCTATCTGCACAAAAATGTAACTTAGAAACATAGTCTTGATGACTTACTTAATATCGCAATTAATAATGCGGGGGAGTATTTTTTGGGGGTTTTAGGATCACAAGTTGTTTGGGGTTTGCCCAGAATTTATTCTCCAATTAAACTCCGGACCATTTTTAGCTGAAGACTTTTGTTCTTTTCCTTTATGTCTTCTATTTTTTCTTTTTCTTTTCTATAAATGCCTTCCATTTATCTGACTAAGCGGGGGTGGGGGGGGGGTTATGCAAGAGTTAACTACTTCAAACATTTTAAGGAATTTACCACATAATATGTTTACACTGTAGAGGTCCAAAAACTCTATACTCGGTTGTTATGTTGTATATTTGTTATCCATGAACCTCCTTCCTTATAATCAACTTTAAATTATGATAAGTTAGAAGGGCTCTGCCGGGGGCAGTACCAAGACCCTCCGTCTGTAGTTACACGCTGTTCACTGTGCAAGGAGACACTGTACATCAGGCACAGGGAGGCGGAATGTTTGAGGAAACAGGGGAGGAAGATGACATGTAAGCAGTTGTGAACTCCGTCACAGTACTTATATAGGTCTAATATTCGAATGTGACATAACCACAAGTTAGTAAAAATTTAAGTTGAATATTGGCGACATTTAACCCCACCCTCCATCACATCACCTCCAAAAACATGAAGGATGGTCATTTTTAGGGTAGGCAACCGAGAATTTTGGGTTTGTTGTTTAGATAATTTATGATATACCACAATGGAAGGGATGGTTGTCCAACGATTTTCTATTGTGGAAGGTAACCATAAGCAAAATGGAAAGACAATCTGTTAATAAAGTGCTATGGGAGTAGGGGAGGCATTCCCAGCCTCTCACTTGGGCTTTTACACAAAAACACTGTTCTTTTAACCTGTCTAAGTCTACCCCTTTCCCCCTCACCCGCTGTCCCCTCCATCTTATAGAATAATGCAGCCCCCCTCCCCAGACATATAAATAATGCCCCCCGTTCTGTAATTTAAAAAAAAACCCATCATACTCACCCCTTTGGTGCAGTTTCTTCCCGTCTTCCTCGGTGGCTTGGTGTAGAGGCGCGGGATAGTGACGTCACTGCTCCGCGCCTCCACACCAAGCCGCGGAGCTACACGGAGGCCGGCGACAGCTGACAGCTGGTAAGTCAGCCTACTCCACGCTACACAGGTCGCGCAATGACGTCGATTGCACAACCTGTGTAGCTGGGTGTATACACAGACGCAGAAGCAGCGGTGCTGCGCTGCGTCTGTGTACTAATCAATAGTACCTGCATCGTACGATGCAGGTACTATAGATTATGTGAAAAGTTTTAGGGAGTGCGGACCGGCCCCGCACCAGCTCCGGACCGGCCCCAGACCGGCCCAGGACCGACCGGCCCACCGGGAAAATTCCCGGTGGGTACAATGGCCAGTCCGCCCCTGCAGTCTACCATAATAAATTATATCATGTTAAGGAGGTCCCCTACTTAAGGACACCCGACTTACAGATGACCCATAGTTAAGGACGGACCCCTCTGCCCCCTGTGACCTCTGGTGAAGTCTCTGGATGTTACTATAGTCCCAGGCTGTAATGATCAGCTGTAAGGTGTCTGTAATGAAGCTTTATTGATAATCCTTGGTCCCATTACAGCAAGAATTTTTGGAAAATCCAAGTGTCACTGGGGCAAAAAAATGTTTTGTCTGGATCTACAATTATAACATATACAGTTCCGACTTACATACATATTCAACTTAAGTACAAGCCTAAGGAACCTATCTTGTACGTAACCCGGGGACTGCCTGTACTGTGATGTATATGACAATCCACCACAATGGATATTTAGCTTGTATCACAAAAACTAGGATTCAACTTGGATCTCACATGTTCCCCTTAGCTGCCCCCCTCTCCCATAGTAAGAGGTAAAGAATAAAAATTGCTCCTTCCCGAAAACAAAACTCTTATAACTGCAAATTCACCGTCTTTCCTTCCAAATTGCGGCGGCATCCATCGTCGGAGGAGGACTGCGCTGTGCCGGATCCGTTCCACTTTGATGTAATCTGTCATCGATAAAAGAGACTTCTGACTTCTTTTTTTAAACCAATTAAAATGTTTTTGCCTCGGGAGGTAAATAATGGCGCATGATAGAGCGAAATCAGACTGGAGAGAGGTAATCACTACAATGCTTCAGTATTGAACAATATTGAACCCTGTAACAATAACGCACTATAAATCATTCTGAAAGGTACATTGGATATGATTTTTTTCCAAGGACAAATAAAGTATACTCCCGAGATCACCAGAAGCCGCTGTTATTTTTACTGTCCGTTTTAGAAAATATTGGCCATTCCTTTTTAAAGTAAACTTCATCCTGGTCCGCAGTAGTAAAAAAAAACTTCATACCCGTCTTTTAAATAGATATCATTCGGCAGGTCTATGCCTTCACTTTATCGTGAGTGAGGTCCAAGCTTTGAGACCTCTAGTTATCCGGAAGCAGTGTCGGACTGGCCCACCAGAGTACCAGAGGATCCTCCGGTGGGCCCTATACTGAACCCCAGAGGTCCATCAGAAAACAACACAATTTGGAGGCTGCTGGAGTCTATTTTCTGGGGGATAATGAAGAGTGGGCCCCCAAATTGATTTTCTCTGGTGGGCCTAAGGAAACCCAGTCCGACGCTGTCTGGAAGTATAAGGGGGTCCCACAGATGGACCCACTACAGTGCGAGCACCATCACTTCCCATTGCTGCCGTCATCCCCATTCATAATAAATAATAAAATGATACAAATTGGACAATTTTAAGTGGGGACAGAAAAAGGGTTGTTACGGTTTTGGAAACAAAAACAGTTTACGTATTTTGCGGACTATAAGGCGCACCGGATTATTTTTATTAAGATTTTAAGATTACATTTATACATATAACAGTACATCATAGCATATATAAGGTTCCATCACAACGTGTTTCTATATCGTGAATCTATTTAGGTGCTGTTTTACATAATGCAGCTACTTTACAGACATAAATATGTCGCATAAGGCGCACCATCAATAAACGCCTGCTAAAATGTCTAGGTTCATATATAAGGCGCACCTGATTATAAGGACAAATGACCAGCAGGGGGCAGACCTGTGCACAGTTCAAGGCAGCTGTTGTCTGTAAGTACGGGTCCATATATAAGGCGCACTGGACTGTAAGTCCGAAAAATATGGTACATAACAGCAACAGCATTTAAAAAATTCTCATCTTTCTGCTGCTTGACAGGTAACAGAGACTTTCCATGTTTTTGTCCCTGTAGTTCCTGTCTTCACATCACAGTGACATGCACAGTGCCACCTTGTCCCCTATAGCACCCCCTCATCCCCTCCAATGCTCCATGTCCCCTAGAATGTGTTGGCCTTTATGGAACTTCCCTTTCGCAATGCATTTTAGGAGTTAATCGATGTGTACCGGTAATTACTGGATGTTCACATACACATATATAACATACATTAGGATTATGTTTACATTGTGATTAAGGTGGCACAAAAAAAGTTGATTCACAGGAAAAGTCATTGTTCCCTTTAACCTGGAAAACCACTTGAAATACCTTGACTTATTCTTGACATCTCTTTAAAGGGGTATTCCTCCCACGAAGACAAGTTTCTTAAATATACTCAGGATAACAAAATAACACATTTTCTAATTCACTGTTATTAACAAAAATGCAGCATTTGACAGATGTCTCTTTCGGTCCTGCTGTACACAATTTCAGTTGCCCCTAAACATGACCCTGTAACTTCTGACTGTAGGCTCCGCAGCCATCTTGGCTGACGCTGTGCAGCTGAGATATTCTCTGCTCCCTACAGCGGCTCCTCCCTCTTGCATTCCAGGACGAGCACCAACTGATACACACACACTCAGTTCCTGCCAGCAAACAACAGCAGCAGCGAGAGGAGAGCTATAAGCTACAGGCAGATAAGTTCTTTATCTGAGAGAGGGGGAGAGAGGCCCAGCAGATGTAGTGTGTTGTGGCGAACAGAGATGTAGCAGAACTGACTGTGTCATTGTGTGTTATATGCATCTCATGGATCTCATCATCTCATCTCTGATCTGTCTCATGTCTCTCTTTCTATGTATCAGATACTAGTGAGTGTTCAGAAGGTACATGAAAGTGTATATAAACCTTGTATCCTGATAATCTAAGCACATTGTCAACACACAGCATCTCCTAGCACAGAGGAATCATGAAGTGTCTGCTTAGAGAGTCCCCGCCCACACTCTGGAACCTTACACTAACCATCACTGAGTGCTAGGAGCCAAAATAGCAATAAAACTGAGTAAAATAGAAAAGGAAGGGGTTAAAAATGATCTTTATTGTGTAAACATCACTAGGGGATTGAAATTTGAGAATTTTATTTCGTGGGAAAACACCTTTAAAAAATGTTTCTATCTTTTCATTTGACCCAGCCCGCAATGACGACGAGTTTTTCCTGCATCCTCATTACATATTCCTTTCTACTGACACTCCCCATCCTGTGGATACCCCATTCCTGTACCTGGTAAAAAAAAGAATAAAATAATATAAATGGGGCATTTTTAACTTGTCTACTAACTTAATTTAAATTATTAATAATACCCCCTTTCTATCTTAGAACAGTTACTTCCACTCAAAATATATCCAAAATTCTCATCTTTCCTTTGCATATGTTTTGCCCCTATGCCCCCCCAAAAGTTACTTGGCTCAGTTGCCCCCGATGTGCCCACTCCCCTCATACCCCACAATGCTTACTTGTCCCCCATAGTCCCTCTCTGTCCCCTATGATACCCCCAGATCTCCTAGAATGTATTGTCTTTTTTGGAACATACATTTTTATAATTCCTTCCTTATAGATGTTTATGTATCTATTCATATAGGACCCTATTGATATATATTACAGGCAGTCCCCTACTTACAGACGACCCCTAGTTACAGACGGACCCCTCTGCCCCCTGTGACCTCTGGTTAGGTCACTGGATGTTACTATAGTCCCAGGCTGCAGTGATCAGCTGTAAGGTGTCTGTAATGAAGCTTTATTGATAATTCTTGGTCCCATTACAGCAAAATATTTTGAAACTCCGATTGTCACTGGGGAAAAAAAAATTTGTCTAGAACTTCAATTATAAAATATCCAGTTTCGACTTACATACAAATTCAACTTAAGAACAAACCTATGGACCCTATCTTGTACGTAACCCGGGGACTGTCTGTATATAAATATCCTTATACTCATAATATGATAAAAGAAAGGTATTTCACTTACTTTTCTTACTTTACTCTAACTTTACATATTAATTGTAAGTTTCCTTTCCCTCTATTTCTATTTGACACGCTCCCTCCACTATATATGTATATGAATGTGTCGTGTTATATTACAATGACAAATAATTGGCGCTCTGGTACCGCAGGAGCGTCGCTACAAGGCACATTAGGATCAGACAATGACCATTTGTTATCCCATGTCAGGGAAACAGGGCTCCTAATGAAAGGAACTTATTGAAAATGGTGACACTCCGGCTCGTTCTCAAGGAGAATCCTGACATGGGTGTTAATAAGAGGATTGAAAGGTTAGAGCCGCTTTGTGAGCAGAGAGAAGGATTCTAGTAACGTCTTCTCGCTTTCTAGAATGTTGCTAAACAAAGAAAGATAATTCATCTCACACCAATATCTAAAACGTGAAAACGTGGAATGTTTCCAACAAAAATATGCGAGAGCATGCCAACCACTATGGAGCACAGTCACTTCAGAGCCTAATGTCTACCGTAGAAACAAATTTGGTTAGTCCACTAAATTTCCATTTTGTGCCGCTCGGACAGGGATTTAAAAGGGTTTCTGGCGCAATCGTGCTGGCTTTCGTGTGACACAGATCGGGGGGCCCAGCAGATGGAGTTTTTTTTTTGGCAGAACAGAGATGTAGCAGAGCTGACGGTGTCATTGTGTGGTATATGCATCTCATGGATTTAATCATCTCATCTCTGATCTGTCTCATGTCTCTCTTTCTATGTGTCAGATATTTGTGAATGTTCCAAGTGTATAAAACCTTGTATCCTGATAATCTGAGCACATTGTCAGCACACAGCATCTCACAGCACAGAGGAATCATGCAGTGTCTGCTTAGAGAGTCCCCGCCCACATTTTGGAATTTTGCACTGACCATCACTGAGTGACAGGAGCTAAAACAGGCCATCAGACGATTCGACGGATTCAGACAAACCTCAGGATTTAACTTCATAATTGGGTCACAAGCCATGCACTTACATGCACCGGGAAGGAGAAGGTGAACTCTGGCGGACCTGAGCGGGGAAGCGACACATGCAGGATATCGGGCGCACGATCTTCATGAATCGCCGCAAGTGCATCCTCGTCGGACAGTCCGGATCAGGGATCACACAGGGACCGGGTAAGTAAATGTGTCCCATTGTGTCAATATTTCCTATGAAAACTCCATGGTAACAGACTACAAACAAACCTTGTGTAGTCTGATGCATTTTGTTGTACCAATTGATCCGAGTATTTGGTAAATATATAAGCTCCGCATGCTGTAAGGTAACTGTGTTTTGTGTTGTTTTTGGTGGTGGTTTTCATTGCCAAAGAATGTCCAAGGTTTGGCTGGTCAAGGTCATCTGGAGCAGACCCTAGGGGCTCATTCAGACGGGCGTCACTTCCACGCTCAGGTCCGACAGAGTTCCCCTTCTTCTTCCTGGTGCATGTAAGTGCATTGGATGCGACACAATTTGAATGTTAAATCCCGAGTTCGGTCCGAATTAGTGGTATCATCCGCCGGCCTGTCCCCCGATTTCTGTAGCATGAAAGACAGTGCAGCTGCGCCAAAATCTGATCGTGTGCAACACAATCCCCTTCTAAATACTTGTCAAAGCAGCACAAATCTCGAAAACGTTGGGAAGTCTGACAGAAATGCGATCTGCGGACCCTTAGTAAATAAGCCCCAGTGTGTTATCTGATTTTTTTTTGTGGATGTCATACGTACCCATTTATTTCTATGGATCTGTTCACACATAGAAGTTAATGGATCCGCAAAAAGAAAACGGACGGCACATGGTTGACATTTGTATGCAGTCCGTTTTTTTTCTACAATGTTGCTAAGCAACCATTTGGGCACGGCAAAAAGTACACTAGAAACCCATCAGTTTTTAATTTTTTTTTGAGGATGTATAAAAATGGATGAAATAAGGACCTGAAATAAACAGATGCAGAAACAATGGGGGTCATTTACTAAGGGCCCGATTCGCATTTTCCCGACGTGTTACCCAAATATTTCAGATATGCGCCGATTTTCCCTGAATTGCCCCGGAATTTTGGTGCACGCGATTGGTTTGTGCATCGGCGCTGGCATGCACGTGACGGAAATCGGGGGGCGTGGCCAAACGGTAACCCGACGGATTCGGAAAAACTGAATCATTTAAAAAAAAAATTGGTCGCATGCGCCATACTCACATGCACCACGATGAAGACGATGAACTTTGGGGCACCTCGGCGGACCTCGGCGCAGCAGCGCCACCTGGTGGACATCGGGCGCAGGACCTTCATGAATCACCTGAAGACCCGAACACTCATCAGAGAAGCCGCCGCTGGAACGCGAATGGACCGGGTAAGTAAATGTGCCCCAAAGCGTCTGCATTTTTTGTGATTCAGTTTCTCTCTGCACATCAAGCTTTGTCATACACTCCTCTGCAGCAACCAGCTGGACTCTATCTACATAGCAGTCAAGCTCTTAACCCTTAGTGCTCGCACAGCACAGCTTAAACACTTCATGTAACAATTTCACTGCTGGTTTATACCACTTATTCAATGCTCAATGCTCCGCCATGTGATGGAAGCTATCAGGCTAATCACTATATAGATCCTTTATGTACGCTATGCAGTACTCCATGGAATTACTTGTAGGAATCTTACTGGAATTACTGAGTTACTCCAGTCTCTTCTGAGGTACTTTTCACTGGAGTTATTTCGTGAGAGAACACAAAGCATCTTGAGAAGTGAGGGTAGCTTATTGACTCAGCTTTAGGGCAAAGATAGGAAGAAGTTAATCTCTATTCACTTCCTTGCTGCTAAGGAGGATTTCTGACATATACAATTTGGTAAAAATTATTATGAAATTGGAGTTACACTTTAGGAGGACCTGCGACACTTGCCAACTTACGTCCACGATATCTGAAATTCTACGTCTTTATGTTTAGATGTTTTCTTTAAAGGGTTTTCAGGGTTCATTGGAAAACCTTAGCCAGGGCACTGGGAAAATTAAAAAATAGAATGTACTTACCCTCTTCTTGCTTCCTATAACCTTAATGCGGTCTCCGAATTCTTTGTGTACACTTCTTGGCAGGCCACATTGTTTCCATGGCCAATAAGTGGCCTTGGCAGTTACTTCAGCAAGAACTTTGATGCCACTGCTGTTCCCTATTGGCTGCTTTTATTGATTTATATCAAGGATTTCTTTTTTCCCAGTTTCCCTTAAATTACTTTTTTTTTATTAAAGAATGAATATGTTTGATAAATTTCAGGTCTTGGCATTACAGAGAGTCTTCCAAAAAGTCACAGTACAATATTGTCTATCTGAGATACCAAACCTAATAGCTGGAGGAAGACAAAGAACATTTCATCAGTCAATCAGATCCATGAATTAGAACCAAATAATCTAAAAACCCCCTGAATACGCAGCACAGGTACATTAACAATTTCACTTTCCATTCTTCTTCAGACAAAGCAGCAGATTTCCTTGTTTGTTAAGGTAAACATCTTGTAGAAATGTTTTTGTATCGTAGATTTTTTTTTTCATGGGATTCTCAATAGACAATATATCTCTACCAGTTCCTTAGAACTTCCAAAAATTTGTGTTCAATTCACATCAAGGACATGAAACATCATAATGCATCTCTAGACCTTGAAAATGACAAAAAAACATAGCTATTTACTTAGGTTTTAACATTTTTTTTTAATCAAATTACTTGTAAGTATAATTCTATTTTGGTATTAGATTTCCTATTTTCAGTGGCCAGAATTCGGTATAATATAATACAAAACTTGAACAGAAGCTGAGCTGTAGTTTCCACTGCTGTTATAGCCTGTATGGAGTCATCGGCTTGTGGCTCCATGCAGTGTCCAGATGCCAGTGGCTCCCAGCGTCTTGGACTCCTAAGTTACTGTTGACCTATCCTGTTACTAGGTCAACACTAACTAACTTCTGTCATGGGTGCCCCTGCGAACCATGTCTTGGATCGCAGGCACACCCGTGCCCTTCTCCTTGGCGGCACTCCGCTTCGGCCTCCCACTATGCACATCCCGAACTCCTTCCATGTCACTCTCCTGAAACCTGTCATCTTGGACCGCTCCTCTCAGCAACCTCCTCCTCCTGCTCCAGAGGCTGATTCCACTGACGTCTATGAGGTTAAAGAGATACTGGATATGAAGACCGTGAGAGGTAAGTGGTTCTTCCTTGTTGACTGGAAGGGGTTCAGGCCTAAGGAGAGATCCTGGGAGCCTGAGGAGAATATTCTGGACCGTAGCCTCCTGCAAAGGTTTCTCCGGACCAAGAAGAGGGGGAGGCCAAAGGGCTGTCACAGGTGCCCCTGCGATCCCTGTCTCAGATTGCAGACACACCTGAGCCCCTCTCCGTGGCTGGCCAGTGCACGCGTTCCCGATCCCTAGGGAGCGCCGGCACTTGTAAATTTAAAGGACCAGCGCCGCTGATTGTCGCCCATGTTCCCATAAAGACTGGCGGCTCCCAGCATTACCCACTGGATCTTTGAGCTTCATGCCACTGAGAAAGCTTCCCTCTGCCTGTGTTATCTTTGTTCTGACTTCCCGCTGTGACCCCGGACCTATCCTTGACCTTGTTTCTTCTCTGCCAGCCCCAAGCTCCAGTGACCCTTACATAGACCTTGACCTTGGCTCCCACCGCGGACAAGTTGCGCCTGTGGAATGACCTGGTGGCACCATGCCGCAGTAAGACTATCCTGCTTTGCGGCGGACTCTGGTGAAGACCAGGTGCCACTTAGATTCTGGTCCCAGGTGTCGGCTTGTGTCATCGGTCCCGGTGGTCCAGGGGGTTCACTACTCCAAATCCTGACTACTTCCTGGTCCCAGGGCTGTTTTTATCTTGATTTTTTGCTATTCTCATCATTACTGCGTGGACCCAAACTGCAAAGTTCGGGTTAGTACCTTAATCTATCCAGGCGCTGTTAACGCCTTTCTGCTTCCCTCAGCATTAACTCTTTAAATGCCATTGGAATTTAAGTTTCCACTGGCATTTAAATACCTGCAGCCACCATTTTTCGAAGCGACATGGCTGTCTTGATTAAGTAATTGGGAGCAAGGATCTTCCCCATTATGGTGACATGGCATATTAGTGCCAGTACATGTGCGCGGCCGCAGCAGTTAAAAGTCGCCATTGACATTTAAACAGTTGATACCTGCAGTCAGTGCCAGCGCCAAACGCAGGTGTTACCCTCCACTGTATGTCCGGAAGATGCATCCCATTGATTTCAATGTGTACACTGTATCGTTTAGAGGCAAGGGACACCTTTGTGCACATAAAATCAATAAAACTTCTTACGTCTTCAATAAAACTTTCTTACCTTCCGGCAGCAATAAAATATGTGTTGTTTAATGCAATGAGCATTTCTTTGTAGGTTTGCAACCTCTTCTAGATTCAAGCTTCTGGCTCTAGGGGGCTACCTAGTAATGTGCACGTTTTCTCTGCTTAGATTTCTCACCAAGAAGAACATCCTTAGTTCAGCTTCTACCCACCTATTGGCTATTTTACATAACCAAGTATAATCTTCTCCCATATAGTGCTATTGACTGACTGAGGATGATCACTATATTCTGACCTGCTATGGATGATCTTCCCCCTACAATTTTCTGTGACCTGCTATAGATGATCTCCCCCTACAGTGTGTGGTGACCTGCTGTGGATTATCTACCCCCTACATTGTGCTGTGTACTTTTATAGATGGCCTTCCTGCTACAATGTGCTTCTCCCTACACTATGCTGTGATCTGTGATCATGCTTCCCATACAAGGTGTATGACCTGCTGTAGATGATCTTCTCCCTACAATGTGTTATGACCTGCTGTTGACAATGATCCTCCCCTTACACTCAGCTGTTATCTGCTGTAGATGATCTTTTCTTACAGTGTGTTGTAACCTGTAGATGAACATTTCCTATACTTTATTATGAACTTCTGTTGATGTTCGTCCCGCTGTATTTTTCTGTGATCTGTTGTGGATGATTCTCCCGCTATAATATGCTGTTATCTGCTGTAAATGATCTTTCCCTACAATGGGGCAAATTTACTTACCCGGCCCATTCGCGATCCAGCGGCGCGTTCTCTGCTCTGGATTCGGGTCCGGCCGGGATTCATGAAGGCAGTTCCTCCGCCGTCCACCAGGTGGCGCTGCTGCGCTGAAAATCATCTCCACGCGCCGGAATGCACCACCTCGGACCAGGTGAAGGTAAGCGGTCACCAAGCGACACTTTTTCGGTTTTTAAATGCGGCGGTTTTTCCGAATACGTCGGGTTTTCGTTCGGCCACGCCCCCCGATTTCCGTCGCGCGCATGCCGGCGCCGATGCGCCACAATCCGATCGCGTGCGACACAATCCCGGGGCAATTCAGGTACAATCGGCGCAAATCGGAAATATTCGGGTAACACGTCGGGAAAACGCGATTCGGGCCCTTAGTAAATGACCCCCAATGTGTTATCTCCTGATGCAGGGGATCCTTCCCCCACAACGTTTTATGTCCTGATGTAGATGATCCTTCCTTTACAAGGTGTATAACCTGTTGTAGATGATCTTTTCCCTACGCTGTATTATGACTTGCTGAAGATGATCTTCCCTTTTTGTTGTGACCAGCTGTAGATGACCCTTCCCCAACAATGTATTATGATCTCCTGTTAATGTTCCTCCCCCTGTAATATGTTGTGATCTGCGGTGGATGATCCCCCTACTATACTATGCTTTTATCTGCTGTTGGATGATCCTTCCCCTACAATGTCTTATGTCCTGATGTAGCAGATTGTTCTGTATTTGTTTTGTTCTACAAATTGTTGTGGATGATCTTCCCCCTATAATTTGTTGTTATTTGCTGGAGATTATTCTTTCCCTACAATGTGTTATGTCCTGATGCAGCTGATCCTCCCCCATAATGTTTTATGTCCTGATGTAGATGACCCTTCCCCTACAATGATTTATATCCTAATGTAGATGATCCTTCCCCCTACAATGTGTAATTAACTGCTGTAGATGATCTTCCCCCACACTGTACTATGACATTATTTCTACTGTACAGTACAGTATCATGTAGAAATATTCCCATCATGTGCTGTGAGATGCTGCAGATGATCTTACCCCTACAGCGTGAATCATGATAAACATTCTTGACTTTCTGTTGGTGATCTTCCCTCTACACCATGCATTGATCTGTTGTATCTGATCATCCCCCAATCTGTGCTATGAATTGTGTGACCACAGCCCTGGGATAGCCCATTATATTTGGTGTACCCTTTAAGGAAACAGTGAATATCCCTTGAAAACTTTTTAGGGATCATTTTCTGCCAGATAGTTTAGCAGCTTTCATAGTCAAGCAAAGCAATGTGCACAGATATCATGGGGTTGATGATTTTCCTCTGTACGGAGGGAAATATATTACTGCTGCCAGAACGCTGTCTTTTGGTGCTTTGTCACTTACAAGTAATGGTAACATCCAGCACGGAGACTTATTTTCAATCTTTTAGGTCATAGCTTGTCGTCTGTACGGAACATTTTTACTGCAATTATTTAGTGGAAATGAAGTGGACACTTCTACTTATGGGCAACCTGAATTTTAGGGCCTGTTTACTAACTTTTACATGATATTATATATTAGGTTGTGAGTTTTAGGCCGTGCAAACTAGAGTGAGGTCTAGAGACCGCCGGACGCACAACTTTGTTGTTCAGACATAATATGGTCAAAAATATGAGAGCTTCAAATAAATTAGATATTAGATACATAGATACCCAAATACAGACATATCTCACCAGTTCTGTCCAATTTATATGCAGTACCCCCTAAAGTACATACGGCATCCCCTGTAATTTATTTATATGCAGACCCCCTAATAAATGTATATGTCTCACTCCTTCTAATTTATTTATATGCAGCCATCTTGTAAATGAATACACATCACAACTCAAAAAGTATTCCTAAAAGATGCACCATGGACAGTGGGAAGTAATCCCTAATTTATTCCATAAAATTATTGACATGAATTACCTGCCAGTGATGGCCTCTGTGCTCTGGGTTCTTCAGCCGGGCTTTGTATGTAGGCGGCACAGTGATGTCCTTGTGGTGTCAGTATCTTTACGCTGCTTCTGCTCAAATAAATTCTTAAAGACACTTAAAGACATTTTTTGAATCATAAGGACCTTCCAAACGCTTTTGGCAGGTCCGTAGCTTTGGTGAGCAGAGCTTGGGCCCAGAGTAGTGATGGCCAACCTTTTGAGCTTGGTATGTCAAAATTTGAGCATAACTTGGGGATTGTGTCACTTCCAGGGTTAACTGTCTCTGATGGGGTGTTCTCTAGCCTGGCAGCAGGGTGAGATTTTGGTAGCTGCTTTAAGATGATGGCCAAGTTGTAAGGAGCGCACACACCTGAGATGACTCTACTATCCCCCCTGTTGTGGCAATTGTGAGACTCCGTTCTAGTGTTCCCAGCTGGGGGAAGATCTTAAGGGAATCAAAGAGCTGCTGTCCACATGTCCACACATGACAGCAGCTCTGTGATTCCCTAAAGATCTGAAGAAGGAGGTGGTCTTTAAAAAAACTAATATTACCTAAAAATGGCTATTGTGTGGACCCCACTAACATTCCCAACCATTCCTTGGCGCCGTTCCAGTCACACCTACTGGTACCTACAATATTGGCATTTTGGCTGACTGTCAGGCAGCCCTAACATGGGATGGCTAGTCAAGGCTACTATCCAGGATTTTTTAAGATAAACCTCCACTCAAGGTGTGGTGACGTTATACCCTAAATATACGTTGATCTACCTTAGAGGGCGCCGTCTTGCTTAATCTTTGGTGTATGTGAGATGTACCATCCCTAAGCATAACCATAACCCTGTAACTTCCATCCACATCTCCGTCATTGTCTTCTTTCATCCTGACTTCTCTCCCAAGGACTATGTAATAATAATGTAAGTGATGGTTCCTCCTAGTTCTGTATATCACCAACATGTCAGATCTCATGTATCGATGCCGTCCCCTAATCCTATTGTGTCGCCGGGTCGTGATACCATTGGGAATCATTTGTAGTTTTCCATCGGAGATCAAACCTGTGTCTTGGGTGACATTTCTTAAAAATAATCCCTGTCACGTTATTTTCTGGCTAATCGGAGTCAGGCGCACACTTGTGGATGGGTGAGGGGGGACGGGGATGTCATTGTCACCGCGCACCGGTCTGCACAGGTATCTGCTCTAAACTATTACACTGCAGAAGACAAATACATGGCATTTACTGCCGCCGGGGGACGCGCTGGGGAGTCAGTGATTGGTCTGCGCTGAGGATTTGTTTGAAGGTTATTTGGAGATTTTGTCATTAGAAGTCAGCAGCGTTGACAGGTCCTATCCTCACCGGAGACGCCGGAGCTGCAGCCGATGGAGTCAAGATACATTAAATAAGACATAGAACTTATTTTCTCTTTTATATATTGTGGCGCACATAACTGCTCGGGTTCACCGCATCCTTTGTAGTTTTTTTTTTATTATACTACTGTTTATGCTCTCGTTGAGAGAAGATGGACGGCAATGAAAGAGATTATAACGTGACACAGACGGATGTCCTTGAACCCCTCCCCTCGAAATCCATCTTGGTTCAGGCCAAGCTTGTTTAATCACCTCTCGCCATTCCTTGTAGGATAGAAGGTCATTGTGTCCTTCTTCCCGATTGTTACTCTTCCTTATTTGCTCAATGTTATTTGCTGCCCCTCTCCATCTCAAGAGGTTTTATTTCATGTTTCACAGATTGATATCCTGGTATTGCCAACAGTATGAAATCTGTGAGGATGGATCCAAATTTCCGGAATAATTTCCAACAATATCAGCATTTGTCTTCTACCGTAAGGTTTGCAGCCTTCATGTGCAGGTGTTGAAGGTGCAGCCATCCCTTAAGGCAAAACCTGTTATCAGGAATGTCATTATCAGCTGGTGACAGGTTCCAAAAGCGTATGCTATGCTGATTTTAAAAATGCCTTTGTCAACATTCTGAATCATTTCAGTACTTTATCAAAATTTGTTTCACATTACCTGACTCCAAGCCAGCAGTGTGCGCTGGATCCTGACTGGGTGAAGGGCAGGGTGAGCAGCTCCTCACAATCCAACTCTCTCCCCTGATTGCTCAATTCACACAGTAAAGTGGGCAGGCGGGAGGGAGCTGGATAAGTGTGGAGGAGAGGAGACAGACACAGTCATACAGGCTTCTTCATCAGCCCCCAAGACTCAACACATGCTACTGGTATGTGGTCTCTTTCATCTTCTTCTAGGACCAAGACCACAATATCAGCTTCTTCTGGCCATGGCTCATCTCTAGAGATTTTGCAACACAAACATTTTAGGTAAATACTGTTTCCTGGCTAACCTAGAGATCTCTGTAATGGGCCTAGGGTGTGCTAGAAGGCCCCACAGTAGCAAATATTCTAACTTGGCCCCCAAAGCCAATATTGTAAAAGAGCACCACAGTAGCCAATATAGTAATAGTGCCCCAACTTTAGCCAATTTAGTTACGGACTAGTACCCCACAGTAGCCAATATAGTCACAGGCCCCAGAGAAGCCAATATATTGCCTATAGTAATAGAGCCCCTAGTAGCCCGAAGTTACTGTGCTGCCAGTATCCAGAAGTTACTGTGCCCCAAGTAGCCAGGAGTAACTGTGCCCCAGTAGTGAGTAATACTAGAGCCCCCACAGTAACCAGAAGTAACACTGCCACCAGAAGCCTTAACTGTGCCCCCAATTGCTGGTAATACTAGAGTTCTCAGTAACCGGAGCAGTGTCCTCAGTAGCCAAAAGTAACAGTGCCCTATTATCCAGTAGTACTAGAGACCCCAGTAGTCAAAACAGTGCCCCAATAGCAAAAAGTAACAGCACCTCCAGTACCATAAAAGTAACAGTGCTCCCAGCAGCAAAAACACTACCCACAATGGCCAGAACAGAGCTAAAAGTAATAATAATGCCCCCAAGTAACCAGAAAAGAAGGTTGGTACAGGCATTCCCCGGGTTACGTACAACATAGGGTCTGTAGGTTTGTTCTTAAGTTGAATTTGTATGTAAGTCGGAACCGTATACTTTATCATTTTTTTGGTCTCTGTGACAATTGGATTTTAAAAATGTTGGATTGTCATCAGAACCAGGATTAACACTAAAGGTTAATTACAGACTCCTCTGATAACTGTTACAGCTGATTATTGTAGCCTAGGACTAAAGTACAAGCAATTAAAAAATTACCAGAGGTCCGTTTGTAACTAGGGGTAGTCTCTAAGTTGGGTGTTCTCAATTAGGGGACCGCATGTACTTACCTCACCGATGATGTTTCCTGCAGGGCTTTCACTGCTGCCTCCTACGCGGATCTACGATGACATCATCACATGCGCAGGCATCATAAGTCAAAGACCTATTAAGTGCCAGATCCCAGCTCAGCTTTTCCCGGCACATAGAGTTGGCTGTAAATTTAATAACTGGCTAGATCAAGGCAGAGGGAGCCAATCGGACCCCATCCCTGCTTAAAGGCGTGTTCCCAGTCACTTAAAGTTACCCCCTATCCACAAAGGATAATTTGAGTCACGCTTGTCCCCTCCTGGCTTGATTGATGCCTCATGGTTGGTGACCTCATGACAGGTTCCCTTTAATTCTAACAATATGGCAGCCCCATTATAGTCAGCATAAGTGCCCAATTATTAACTAACATCACATCTATTAATTGGCCATCAATATCTGTAATTGGGAACCTTAACACTTAACATTTTCCCGTAAAGAAAGCCAATCCCTAACCATTTATGGTGGGTCTACCATATACATGTCCTCATTTCTTACTTTTTCACTAAATATGGTTTCCCATATCTACGGTTATCATGAGAACTAAGGAATCAGTCATGAACATATTCACCAGGCCACAGGGGGAATTACTAAGAGTCATTAGCCATTAATGGGAGTAATCAGTGTCTGATGAGGATAGATGGGGGGGATGAGGCTACATCTATCTTCATCAGGTCTCTGGTCCTTTATCATTCCATGTAATATCCCGTACATTATACAATAGTTATCCCTACATTATACAATATTTTATATAAATTGCAAAGGATCATGGAAAAAGTTATAAAATGTAAAAAAAAGATGAAATATATTTTAGGAATATTTTAAAAAAATCTTTTAAGTATATAGTCCAGTGTGGTACCGCCCTCATTGGTCCGGTTCCTTGAACCACCATTTATTATGAGATAGGAAAACAATCTGACAGTGTACATGAGTGTATAAATGTATGTGTGTATATGTCTATAATCTGCCGTATACAGAACCGGATTATACTGGGGGCGCACACGGGACGCATGCCCCGGGGCCCCCACCAAATGTGTAGGCGATTGTCGCATGATTTTATTATTTTACCTAGGGCTGTATATAGTTATTAGCTATATTTAGTTATTAGATGGGGACTGTATATGTTTGTTGTAGGGGATTGTATATATTATAGGGGTGCTTGAAATTGTTATTATAGAGAGGCTGGATATAGGTATTAGGAGGGCCCCCACCAGTTTGCGCCCAGGGGCCTCCACCACCCTTAGTCCGGCCCTGGTCTTATGTCTGTGTATATATGCTGTATATACTGTACGTATGTGTATGTTTACTGACTGTGTATGAATATGCATTATGTGTGTATATGGTGTGTTTATACTGTATGTTATCTAAGTATATAATGTGTATTTAAGCAGCGCTTTACAAATCATAGGGGACATATACAAATACATAATACATTACTATACAGTAACTGTACATATTTAATGTGTATATACTGTATATGTGTATTAGGCTTTTTGCCCATGAGCGAGTGCAGTGAGAGTGCTGGCTGTGTGAGACGGGATCTCTTGACCTGAAGCTTGGTTGGTTTCAGTGATCAGAGGTTTGGGTCAGAATTGAGCACAGTCGATGGACAGGTGTGGCGCTGTTTAAGAAAAAAAAAATCCTAGACAACTCCTTTAAAGGACACCTGTCATCAGGTCTGTGTCCATTGTTCTATTACCCCTACCTGAGCAGCTCACAAGGATCCCACCCCAGCCTTTATCTAGTTATTTCATTCATTAATCATTATAAAATCATCTTTTCTTTATTATGTAAATGAGGCTGGTCACATGGTCAGAGGCAGTGATGTCACCCCTGTCACCCCTCCCCTCTCCTCCCCCTTCTCATGTCTGTGTGTAATGTATAGTAAAGCATTGCTGGTGTCTGTGCTTCATCTGCTGACATGCTGCATCCTCCTAATATACAGAGACACAGACATCAGCTACACAAGTACCTGACATGTTCTGCTATAACATGGCTGCATCCTGGAGCTGTTGTATCTCTCCTATACACACACACGCTGCAGGAGGTGTGGCCACCAGCAAGCACATGGAGCAGCCATTACATGGAGCAGCTGTCAGTCATGCACTGGGGGTGTGGCTGTACCTCCCACTCATGAATAAGCCGGACAGCTTGAATATGCTAATGACTCATTGGACATTTCACAGGTCATTTGCATACAGCTTTAGTACCTCATTGCTTAGGTTTACAGGCATGTAGAGGGACAATGAAGGGATAGAGGCAATGCTTTCTAATGAAAATATATTTAGTTTGGGGGGTTATTTTGCATGACGGGTTCTCTTTAAGTTTAAAGGGTACCTACCATAAATATGAACAATGATAAACCAGGGACACTTACTCATAGATCCAGGCACCGTGACTATGGTATCTTCTTATATATGGCCACATTCGTTCTAAAATCAACATATGCATTTATGCTAATAAGTCAGATCTTGGGCGCATTAACAAAGCCCCTCCGTGCTGTATCTTCACAGGCTATAACACCCTGCAGTAGCACTTCCCCCTCCCACTGTGTGAGATTACATCAGGCAGAGGAAGTATAATGGCCCGGTGGACTGGTCATTACTAAACAGCTAATCCTACTGGTTGTTTGAAGTAAGTGTGGTCAGCTTCCCCACTCTAGCCTTTAGGAATCTACTTCTATAACACTGCCCTACCCCTGATTTGCTGTCCTTGGCTGCCACCTAATGTCACAACATGGTATTACACCTGTAATATCCAATGCCTGTGAACTAGATGGTTAATATCTGTAATGTTGATACTAAATGTTGCAATTTTTGTAATCCCCAAGTGCCCATTGGTTGGCTCAACTAAGCATATCCTGATTTGAGCTCCTGCAAAAGTTGATAAATATAAGCTCATTGCAAGGCTGTGGTCAGTAGTCATGGGAATTCTGGCTCCTGAACGGCTCCATATTAAATATATAATAGGGAGCCGCAGGCCAATCAGTCACCAGACACCACACCACTTTTAACCCGATTTTATCGGGTTAAAGGGGGCGTGGTGAGCTGTTTAGGGAAGGGGTTTAGTGAGCCATCGGCTCTTTGTGCCGGCTCGTTCGTGAATGACCCATCACTACTGGTCAGTCAGTGCTCTCTTGTCAGAAGTCCAGTCTTCTAGATCAGTCTTCTGAGACAGTCAGTCCACTTTCTGCTGTCTCCCTACAGAGGGCTACCCCTCTGCTACACCTGTATATCTGCGTGCTAATACCAAAGAGACTTACTGCCCAAGCAGCAGAACCAATCAGGGCTCCTACTAGCCAGCCCCAAATTCCTGGTCTAGGACTAAGGTACTCCACAGCCAACCTATTCCACTGCCTTCTGTGGGCCCTAAGAGAGGAACGTTTCCAGCCTGTTACCTGATGATTCATTGGACTGTGGGGCATTAAAAAGACTGTGGGGTACATTTACTTACCCGTTCCTTGGAGAAAATGCATTGTCCACCGATAATGCCCTGTGCCGCGATTCACTAAGATCGTGCGCCCGATATCCTGCATGTTTCGCTTCCCCGCTCAGGTCCCCGGAGTTCACCTTCTTCCTCCCGATGCATGTAAGTGCAATTTCTTGCGACACAATTTGAATGTTAAATCCTGCGCTCAGTCCGAATCAGTCGGATCGTCCGACGGCAACGCCCCTTAATTTGTGTCGTATGGAAGCCGCCGCAGCCGTACCACAATCCATTCGCATTCGACACAATCCCAGCGCAGACACCGGTTACATACCGCGCAAAACCCAAAAATGGTGCAAAGTCCATTGAAAGTGCGATCCGCGACCCTTAGTAAATAAGCCCCTGAGAGTTTGGTTTAAGATCTCTGTATCCACGTGTGATCCCTGGTCTGCTGCCACTAACACATTGGGGGTCATTTACTAAGGGCCCGATTCGCGTTTTCCCGACGCGTTACCCGAATATTTCCGATTGTGCCGATTAATTTTAGAAGGAAGGAGGCCATGGAGAACAAATACAAGAAGATTACCACAGTCCCGGTGCCTGGATCAGTGTCCCTGGTTTATCAGGATGGATTTTAAAAGTAGATTTCCTTTAAGTCTCTGGCAGTATTAGGTCAGCAAGTCTAAAATACATTATATTTTTCTGCGAATTCCCCATAAATTCTGCAAAAAGTTTTCAAGAGCAGCTACCCAGAGAAGGGAGACGTGAAGTTAAGCAGTTATGTTGCAGAGGTCGCCTCTTAATAGGATTCCTGCTTGTTGTGACTTTGCTCTTTGTATTCTACCAGGAAGGTCGCTATAAAACTGATGACTTCTTTATGAGCGTCTTGTACCTTGATAGATCGGGATTTTGCTCTTAAGGCAAAACATTTGTAGAGTTTCTTAAAATTCCTGTTAGAACTTTGAGGAAACGGTAACCTTGCCGACTGCTCGGAAAAATGGGCGTATCTTTTAACCTCTTAAACTGTCCCACTAAAAAGGTGCTGGGTGTGTGTGTTTATTTTTGCCCCTTTTGGGTTTTGTCCTGATATGCTGCATTTTATTAAATTCTTGCGTTGTAGGTAAATGTAGGTTTTTATTTTTTTTTACAATTTTTTAAAATTTAAAAATTTTTACATTTTTTTCAGTATTTTTTTTATGATAAAATAGTTACTGTATACCCATTTCTTATCATTTCGTCTTTTATCCTTAAATTAGATTAGTACTAAACTACATGCTGCTGTGAATTCTGGGTGTTAAAAAAAGATTGTCAAAGGGAAAAAAAAGGGTAAGAGAGGTGCAACTTTTCACCGTGACTTTTGCGGTTGTTTTTTTAAAGTACGCCTTGTGTGGCGTTATATATCTTTATTTTCCAGATTTTCTGTGTGACTTTTCACTTATGTATGACCTTTTTTGCTTATTTTTGCAACTTTTTAGGCACAAATCATGGACCCTTTTTTAATATGTAAATTGGAATTATTTCACCTTCTTTAAATGTTTAACATTTTGCACAATAACCTGTCGTTTCAAAATTCATACATTTTTGCATTAAAATTTTTTTTTTAATTGGTTACTTCTAAGGGTAAGGTTACATGTTGCATTTTGGTTGCGTTTTGAAAGACATTACAGCAGCTGATGAGAGGTGATTTGCCTAATTACATTACTGTTAACATTTGTGTTTACAAAACACAATGTGAACGCAATATTAACGGATTTGTTAACACATACACTAAGAATGTGTTAACATGTGCATTTTGTAAACGCACATGTTAACAGTAATGTAATTAGGGTAATCACATCTCCTCAGCTGTTGTAATGCGTTTCAAAATGCAATGAAAAAGCAACCAAAACACATTGGGGCAGATTTACTTACCCGGTCCATTCGCGATCCAGCGGCGCGTTCTCTGCAGTGGATTCGGGTCTTCCAGGGATTCACTAAGGCAGTTCCTCCGGCGTCCACCAGGTTTCGCTGCTGCGCTGAATGCACTGAAGTTCACCAAGCCGGGCCGAGTGCAGGTAAGTGCGTGTCCAGCGACACTTTTTTTAAAAAAATGCGCCGGTTTCTCCAAATCCGTTGGGTTTTCGTTCGGCCACGTCCCCCGATTTCTGTCGCGTGCATGCCGGCGCCGATGCGACACAATCCTATCGCGTGCGCCAAAATCCCGGGGCAATTCAGGGAAAATCGGCACAAATCGGAAATATTCGGGTAACACGTCGGGAAAACGCGAATCGGGCCCTTACTAAATGACCCCCAAAAAGTCGGAAAAAGAAGCCAAAATCTGCGCCTGCCAGGATAGGAAAAACTAAACATGTATAAGAAGAAAATAGACATTATACACCAAAGAAAAAAAGCTATGATACATGTGTTTCTGTTTTTGAGAAATATAAAACGTTGCATGGTGTATATAGTGCACAAGCGCGGAAAAGGAACCCCCTACGCCAGCCCATTCTGCCGCAGACCTCACAACCTTAATGCCCCTCCACGCCCCCTTTGAATGGAACTTGTATAAACAGGATAATAATTGCAATGCCTGCTGGTTCACCTGCTGGTGGTGCAATTCATTGCAATTATTTCAGGGAGGTTTTATTTTAGCACAATGGGATACATTTACTTAGCCCGTCCGCTGGAGTTCACAGAAAGTGCATTGTCCTACGATCATGCCCTGTGCCGGGATTTACTAAGATCGTGCGCCCGATATCCTGCATGTGTCGCTTCCCCGCTCAGGTCCCCGGAGTTCACCTTCTTCTTCCCGGTGCATGTAAGTGCATTGTCTTGCGACACAATTTGAAAGTTAAATCCTGCACTCAGTCCGAATCAGTTGGATCGTCCATTCCCCAGCCCCCCCATTTCTGCCGCATGAAAGCCAGCGCAGCTGCGCCAAAATCCGATCACATGCGACACAATCCCAACGCAGACCCCTGTTGAATACCTAACAAAGCTGTGCAATCCCTGAAAAAGACGAACAGCACGAAAGTGCAATCTGCGACCCTTAGTAAATGAGCCCCAAAATGTTTTCAATATATTTATACAGAACTCTTAAAAATACATTGATAATTTTCCACTCAACAGTTTAGTGATAAAACTTGGCTGCCTGCAGCCACCACTAGGGGGAGCTCTGTATAAATAAATGAATACAGCTGGCATCAGACGTAACAGAAAGTGCAAGGAGCTCCTCCTAGTGTTAGTTGCAGGAAAATTCAGCACATTGATGACTTGGAGGCCCTCTTAGCAGCTCCAAGGTCTGTTATTGCTCATATAGCATGTATATTACAAATATCCTTTGGGCAAAGCAGTTCATATTAACTGTATATACAAAAAGTTCTTGTACCTTTTTAAATTTTTTTAAACCATTGTTTACAGAGGTAGACAAGTCAGTCATCGATCCATGAAATTAGTGATTTATTAGCGAAATACGTGAAGAATAATGATTTTCTTGCACGGGCTGAGAAATGGTGTTTAGTGTAAAGTAGAGGATGCTCTGCAGTCAGTAATTGTAGGTCCCCCGCAGCTCCGCTGCAGCGTCTCGGCAGGGCTCTTGCTGTGTGCTCCGAGCTCTTAGCTACTTCTAGGTCACTGCATCCTCACAGCTTCACAGCGACCAGCAATGTACAAGACGCCGGCATCAGCGAAATTCTACAAATTCATGAACGCCATATACATCCCATAATGGCTTCTCTGTTTATCCGGAGGATTTACGCATGGAGCTCTCGTTAGCCAATTCTATATGTAATGTAAATGACCTCCGCAGCAGATTACTCAGAGCTTTGTACATTGTTTATTCGGGGCTTCTATTCATTTGGTGAAGGTGTTTTTGTGGTTCTTGCTTTACATTCTTTTTTGTTGTAACCTACTGGTAGATGACACAGACTGGGAATAATCACCTATATCGCACATACATAAGGCCACATAGTGCAGGATAACACAGGGTAATATATTCCTGGATAAAATATTATTTTCTTCTTAAAGTGAAGAGGTTGATATTGTCTTGTCTTGTGCAGGCAGCATAAGGCTGAGAGGCAGCAGAGGTTAAAACCCTAAGATCTGCCCTATACCTGTCCTCGGCTGATTATTGATCCTTCTCCGACCCTCACCCAGAGCCCGCCAAATTTTCTAGTCTTCAGACAGCACAAATGTAAGTAGCAGGACTGTTGAATCACTTGATGAAGGGAATATTATTAAGGCAGTAAAGGCACATGAGGAACTTACCATATATAGTCAAGTATAAGCCAACCCGAGTATAAGCCAAAACCACTAATTTTAACACAAAAAACTGGAAAAACCTATTGACTCGAGTATAAGCCGAGGGTGGGAAATGAATTGGTCACAACCCCAGTATATAGCCAACCAGCCCCCAGTAGTATATAGCCAGCCTGCCCCCTTTAGTATATAGCCAGCCTGCCCCCTGTAGTATATAACCTTCCAGCCCTCTGTAATATATAGCCTGCTAGCTCCCTGTAGTATATAGCCTGCCAGTCCCTCTAGTATATACCCTGCCAGCCCCTGTAGTATATAGACTGCCAGCTCCTGTAGTATATAGCCAGCCAGCCCCCTGTAATATATATCCTGCCAGCCACCTGTAGTATATAGCCAGCCAGCCCCCTCTAGTATATAGCCAGCCAGCCCCCTCTAGTATATAGCCAGCCAGCCCCCTCTAGTATATACCCTGCCAGCCCCTGTAGTATATAGACTGCCAGCTCCTGTAGTATATAGCCAGCCAGCCCCCTGTAATATATATCCTGCCAGCCACCTGTAGTATATAGACAGCCAGCCCCCTCTAGTATATAGCCAGCCAGCCCCCTGAAGTATATAGCCAGCCAGCCCCTGTAGTATATAGCGTGCCAACCCCTGTAGTATATAGCCAGCCAGCCCCCTGAAGTATATAGCCAGCCAGCCCCCTGTAGTATATAGCCTGCCAGCCCCCTGTAGTATATAGCCTGCCAGCCCGTGTACATATATTGAAACCTAATTTTATCCAGTGTTTTTTATATGGTACAGTATTAAATACAGTGAAGTTGTAATTATCCCATAATGGGATGAATTGAAATAACCCTTTGATATTTTGCCATTTTATTAATGTGTTCCAATATTTACCCACTAGTGTAATAATGTGCCATTATGTTGACTCCTTTATTTTAACTCTCTACTCTTTAGTCATTCCAGGGTTGAGATGTATTTCCTTCTAGTAGAATCTAACAGGTTTCTGAATTATGAACAATCCCCCCTGGTATCCAGATATTAAATTTTTTTCCAAAATATAATAATCTGGTTCTGAGTTTTGGCTTGTACCTCTTGTTGTAACCTTTGGCATAGACCTGTTTAATCTCTTGTCTAATGATCCTTTTGATTTACTATCATGGTGCTACCCTACCTTGGCGAATGTCACGGGTGCTCCCGCAACCCACGGCTCGGGTCACGGGCTCACCTGTGATCCTCTGTGTGCCCCAGCACATTGCGGCACTGTCTTACCTCTCCCCGTTCCTGACTCCCATCCAGCGGCCGTGCGTGTGCGTTCCCGTCTCCTAGGGTGTGCGCACCAGCTTCAGACGATTTAAAGGGCCAGCACCAATCAGCGTGAAGTCAGCGTGCGCATGCCCTAAGAGATGGGAACGTGCACGCACGGCCACCGGACGGGAGTCAGGAAATGGTAAAAGCTGGCATCTCCCAGCATTCCCTCTCAGATCTTCATGCCTTTGAGAAATCTTTTGTCCCTGACTTTCGCCCGGAGTCCCAACGGGAAATCCAAACACTAGCGTGTTTGGATTTCCCGTTGGGACCCCGGTTCTGCATTTGACTCTGATCCTGTTCCGCCTGCGTTGACCTTCTGCTTTGCCACTGACCCTGAACCTTTGCTGCCTGTCTTGACCTCCTGCCTGTCCCCAACCACGAACTTGCCTTCACTTGGACAAAGTCGCACCTGTGGAACGACCTAGTGGTACCACGCCGCAGCAAGTCCAACCCACTTTGCGGCGGGCTCTGGTGAGGACCGGGTGCCACTTAGACTCTGGTTCCAGGTGTGGTCTTGTGTCCAGTGGGTCCACTACCCCTGGAGCCTGACAGCTAACTGACTCTTGTTGTGCTCGTTTCCCCATTCCCCGCATGTTACTTTATGAAGGCTGTTTAGGGCGGTCATCAAGTAGGTAGAGAGAGTTTAGTGGGTTTAGCACTTGGGTTCACTATCAAAACTATATTGACTTCTCCCACCACCTACCACGTTCCATTTAGAACACTGGTGTCTTCCTTTATGCCAAAGGGTTGTTGGCTCCCTTAGGCATAAGGGCCCAGGTGATGCTACAACAGGCGGTCCCCGACTTAAGGACACCCAACATACAGACGACAATTAGTTACAGACGAACCCCTCTGCCCCATGTGACCTCTGGTGAAGCTCTAAGTTGTCTGTAATTAAGTTTTATTGATAATCCTTGTTCACTAAATTTTGAAAATCCAATTGTCACAAGGACAAAAGATTTTTTCAGGAGCTACAATGAAAAATATACCAGTTCTGATGTACATACAAAAATTGGTGGCTGTATACTACAGGGGCAGGCTGGCTGTATACTACAGGGGGCAGGCTGGCTGTATACTACAGGGGGAAGGCTGGCTATATACTACTGGGGGCTGTCTGGCTGTATACTACAGGGAGCTGGCTGGCTGTATACTACAGGGGGGCAGGCTGCTGTATACTACAGGGAGCAGGCTGGCTTATACTACGGGGGGAGCTGGCTCTGTATCTACAGGGGCGCTGGCTGTATACTCAGGGCAGGCTGGCTGTATACTACAGGGGGCAGTGGCGGTATACTACAGGGGGAAGGTGCTGGCTATATACTCTGGGGGCTGTCTGGCGTATACCTTGTTCTTACTACGGGGTTGGCAGCGGCTGTATACTACAGGGAGCAGGCTGGCTTTATACTACAGGGAGCTGGCTAACTGTATACTACAGGGGGCAGGCTGGCTGTATACTATATGGGGCTGGCTGGCTGTATACTACAGGGGGCAGGCTATATACTACTGGGGGCTTGCTGGCTATATACTGGGGGTGCTGTGAACAATGCATTTGCCACCCTTGGCTTATACTAGAGTCAATAGGTTTTCCCAGTTTTTGGTGGTAAAAATAGGGGCCTCGGCATATACTCGGGTCGGCTTATACTTGAGTATATATCTTGTACATAACCCTGGGACAGCCTGTACTTCTGTTATCCTGACATTCGCGGCTAAGGCTTTATACTGTGTGCAATTGTAATAAAAACCAAATTCTTCCTAATAATTAAGTTATTATTGACATCTGGATCTGAGTACGCAGAACACGATTACATATGAGGAAACATATGGAGAATAATATTTAAGGCAGAATCAGGAATTTCAGGCAGACCAGATCCCGAGCAGGTGGTGTTGTAAGTACAGTCTCATCAACAATGTTCATGAATATTCATCGACACCAATATGCTAGTAGTTTTGTGCCGCTAGTCACCTACCTCTCCGTATGTCCATGCTGTAGCTGGCAGAGACAGGCGATAAACTAACAAAAATATATACCGTATATACTCGTGTATAAGCCGAGTTTTTCAGCACAAAAAATGTGCTGAAAAACGTCCCCTCGGCTTATACACGAGTCTATAACAAAAAAAAAATTACCCACTTAAAAAAAAATAAACTTAAATACTCACCCTCCGATGTCAGCGCGGCTCCCCGATGTCCCCGATGTCAGCGCGTCCCATCTTCTTTCTTCTCCGCGGCTCCTCTTCTTTCTTCTATCTTCCGTCATGGACGCGGCCATGTCTTCTTAGTGGCCGCGCATACTATGACGTCAGCAGCGGCCGCGTCATAGTATGCGCCTGCTAGAAGAAGAGATGGCCGCGTCCATGCCGGAAGAGAGAAGAGGAGCCGCGGAGAAGAAAGAAGACGGGACACGCTGACATCGAGGACATCGGTAAGTCGCGCCGACATCCGGGAGCCGCGCTGACATCGGAGGGTGAGTATATAAGTTTATTTTTTTAAGGGCCGTGGGGGCAGGCTGGCTGTATACTACTAGGGGCTTCTGTATACTACTGTGGGCTTCTGTATACTACTGTGGGCTTCTGTATGCTACTGTGGGCTGCTGTATACTACTGTGGGCTGCTGTATACTACTAGGGGCTGCTGTATACTACATGGGGGCTGGCAGGCTGTATACTACTGGGGGCTGGCAGGCTGTATACTACTGGGGGCTGGCAGGCTGTATACTACTTGGGGGGTTTGACCAATGCATTTCCCACCCTCGGCTTATACTCGAGTCAGTAGTTTTTCCCAGTTTTTGGTGGTAAAATTAGGGGTCTCGGCTTATACTCGGGTCGGCTTATACTCGAGTATATACGGTATGTATACATGTGCAAAAATATCATCAAATGTAGATCGTGATCAAGCTGAAAGAAAGACAATAATGCAACAACCTCAAATACTTACAGGCAAGAATATCAACCGTTCTATTCCTGGGACATCTTGGGGATTGGGGCAGAATTTTTGCCGAATAACAGTCCCTGGTGATGTCCATGCCTATCTTGTGCCCATGACTTTGCGCTATCCGATAAATATTGGCAAGAATAAGTCACACTTTTTGGTGTTACGGTGGCAGCCAAGGCGAGGTACAAATAAGTTAAGCAGGATTGTAGTCGGGGACAGGCAGGAGGTCAGGACGGGCAGCACGGGATCTGAATCGGGGACACAGCAATATGTAAAAGTAGGGAGCAAACGAGCGTAGTCAGGAACGGAAGCGGGGTCACAATGAGAAAACACATAGACAGTACAGGGCATTGGATCAAAGCTTTCTCTAAGGCACAAGGCACGAAGATCCGGCAGAGTGTGTATGGAGACGCAGGTTTATTTAGAATTCTGGGAATTGGCCAGTGCCAATTAACGGTGCGCTGGCCCTTTGAATTTTCTGAAGCCGGCACGCACCCGGCCCAAGGACTGGGATCAGGATTGGGGAGAGGTAAGCAGCGCAAGCGCCGCACAGGGCATAGGGTCGCAGGAGCACCCTTGACTATGGCTTCCTGGGACAATGCGTCGTGGGGTCAGGGAATGATTTACCTACAAAAGAACTCAAGCTGCTTCTTCGCTGTGGGGGGGGGGGGGGTGGCACACAGTAGGGGGACATGGCCTTTTTGGTAATATATCTGTAATCCCTGGAGGACGTCAGAGAGACTTAGACCCCAGAAATGGAAAACACCCCTGGACTCCCATGAGTCATGTGGTGCCTCTACCATACAACATACAACTTGCCCTCACCCCTGTAAACATTGCTGTACATGTTAATAATAAGACTTCTTGTCTTTATAGCAACCCCTTAAATTATTTTAATAAGAGGTATTTAAAATATACAGTTCAGTCCACAACATTTTTCCATTGCTTTACAGACCCTCCTGACATGTGGCTGTCATCTACAGCAAAGCGAATACAAGTCCCGGTTAATTTTTTGCTTGCATAATTAAACAAATATCTTTTAAAAAGTGGGATTTTTTTATAAAAATATAATATGATAACTGTTCATCTGTCACAGTTTTCCAAGTGCAGTACACAGTGACAGCTGCTGATGATAAAAGGCAAGTGTGGACCCCTCCCGGCCTTCCAGACACATCTCTGACACCAAGTACTCAACACTCATAAGACGCCTCTGAACTAATGACTCATTGGGGGTCATTTACTAAGGGCCCGATTCACGTTTTCCCAACGTGTTACCCGAATATTTCCGATTTGCGCCGATTTTCCCTGAATTGCCCCGGGATTTTGGCGCACGCAATCGGATTGTGGCGCATCGGCGCTGGCATGCATGCGATGGAAATCGGGGGGCGTGGCCGAACGAAAACCTCCGAAAACAGATTCGGAAAAACCTCCGCATTTTAAAAAAAAAGTGTCGCGGGACTCGCGCTTACCTTCACTAGGAATAGGCCGGCGTACTTCAGTGCTTCCGGCGGGCCTCGGCGGACTTCAGTGCAGCAGCGACACCTGGTGGAGGTCGAAGGAACTGCCTTAGTGAATCCCGGCCGGACTCGAATCCACTGCAGAGAACGCGCCGCTGGATCGCGAATGGACCGGGTAAGTAAATCTGTCCCAATATTTTAATGAAAGCTTCAGTGGCATCTTTTATGCCAGGACTCTCCATGGTTGGCATTTTTTGTATTGTCAGGGTGTGGTCAGTCACTCTTAACAGCGGTCTACCGGCAGCCGAAGCAGGAATACGGACTCGGGAACATGAGAGTGGTCAACCAGTGGCTACAGACGGAGACATTTTCTGGTAGGTGGACCTCATATGGGTTGCCCTTTGGATGGCGTCCTCTGTTGGCCGAAGGAATATCCATTGAAGGTTCATGTATGTGACGGAGAAGTGGGTTACTTTAGGAGAGCCTTTTAGTCACATATGAGATAAACATATTTGTGTATGTTATTTGGAAATCTGTATAAAAGTATCTAGGTTCTTGTTGGGCTGATTCAAGGTGAGATCTGGTTAGGCATGGAGATCTCCTGTGATATACTGCGAAATGAAATCCATATCATGATGCTACTGCAAAAGAAGGCAACAGCAGATGGCTGTCAATGGCAGAACATGTGACACCAAATTTAATTCCTCTAAATGCCTGGAAGTGATCCAGAAAGATACAGGATTCTGTAGTGACAGTGGTGGGAACTAGACAGAGTCATCAATCGGGTTCCAAGACCATTGGAGAAACACCAGCTTGGCCGGCATAGACATGAGCCATGACTTTGGTGAAGTCTATACAAAGCAAATCTAGGTTGATTCGCTCATCTCTCGTCTTGACGATAGACAACACAGCCTTGGGAGCTGCTTCTCAGTGGAAAGAACAGTCCCCTCTACTTGTGATCTGTGTGGAACCCTAAAATCTAGGTCAGTAAAACCTAGTTGCTGGGCATTTTGTCGAATTGATTATCCTACTTCTCCCAGTCCAATTACGTGCCATTTAAAAAAAAATCGTCAACTGGGCAAAATGTCTTTGAGTACATCATAGAAGCCTATCTAGCAGTGAACAATCTTCAAATGGTACATTCCCCGAAAGTAGCCTCTCGCGGGGGCGGATTAAGACTCCTATGGACCCTGGGCTGAATGAATATTATAACCCCTACAAATCTGGAATCACTTCCTACATCTGGTACTAGAATCAGCTTCTTGGGGAATGGAGGATGTGTCCTTTCTGCCTGGTTACCATCTGTGGTGTCAGGACCTTTGGAGAACCTTCAACGATCCAGAAATGGCCATTGTGTACATGTGTATTGGGTGCAAGAACAGATGTACAAAGATTTTATGGGTAAGGGTCCTTCTGAGTATAAAATTTGGTGGGGGGGTTTGGGTGGCCATGGGCCCCCTAGAAGGCTTGGACCCTGAGCTACCGCCCAAATCAACCTCGAGTAGTCTTATATAGAAGCACTTTTACACTTTCTTTTGGCAGTGTCCAATTTCTAACAAATCACATTTACATATCTGAGACATAGCTACACATCGAGTTTTGCCGGATTCATCCATTTCTATCTGTTAACAATATTTTTTGGCATCCAGTGTATAAACAAATCTAATAAAGAAGTTACTAGCGAGCAATTTACATCACGTCATCTCCATTCTTCCATATTAGTCTCAATGTTCCATGTCGAATGAAAGTGGACGCGCCAATCCTCCTAAGACTCCCGCGACCTGTATCGAGGGCTCAGCCCCGGTAGCCAGTGGCCTACAAGCCATAAATCACTGCAGCTCCTATTTACTATTGTGACTGATTTCCAAAATCAGGATCAATGCTGCTCATTCCTGAAAGTAGTAAACAAGAGAACATGAAGGCAAATGTCAAGACGGACAACATTAAAAAGGTCAGCGCAGAATTCACCTCGTTTCCGAATATCCTCGTCTATAAACTGGCTGTGCGGGGGAAGGGAATGAATGCTTTATGCAATGGTTGTACTTCATCTATTCCTCTCGGTTTCATGTATATTGAGCTATAAATGGAGAAACGCATATTATACCTGTAAGTATAATAGATAATTTACTCCATTACCGCCGACCACGATACAAGGGACTCAATCGACGTCTTATATTTTGACTCTAAACTCCATTTCCCCTAAATGGCCGTCATTGTGTCGCACTTTTTGTAGCTCCTTTTATCTCTGTTGCTCTTTATGGGACGCGCTTCTATTTAATAAGATTGCGGAGTCTGCTGGAATGTAGACGGATATAAATGTAACTGGCTCAGGGGTAATAAGAGGTCAGGGCTGGTTTCATAATATAATGTTTTACTATTATTAGTTATGAGCCTTTTATTTAGATTGTGGAGTGAACCAGAAGAATATATTAAACGTATGTGAAGATTACAAGATGGTTGATATTAAGGGCAGGTTGGTGTTATTTTATGCAAATACATAAAATAATGACTTAAAGGAAATCTACCATCACAATCCATCAGGATTAGCTACCTTAGGCAGTCCCCCTAACATTAAGCATGGCTATTAAGGCCGCCTTGCAGATATATGGAGACTTATAGCCATTGATGCACCACCAGGGGATTCTTGGAAATATGCAAATACATTTCCCAGAAAAACAAATGCCTCTTAACTACTTTGTAAGGCAGCTCCCTTAACATCAAGCATGACTTTAAGGAAGCCTAATGACATGGTCTGTTTCTGTTAGAATAGATGTACTCTGGCTTTGATCCCGCATCATATCATTAGGCTTCCCAAAAGTCATGCTTGATGTTAAGGGAGCTGCCTTATGAGGTAGTGAAGAGGCATTTGTTTTCCTGGAAAATGTATTTCCATATTTCAAAGAATCCCCTGGTGGTGCATCAATGGCTATAAGTCTCCATATGCCTGCAAGGCGGCCTTAATAGGCAAAGTCTGCGTAGGGAGAGAGCTCTTACCTCTGGACCACGGACAGGGAATGCATCTTTTTTTCAGTTTTACAACGGTAGTTTCTATAGGACAAAATTAGAAGACCCTTCCATGGTCTCTGACTAGGGCCACCGGTACCAAGTCCAGAGCTGAAATTTGACTTTTTCTGATCTAAGGTGATTTGTGCGGAACATATGTTTCACATCCACCAAAACTGGAAAATGTGAAAAAATTCTAAGTAAATGTAATTTCATGTAATTAAAAAACATTTCAAGTTCTGTAGAATTGAAGTTTGTCTTATAAGGTGGCCTTATGTTCTAGATCACAGCAATCACATTGATTTCATGTGCAATACCTTATTCCACCTGTCGGGGCGCTGCAGAGGAATGTGAATCCCTGTAGATTTCAGCCGATTGACACAGATCCCAGTAGTGGGACTTGGTCTAATTAGTATATACGAGTATTTATCAACCAACTCACAGGGTATATATATATATATCACACATTCACATCCAGAATGCTTTGCAGATCTATCAGTCTCATTCGGTGTATACATCTCTTATCCATTGCCCACCAGAAGTCGGCTCCATTCTATGTTTGCGTATAAAAAAAGATTTATTTACATAACAGGATTTCATGTTTTTCCGGGGGGATGTCAGTCGAGGCTAATTATTTTTTCTGCGCTTTCTGGCACGTCATGAACCCGTATCATCTCCGCTCAGTTCACAGATTGCGCTGTTATATCTGTTTGTTTCATTAACGCTGAGCCAGACAAATGCACGAGACTTGACAGGGCTTAAGGGCAAGTGCCATTCATGCCAGAGGAGCTTCGCATTTTGGAAACATCTCAAAACTGTACTAAAATGTAAAAAATAATCATAATAATTTATATAGTGCTGCACAGTAGAGACATCACATACTAAGAAATTGAAGGGGTTTTCCATGAATTCTGGGGTCCGGAGAAGGAGTTACAGCGCTACGTCTCCAGGTTTGCATGTTACTCTGGTACTTATGGTCTTCAGCATCACTCCCCAGGTATCTGAGGACCTCCACGGAGTATTAGATGTCACTAATGATGTCACAGGAGCCACAGATTGGCCAAAAAAGGTACTATTACCGCCCTCACATCCAGCAGGTGTCAGACAACGGTAGTACCCATCCGGGAACATTGAGACTGAGTATGGCAAGTACACTTTTTGGCACCCCTTCCCTGGCTCCCATGAAGGTATCCAAAATTCCAAACTAGAGGTTGGCTCCAGACTGAAATGAGACATGGGCATTCAATACTATGGGAGTTTTGGAATTGCTGAGCACAGCGCTAAAGTATCTCCAGCACTCGCAATCACTTTCTATGGGCTTGGGCTTGGGAAGCCGCCCGGAGCCCAAAGCTTTTGGGGGCCCATTACCACCTGAACTAATCACAAAGTTTGGTCCTGTCCTGTAGAAATCCTCAAGCTCCCAACGCATATATACAAGGTTCCTGCAAAGGTCCTCAAACTGCTCAACTAAAAGTGGACTCAAGGGACCCCCCTACTTTCCCAAGTATCTTGATTCTAGTGCCATATGAAGAAAGTAAATGCCATTAAATAACTAGACTTGCAATGACTCGTAATGGGCACCAGTGTATAAAAAGGATATAGTAGAGCTGGAACGGGGGCAGAGGAGAGCAACCAGGATTATTAGGGGAATGGGGGGATTAGAATACACTGACAGATTACAAAATTTGGGATTATTCAGTTTAGAATAAAGACGACTGAGGGGAGACCTCATTACAATGTACAAATACCTGAACGGACAGTACAAGGATCTCTCCAAAGATCTTTTTATACCTAGGCCTGTGACCAGGACAAGGGGGCATCCTCTACGCCTAGAGGAGAGGCGATTCTACCATCACCATAGACAAAGGTTCTTTACTGTAAGAGCAGTGAGACTGTGGAACTCTCTGCCGCAGGAGGTTGTTATGGCCGACTCTATGTACATGTTCAAGAGAGGCCTGGATGACTTTCTGGAGAGAAAAAATATCACGGGTTATGGGGATAAAACATTTATTTAATTCTTAAAGGTTGGACTTGATGGACTTGTGTCTTTTTCAAGCCTTATATACTATGATGCTATCACTCACAATTTTCATACAGTCCAGGGCACATGATCAGCCCCTAAGTGCTGGAGATACTAGAGCACTGTGCTCAGCATTTTCAGATGCTCCCATACTATTGAATGGAGAAAGAGGACACATGCATGACCTTCCTCTACATCAGTCAGTGAGAACAGGACACCATTTCTAGTTCTAGTCGATAGACTCCCCCTGATTAGATACAATCAAACTTGTTACATCCCCTTTAATATTGTACAATATTTACACATAAAGGCCCAAAACATAAATCCTTTCTGCAATATTCATGTTTAGCTCTTGGCCCTTTGTCGTCCTTTGACTAATTGAATCACATGGAATTATTCCATTGACTTTGGATAAAACGACACAATGTATAAATCCTCTATGTGTCGGCATTTAAAGGGACGGATTATAGGAAGAATATGATATTTCAGCCACGGGAAGAACACAAGACAGATAACTACGGAGCGGGAAACATTCATTAGAAAAAAGCTTCTTTGTAGTCTTTTTAACCCCGAAATGTAATCCAGCGTTTGTAGCCTACGAGGCGCCGCTCTGTCTTAATTAAAGGAGAAGAGCGGACGTTCATTTATCTCTGGCGGAGGTTGGAGGTAGCGGCGGCTTGCAGCAAGTATTAAAACTAATTAAACAATTTCTGCCTTGTATCTCAGCTTTCCTCCAGCTGACTCAGCAGCGAGTGCGAGGGAAGGCTCCCGCCTGTGCAGCCGCGCTCCCCGCGCCGTCTCACTACTCAGATATTTTAAGGGGATGATAACAAATCTCTGCATACAAGTCGTAGACTTGGAACAGAACAGACCCGTCTGCAAATGATCTCTGTCTGCACACTCTGCCAAGTTATATTTCTTAGCAGGGATCTTTCCATAAGGGCAATGTACAATCTGGCGATTATTATTTTATAGCATTATTTAAAAAAAAGAATATTTTATTATTTTGTTACATATTTTTGTAATTTATTTTTTAGTTATTTTTTTTATATTTTAAATAGTATTATAAAAAAAAGTATATTTTATAATTTTGTTACATATTTTTTAATTTTTTTTTTTTTTTTTTTATATAGTATTATAAAAAAAAGTTTTTTTTATAATATAATAAGTATATATAATAATATAATTTTATAATATAATATAATAATATAATTTAGTATATTTTATACTTTTTTTTTACATATTTTTTTCATTAATACATAGGACTATAACATGGTCCGTGGTGACACATCTATGGTTTGGGAACGGGTCTGCTTACGATACTTGTCTTAGAGGGAATGGTTAATTTTGCAAAGGTGGATAAAGTCTCTAATGTATGTGCATACCGAGAGGGGACATGCTTTTTTTTTTAGACAATTGCAGTGTCTGCACTTCGTTACCCTTGTCTAGTTTTACATACAGTATATTAGTTTTATGGGAATGGAAAATACACCATGAAAATCCATCCTGATAAACCAGGGACATTACTCATAGCACCGGGACTGTGGTAATCTTTATATACTTGTTATACATGGCCTCCCCCCCCTTCTAAAATCAACTTTTATAATCTTAATGAACCTGAAGGGCTCTGGTGGGTGTTTCCAGAGCCCCTCAGGGGTCTAGCTTCACAGGCTTCTACACTGTGCAGAGCAGGTCTCCCCCCCTTGCACTTCCTGCTGCTGCTAGATTATACAGGCAGAGGGAGGGGGGAGAGAACTGGTTATTGGGTGAGACATGTTCCAATTATAAATCAGAAAGCAAAAAAGGGGGAAGTGGATGAAGACTCAAAAACAATTAAATATAAGAAGTACAAAAAGTTTATTGGTTACAATGTTATTGGATTAAAAACATGTATGAAACAATAAAAGGAACACTGGTTACAGGAGACAGAAGATCATATAGACCAGGTATCATGGAATACAGAAAATACATACTGCAGCGTAAAGGACATATAGGAAAACGTAGTCAATACAAAGCATTATAGCAATAAATGTACCTGAACAAATAGCAGTGGTAAGATGGAATCAACATATGCATCATCAGATGACTGAACTAGTCATTAGTTCTTAGCTACCGTATGGGGTTAATTCTCCTGCATCTTGCATTCCTCACCTAGTGCGCATGTCAGCCGGCCGCTGGTCCGTGTCTTCCGTGCCTGGAGGCGTGGTGCTGAGGTCATGTGATGCGGTCATGTGATCCGCCTCGATGACGTCAGCGCCCGATCCGGCCGGTGACGCGGATGCATGCCGACAGCCATGCGCCACTTCCACAGGTGACTCTTATCATCATCAGCATCTCATTGGTCAGTCAGTATTTAAATTCTGGGTTAGTTATTTCCAACATCACCCCTTGAGAAAGACCGGCGGGTTGAAACGCGCGTTGGGGTAAATTCAGTGACCAGGTAATTATGGATACAGCTTTGGTATCTTTCAGCTATGCTAATTGCTAAGAACTAATGACTAGTTCAGTCATCTGATGATGCATATGTTGATTCCATCTTAACCACTGCTATTTGTTCAGGTACATTTATTGCTATAATGCTTTGTATTGACTACGTTTTCCTATATGTCCTTTACTCTGCAGTATGTATTTTCTGTATTCCATGATACCTGGTCTATATGATCTTCTGTCTCCTGTAACCAGTGTTCCTTTTATTGTTTCATACATGTTTTTAATCCAATAACATTGTAACCAATAAACTTTTTGTACTTCTTATATTTAATTGTTTTTGAGTCTTCATCCACTTCCCCCTTTTTTGCTTTCTGATTTATAATTGTTACACACGGGGATTAAGTTAAACTCTCCTGGCACATTATTGATAGATACTGATATAGGTGCGTGGTCACCTGTTTATATGTCTCTAAACTCTGACTTCTCTCTTTAGCCACACACATTTTGAGACATGTTCCAGCCTGCAGCCTGTGAATCTACAGGAGAAGAGCTCTTAAAGCACTTATGGCTGTATTCACCTTGCTGGGACCTACTAAGCAGCATTAAAGGGGTGTTCCCATTGCAGCAAATTAAAGTTTTTGTTTGAATAATAAAAAGTTATACAGATTTCCAATAATCTTTCTTTATTATGGTTTCCTAGATCTCTGCTTGCTGTCATTCTATAGAAAGCTTCTATGTTTACTTCTAGTGGATAGAAATCTGACCATGGTCACACAGGTGCACGGCTCGTTATAACACACAGCTCTGATTACAGTCTATGATACTAACGAGCCGTGCACCTGTGTGACCATGGTCAGATTTCTATCCACTGGAAGTAAACACAGAAGCTTCCTATAGAAGGACAGCAAGCAGAGATCTAGAAAACTGTGGGGAATTGATACAGAAAGTACCGGTATATCAAGTGTGTTCTTCAAATTATCTTCAGCCTCATCTGTCCTTGCTACTTTGTGTCTATTCAGATTTTAAAATGTCCATAAAGTAGTAACAATAAAGGTATTAATATAAGTTACACTTACAGATTTTGGTAGATATCAACTGTCCAAAGGGGCAATCCTATAACACGTGGCCCCCGGTCTATAATACAGGCTAGTAGGGACCCAGTGTGGGGTATTTATTCACACTTGTGTTTTAAATGTCAGTCTTAAATCCCCCCCCCCCCTTCCCCAGCTTTCCATCGCCAATAACTACTAAGATGTTCTGTCTTCTTACTGGATCGCTTACAAGCTGCACCAGTTCTGACCTAATACCACCCAAAGAGGAGTCTGGGAAACAGGGAAATTGGCAGGGATGGGGAGATTTTGCCTTTTTCATCTGAAAATTGATGAAGACATATTGGGGCACATTTACTTACCCGTTCCTTGAAGTTCACAGAAAGTGCATTGTCCGATGATAATGCCCTGTGCCGCGATCCACTAAGCTCGTGATATCCTGCATGTGTCGCTTCCCCGCTCAGGTCCGCCGGAGTTCACCTTCTTCTTCCTGGTGCATGTAAGTGCATTGGATTGCGACACAATTTGAATATTAAATCCTGCGCTCAGTCCGAATCAGTCGGATCATCTGACAGCCCGCCCCTCCTAAATTATGACGCATGGAAGCAGCACAGCCGCGCCAAAATCCGATCGCGTGTGACACAATCCCAGCGCAGACACTTCTTAAATACCTGTCCAAGCCGTTTTAGCCCCAAAAAAGGTGACCAGTCCGACAAAAGTGCAAAGCGAGACCACTAGTAAATGAGGGCTATGCCACATATGGAGGTCATTTACTAAGGGCCCGATTCGCGTTTTCCCGACGTGTTACCCGAATATTTCCGATTTGTGCCGATTGTACCTGAATTGTGGCGCATCGGCACCAGCAAAACCCGACGGATTCGGAAAAACCGCCGCATTTAAAAAAGGAAATTGTGTCGCGGAGCTTGCACTCACCTTCATCTAGGATAGGATCGTGAACTTCAGTGCATTTCAGGGAACTTCAGCGCAGCAGCGCCACCCGGTGGACGTTGGAGGAACTGCCTTGATGAATCCCGGCCGGACCCGAATCCAGCGCAGAGAACGCTCCGCTGGATCGCGAACGGACTGGGTAAGTAAATCTGCCCCACAGTGTTTTTGGTCAGTTTTTAAACATCCGTTTTCAGTCCGTTTTTGGCCGTTTACCATGCGTTTGCTTACACCCTGTTTATCTATTGAGATAATTGGGAAAAATGGACCAAAAATGCCATGTGTGGCATCACCCTGAGCCCAAATGAATCTTATCCAAAATGTCTCCATAAAGGGCCACACAGGTTTTTGCATTTCAGCAGGGCTTGATATGAGCAATAGATAGAATAAGACCCAAAACCATTATTGTCTTACAATGTACAAAACTACTAGACATAAAGAAAAGTAATTAAATAGGACCTAAGTGTAATGTTAAAAATGGAAATTTTATCATCATCTCTCAGTCTCGATTCCTGCTCTGGGATTATTCCTTTGTGGGATATTCCTGCTTTTTATATAAAGAGCAGGCACAAGCAAGATAATGGAGATAGTAGGGATCAGGTCAAGGATTGCACTAGGGGAACACTTACTTACAGCGCTGTGCAAAAGTTCTAGGCTGATGTGAAAAGATGTGAACATAAAATTCTAATAAAATAATGCATAAAAGGTATAGAAAACAACATCCCTGTAGCCCCTCATTAATTACAGAATACAGGCAGTCAGGTAACATAAAAGATCGGTTCTTAAGTTGAATTTGTATGTAAGTCGGAACTGAATATTTTATAATTGTAGCCCGAGATAAAAATTTTTTTGGTCTCTGTGACAATTGGATTTTAAAAATGTTGGGTTGTCATAAGAACCAGGATTAACAATAAATCTTCATTACAGACACCTGTGATAACTGTTACAGCTGATTATTGTAGCCTAGGACTAAAGTACAGTAACTTACCAACAATCAGAGGTCTGTCTGTAACTAGGGGTTGTCTGAAAGTCGGGTGTTCTTAAGTAGTGGACGCCTGTACAGATAAAAGAGTAGAGTTTGATGAGACATTTACTTGGACACCATGGCCCACTTTTACTAAGGTCTTTGCACCAGTTTTCTGACCACAAATGTGTGGCACGTGACCCATTTGTGGCGTAGCTGACAAGACTAGGCATCACGCAACACAGATTTCCTTGTTGAAATGGGCGTTCCGGTGCTCAGTCGGACCGTGCACTAGGTTTAACATGCAAAGTCCGACAGAATTGTGTCGCACGCCCAATGTTGCACTCTGTCAGAGCAGTGCAGGGGGTGCCAGATTCACTAAGCACCCCCTGCACACTACACAGGCACTGTTTTTAGGAATTGTTCCCCCCATGTATTTTTTTGGATTTCTCTACCTCTATATTGTCTTTCTATGTTCCCCATGATGCATCAGGAGGGCATCACATGGGCTGCTTAATACTGCACCTTCTTTGCCTGCTGGGAGGACAGTGTGCTAATCTTTCTCACTATATCTTCTTAGAAAATCTGAAAGATGATATTTGTCCAGTTAAAAACTGTCATCTCCATCATTATAATTGTGTGACATCAGTAACTGTGATAGTAGCCTTTACTCCCCCCTCTATAGAGGCCATGTGGTTCAGTCCAGTCCATTGCATCATCCTATAGTGATATCTCCGCTCAGTTTCAGAAAGGCATGTCATTCTGGGAAATTACATCACAGTGAGATTATAAGATGACAAGATGGATCCCAGGAATTATTTAAAGGACATCTACCACCAGGATGAAGGATAGTAAACCAAGCACACTGACATACTGGTGTGTGTCCTCTATAGCAGGATCTGCTATATGGTTAAAGGAAACCTACCATTTGATGTGATGCATTATGAAGCAAACATACCTTGAGAATGCTGTAGCTACACTGATGCAGGAACATATCTTGGTTAATCCCTGAGCCGAGTGGTTTTGATAAAACAGATATAACATTATGATAATGAAGCTCTGTCACTTCTATGGCTCCTTCAGCGCTTGCTTCCGCACTTCTCCTAGCAGTGAGTTTTTCTATGCAGGAGAGGATGATGCAATCACTCCTCTCACTGCCAGACAGAATAATCAATTGCTGTGCCATCCCCCAGCTGCTGTGCATGAGTGATCCAGCTCAGGTTGATTCATCATGCTTGACTAACCTCCATTTGTAATTACCAGCTCAGTGTTGATCAAGGCAGTCATGCTGACCCAGCTTTCCCAAGGTCCTGAATGTTATAATTGTTTTTTTAAGCAAAATCATTAAGCTCAGGGATTAACCAAGATATGTGCCTGCATCAGTGTAGCTACAGCAGTCTGTTTGCTTCATAATGCATGAAATCAAATGGTAGGTTTCCTTTAAGTTACCTATGTCCTTGTTTTTTAAGAAAAAAAGTCTTTACAGATTATGCAAATGAGTCTCAGGGGCTCCAGGCTCCATTAACACCTATAGAGCTTGGAGCCCCTTTGGTTCATTAGCATAATTGCAAATGCATTTTTTTGGGTAAAAACAGGGCACAAGAAGCCAAAATAAGATCGGATCCTGCCAGAGCGGCACACACCAGTATGTCAGTGTGCTCGGTTTACAATCCTTCATCCCGGTGGTAGATGTCATAGTATCATAGTTTATACGGTTGAAAAAAAGACACTTGTCCATCAAGATCAACCAAGGAAGGGAAGGGATTGGATGAGGGGAAACAATTCTATATAACATAACCATCAATGTTATTTAGGTGTAGAAAGGCATCTAAACTCTTCTTGAAGCTCTCTGCTGTCCCTGCTGTGACCAGCGCCTGAGCTCAGCTATTCCACAGATTGGAATTTAATGGAAAAACAGAGAAATAAGGAAATACTCACCAACAAGAGGGAAGAAATACAGGATTGTCTCTTTAAAAATTCAATTCTTCTTTAGATGGCAATTTATAGCTAGAAGTTTCAAAGGTAGAGGGTTCACTTTAAGACCCTGCAAAGTTTCCAGTCTATTCTTGATTATTGACCCACTTTAAAGCTTTGGGCCTCTACATTGTGCTCAAACTTCTGTAGTCACGAGGTCACGTTCCAGAACCAGCTGCACATTTATTCCACTTCACAAAAGAGTTCGGCTTTGCTGATTCAGGAGGGGACGAGGAGGAACATCCATCTTGTTACCGACTTCGTGGAGGATCTTTAATTAATGGCTGAGCAATCTGCTTTATACTTATAGAGGATAAATTTTAATTGTGGTCCGAATTAGAGTCTTTAAGAAGAACCCGGGGGCCATTGATCACGGCTAATAGTGGGATTCTTGTAGTGGCGCTCCTGTTAAATAAAGCGAATGTCGGGTTATTCCGCGGCGGTGGAGGTGTTTGCTCTCTCGTATTGATTTGCTATAGACTTTTGCAGCGGTAAGGGGAACGGAAGTTTATTAAAAGATTGCTTTCTCCTTACCATGGGATCTGTTATTCATTTTCCAATTGCTTCGTTCTACGGAGAGATTGTCTCTAAAGCTACATAAAATAACTCCGTAATATCGTGCTGCGCGGTACAGCGCCGCTCTGTAACTTTAAGAGGCCAATAAACTGGTCGTTAATGGGAGTTTTATAGTTTATTATGCTTGTCTATGCTTTCCAGTTGATTTATCTTGTTGGCTGCTGGTTATAGGGAGGTTTACTAGTCAATGTATTATATTATTATACGGTATTATACGTGCATTACATCAGGTTATTAAGGACAGTCACAAGGAGTTCAATTTTTGTTCTAATAAGCTTACCGGATATAGATACAAAATTTCATATGTTTCTTCTTGTGTCAGGTGATGATTGGCTTTTAAAGAAAACATTGTTATGCAATATTGTGTCCCGAAGCGATATCCTATACAGGCGGTCCCCTACTTAAGAACACCTGACTTACAGACGACCCCTAGTTACAAACGGACCCCTGAATGTTGGTAATTAACTGTACTTTAGCCTTAGGGTGATGCCACACATGGCGTTTCGAAACCATTTTTGGTCCTTTTTTAAGCAATCCGTTAAAAAACGCATGTGTTAAAAAACGCATGCGTTTTTTAAAAACGCATCCGTTTTTGACAGGTTTTTCAAATTTGCGCAATAAAAAAACGGACAAAAACGGATGTGTTTTTTAACACATGCGTTTTTTAACGGAGTGCTTAAAAACGGATCAAAAATGGTTTCAAAACGGCATCACCCTTAGGCTACAATGATCAGCTGTAACAGGTATCACAGGTGTCTGTAATGAAGATTTATTGTTACTCCTGGTTCTTATGACAACCCAACATTTTTAAAATCCAATTGTCACAGAGACCAAAGAAATTCTGCCTGGGGTTACAATGATAAAATATACAGTTCCGACTTACATACAAATTCAACTTAAGACCAAACCTACAGAACCGATCTTGTATGTAACAGAGGACTGCCTGTATTTGTATTTATGCGCGGCCCCTTGTGGTTGTGTTCTGAACTGCAGTCTGTTAGTATGCCAGAATGGGGGGTAACATTCGTTTGCATCTTCTTAAAAAATGTTTACCAAAAATTGAGGTTTTTTAACTGCTATTGCCACTTTCCATAAAAGGAGGGAGGTGAGGAACTGATGGCGGTCATCGACCTCCGTCTGATTTACAGGCGTTAATATGTTAGTCCCTACTGAAGCCATGCAGCAAATATGTGTCCCCCAATAAGCTTTAAGGGTTTTTCCAATCTATACTATTTATGACCTATCCACAGAATATGCCATAAATAAATGATAGATGTGAAGCCTACGTCTGTAACTGCATGCGGCTGAGCCCCTTCCTGCAACAGGGCTGAAATCTGAAAATTAAAAAAAAAACATAAATAGGAAAAAAATAAAGTTATGTTAATGAGATCTATATGAATGATATTGTAGGGAACTATTCATCTAGTGTGAACAGTCCCTAGTACTGTGTCTAGCAGATGTACAGCTGCTGGGACATGTACTAACCCGTTGTGCCCCCTGATGGTGTATGAAGTACTCTCACATCCATTGGTATCCGGCCCAGGCCCGGTTCTGGCTCCCATGTCCGGACTGGCTGCTCCGCTCCTCGTCCTCTGTTTACATTGGGTAACTGTCAGTGCTGGCGGCACAGCAATGACATCATGGTGAGAGAACGCCGGGAATTGTTGTCTGCCTCCTCACGCTATACAGTGGGTGTCATGAAATCATATAACCCTCATTTATATATTACAAAGGTAATATATTTAATGTCTGGGACAAATACAGCACAGAGAGGGGCAGCCCGGGACATTCTCCCAACCGCCCAGGACAGAGTGATAGTGGCGGAAAATCCGGGACTGCCCTGCAGAATCCGGGAAGGTTGGAAGCTATGGATATATCCATACCTTTATAAACTCATACACACATATGTATATACTCACTGTCAGGCCCAGTATCTGCAGATCACATGGGAGAAGTAGATGGCAGGAAGTAGAAATGTGCCCTTCCCCCACATTTCTTATCTGAGCTGCCAAATCAGCTGTGTACTCTGGAAAATGTGCTATATATACAACATCTCCCACCGGGGCCTAGCCTTTTCTTGGGGCCTGGAGGCAGCCGGGGCCCAGAATACCGGAGTGGCTGGCGATTGCGGCCTAGGCACGCTGATGTCACGGTGCTAGGTATGGGGACCGGAGGGCTGTCCTACAGCCTGGCAGGTCTCCAGCAGGTGGTGTGTGCAAGAAATAAGGAGGGAGAGGCTGTAGTACTGGTTCTCCCTGGGGCAACCCCTGAGTGTCCATAAAATAAGTCCCTGGGTAATGGATGGGGAAGCCCGTGGTGGTATCAGCCGTATCTAGGGATAAGACGGAGGCAATCTATGGTTCTTTATTGAACAGCAGATAGCAAGCAACGGGCCTAAGCGGTCAAACAGCAGATTCGGATTTTGGTTACTGGAAAGATCATGGAGAGTGGCCCGCAGGAATAGTGCACCAGCCTGGTAGTAGATATTGGCTGGGATAGTTGAGGTGGAGCTTTATCCAAACTGTGGAAGCTGCAGCTCTGGGGTTAGAGTCTCCTGACTCAGTTCCTGGGATTGGCATATGTGACAGCACTGAACGTGTGTTGCACACTCTGTATCTCTGTTCACTCTGGGAATAGACCAGCTAAGACAGACCATGTACTCCCCCTGCACAGGGGTTTTATACTCCCCCTGGTCAGGTGGTAGCACCTCTCCAATCACACTCCAGTTTACAATACAGCCACATAATTGGATAACTACTTACACCCATTTAACTGTTGCCTTTCCAGGCAGAGGCTACAGCTGCTACAGTTCTCCTGGCATTATCCTCTGGGTGAATTACGCAGACTCACCAGATAGATCCTGACAGGGAGAGGGTGCGGTTCGCAACTACCACCTTGCCTACACGTTGGCAGGGGTGTTGCATATACATTTCATGGTGTACAAAGTGCAGCATAATATGTAAATAACGTTGCACATCTTCCATTCTTTAGTGTGGCAGGTGAGGTGGCCTGGCCTCCTAATACTGCGGGCCCCAAAGCCACTGCTATGGCTGCTACCCCTGTTGTTACGCCAGATAGTTGTGGGCCCTAGAGGTAGAACCTGTATCTATTATCTAAGTCTTACATATCCTGTGGATATGTCATGAACAGTGAGGAAACCCCTTTAAGTGGGTTGAGACGAAGGTGAGACGCCTCCATGTGTGATTTAAGTGCACGCTGGATACATCAGATGGACTCCTGACAAAGCCAGGGTTCAGGTGAAATCCTCGTTGAGTCGTTGGTTCTGTCATACATTATGTGAACAAGTATCACATTGATTTACTAAACAAGAAGCACAATTATTCTCAACAAATAAACCATCTTTTAGACACTTTTATGACTCAAAAAATGTAGTCAGCTGCACAGTAAGGGATAATGGAGAGATGGAGAATACAATTATGTTGTATCTACAGCTCCCATGCAGACAGGGCATCTCCATGGTAACAGACAGCAAACAAATTCTTTGCAGTTTGGTACTTTCATTGATGTGTCCTGTTAGGCCTGGCATAACAATGAGCAGCTAGATGGAGTTAGATAACTCAGTACTCTGTGTAGTGACCCTAAGTCATAGGTAAAACCTTGGTCTCCTATTAAAGGAAATCTACCATTTGTTTTTATGCATTATGAAGCAAACATACCTTGAGACTGCTGTAGCTACACTGATGCAGAAACAGATCTTGTTTAATCCCTGAACCAAGTGGTTTTACTCAAAAAACAATTATAAAATTCAGGACCTTAGGAAAGCTGGGTGCCTACATGAACACATTACATGGAGTTTCCTGAACTGTCCTGACAGGACTAATCAACCTGAGCTGGATGACTCATACGCAGCAGTTGGGGGATGGTGCAGCAATCGATTACTTCTGCCTGTCAGTGATTACATCATTCTCTGGAGCAGTGCATAATTAGGGTAAGAGGAGAAGTGCCGGGGCAGCCACAGGAGCGACAGAGCCTCATTATCATAATATTATTATTGTTTTTTCAGCAAAACCACTCAGCTCTAGGATTAAACAGGATATGATCCTGCATCAGTGTAGCTACAGCAGTCTCAAGGTATATGTGGTTCATAATGCATCAAAACAAATGGTAGGTTTCCTTTAATGCAATGGCCGCCAAGTTGCAGTAATGTGACGTGGCCACTACATAGCGCAGGGAGTCATGAGGCTTCCTGATCCCTACTTTGTGTTATGCTGGGCCCCAACATCAGATTGGTGTAGGACTCAGTGCTCTAATGATCACATATTAGTGTCCACACCTTCAATAAAAATACAACCAATATCATGTGTATTTGCAAGTCCAGTTGCTGCATAACATGCAAAATGTGTAACCTGGTTCTCCCCCTACATAACTACTAAAACTTGGGGCATTAAAGTCCTTCTAAACTTCTCAAAATACCCAGGAACACCCGTTTTTCGGAAGGGTCAGCACAAACTTACTTCTTTTTGTATCTGACCATATTATATTTAATATTACTTTTTCTTGGATTTTTATTCTTGGAAATTTGGGACTGATAGCAACAATCTACCTTCAGTAGATGGGGGCACAGCACTCAGTAGCTCAGTAGTCTTTGGGTCCACCTCGGCCGTGGGGACATGGACTGTTGATGATGATGATAAGATCTGTCTGTTAAAACTTCCTATATAAGATCACAGCCAGAAAACAGAAACACAATCCTGAGGATCTCTTACAAAATACACGGAGTAAGGAAGAAGCACAGAAGATGTCGGAGACTGATATTCCCATTCCAGACTCTTTAGCTGCAATGTCCCTGATACACGGCAGGAGGAGATGAAGAGCCGCCTCCTATCAATGACTGAATTTGTCAATTACCTTCAGTTAACTAAATTAGTAATAAATATTTTTTAACTCTTTCACATCCAGGACCTCTGGTATCCTGGGTCAGTTTCCACACTCTTTAAATGCACCAATAAAAACTAAATTAGAACAAAAACAAAAGAAAATGAAACTAGCCCCTAAGTTTTTTAGACACTCAGAACATTGTTTAATGCATCATTGACACCCAAGCACCTTCATGAAATTTTGCGTTCAAATATGTAACTCTTCCAAAAGACTTGCAAAATATTTTTTTTAGTGTCTGAGGTCGCAGTCAACACAGTGTTAACGCATGCGCTAACAATGCAGTTGCATTTTACAGCTTTTTAATTAGGCAAATATCTCTTCAGCTGTTGCAATGCGTTTTCAAACGCATGTATTAAACGCGATGTGTGACCGCACCTTCCAAGTGTGACCCAACCAAAAAAGTTATGTGCCACACCCACTTAAAATTAACATTTAACATTTGAAGAGGCCTTATGTCTAAATCTGTCAAATCTTCAAAGATCACCATAATCCCCTCCTCCATTTCTGTAGGGGAAAATCAAAGCGCAAGTACAATATGATTGATAGGGGGATGTGAAAAGAAGAGTCCATATCATATTTCTTCCTGGGTTCGGGTGCGTTCCACGTGACTCTGACTTATTGCCAGATTGGCAGATGTGCAGTAATATTTATTTATTTAGTAATATGCGCCGACTTTCATGCAACGCAAATGGGGGGGGTTGGAGCGGCCGTTGGACGATCCGACTGGTTCGGATTGAGCGCGGGATTTAACTTTAAAATTGCGTTACAAGCCATGCACTTACATGCACCAGGAAGAAGAAGGTGAACTCTGTCGGACCTGAGCGGTGAAGCGACACATGCAGGATATTGGACGCATGATCTTAGTGAATCACGGCACAGTGCATGATCGTCGGACAATGCACAACGGGGATAGCGACAGGACCGGGTAAGTAAATGTGCCCCATTGGATTTTGGAGAAGCCGCGTCGGCTTCCATGCAACAGAAATCAGGGGGCAGGCAGTCGGACGATACGACAGATTCGGACTGAGCTCGGGATTTCATTTACAATTTGTGTCGCAAGACAATGCACTTACATCCACTAGGAAAAAGAAGGTGAACTCTGTCGGACCTGAGCGGGGAAGCGACACATGCAGGATATCGAGCGCGCGGTCTTAGTGAATCGCGACACAGTGCATTCCGGACGGACAATGCACTTTCGGGGATCGCGACAGGACAGGTAAGTAAATGTGCCCCATTGTATATTCCTGCTCATATCCATACAAGAAATCACAGGCAGAGTTAATGCTAAGACACAACAACACTGCAAACATTAAACAGAAAGAGAGAAAGCAATCTTCTGAAAAAAGTTCCAGTTTTTGATTATTTTTCTGGCTGAACCCCAGGATGATGACAGGAAGAATAGATGAGTTCTGTGGATTAACTTTTAAAACTTTGTTATCTGAGATCCGGCAGTTTGCATGTCCTCTCCTAATACAGACTTCCAATGAGGTTAGAATATATTGCACAACTGCACTGTCTGCCGTAATTCGTTTTCTCGGAAGCCAAAATGGTCAACATGTTTTATATTTTGCTTATCCAAAAAAACACAGGGCTTAGAGCAATGCATCCCCACCGGGGAGAGCAGCAAACTTCCAAAGTTTATTTCCATAGAGGAGATACAAGAATTTGGAGTGTCACATGTAGCGAGGTAATGATGGATATCTACTACCGATAGTAGAACCTTATCATAGTTTCAGTTCAAACTGTAAAAACATCTGCAAAAAGTTTGGATGTTTCTATGTGACTTAACTTTGTATCCTTTTGTCACATTCCACAGTTCCATTGTGAGCGACAAAATAAGACTTTGGATGGTATAAAACTGATGGATTGGAGATGACAGATAAACCTAAGAACCAACAAAAAGTTACTTCCCCGTAAAGATGTTTTACCTTGGAGTTCCAAGATAAAAGACGCTGTAATTTTCTTATTCTGACTCCATGTTCCTGTGTCAGTCCGGAACTGCTAACCACTGACAGCTTGGTCAAAAGTCATGGGACTTGCTTTGGCCAATCAGTGGCCTTCTCAGGCCACAGTACTTTCCTTGTGACATAAGAGAAAGTGATCAAAAGAGGCCTCTGGTTGGTGCTTAAAACGTCAGTCTTTACGAGGGCGCGACTTTGACTAGACAGACTAAAGATGCACCAAATTGTCGGGGTTGACTTACCAAAAAGGGCCCTTTGAAAAAAAGTGCTTAAAGCAAAGTATCCCCACTGGGGAGAGCAGAAAACTTCCAAAGTTTATTTCCATAGAGGAGATATCTATGCAGTGTGTGTGACCACTGGAATGTCTATTTCAATGGCGGACATCCGGGACCGCGACAAGTAAGATGGTGCCACATAGCTGTGCATGCTGGGGCATGGGAGTATAGCGGCTGCCAGAACGGCGATGGCAGGGACTTGCAGGCACAATACCATAAAAATAGTAATAAGGCTGTAAAATATAAGCCCCCGCTGCTCCCGATGGCGACAAAGACTGAGATGTCGTAGTACGGCCCGTATTTCCTATTCAGGACGTCGTTATAAAATATCGACCATATGGAGGGTGTAAGACTAATGACCCCCGCTAAATGGCCCCCTTTTATGTAGCCAAACAGCCCCCCCCCCCAGTATACACCAGCTAAAAATGACTGCCCTGGTAATAGGTTCACATTAAGTGAGGAGGACTCTAACAAAGGCACTCTATAAGATACAAGGGCAATTTATTTTATGGGCACACTAAGGGTGTGGTTAAGCAAATTAATGAAGTTTAATGGAGGGGCATGTAGGTCATTGGAGTTGGTTTCCATGCAAACTTGAGAAAAACTCCTGCCATATTCCTGCACATACGGCACAGGTGGAGGCTGTACGGCAGCACACGGAGGTCGTGCGGCTCCGCAGTAACTCCCATTGTCTTCTAGAGCAGAAAGGGCAGACGGCAAAGGAAAACAAGTTGTACTCTACATTAACAGCTTGATTCACATCTATAGGTCCTATAAATATTAGAGAACATCAACCATATTGCCGCCATCTACAGAGTCATCTCGGCTTTATTAAAATTATATTTAGAAGTGAGAGTTTTTATTACGCAGCTTCGGCTTTTCTTCCCTTAAAAATTTTTTAGAAACGCATTATTTCTTTGTAAAATTTTGACAGGTTTAGCCCCGTAACCATCTGGCTGTGGATTAATGAATCCAAATTAACATTCTTTGCTTTAATCTATTAATAACCAAAATGTTACGATTCCAATGACACATGAAAACTTAATTGGAGAATTCGCCGGCTAATAAAGAAGAATTGCACAAAAAGTTACTCAGGCGCGACATTAAAGACTCGCCGAAAAGTAAACTTCACTTATAGGGGGTTCCCCACCATTGGAAAAAACAGAATAGCTCCCCAAATTATAAAGGTGGTTTCCAAGTAATGACAAGGCGAGTATATGGTAATAATCATGGGGGTCTCTCTACTGTGACCCCCAGTGATTAGTAAGTGAATCCTGGGAAAATATGTGCATATATTCAGCTACCAGTAGATATATTCCCATTTATATAAGAGGAAAACATTGGGGCACATTTACTAAGATCAGTGCAGTCTGTACCATGTGCAGTTCCCTGTGTACTGTGCAGGGGGCGCCAGATTCAGGATTTCTGGCGCACTTTCTTCATGAATCTGGCGCCCACTGCACTGTTCCAACAGAGTGCACCAAATTTTTTTTTGGTGCACCTTTAACACGGAGCGTGCAACACACTTCTGTTGGACTTTGCATGTAATATCTGGTGCACGGTCCGACTGAGCACCGGAGCGCCACCTTCAGTGCAGAAATTTGTGTTGCATGACGCCTAGTGCAGCCACAACACAAAAGGGTCACCTGAGACACATATGTGGTGCGGACACCTCTTAAATACCTGTACAAGCAGTTTACACCTAAAAGATTGTGCAAAGTCCGACAGAAAACTGGCGCAAAGCTAAAGTAAATGGGGGTCATTTACTAAGGGCCCGATTCACGTTTTGCCGACGGGTTATCCGAAAATTTCCGATTTGCGCCGATTTTCTCTAAATTGCCTTGGGATTTTGGCGCACGCGATCGGATTGTGGCGCATCGGCGCTGGCATGCATGCAACGGAAATTGTGACGCTTGACACGCACTTACCTGCAACCGGCCCGGCTCTGTGAACTCCAGTGCATTCCGATGAACTTCAGCGCAGCAGCGACACCTGGTGGACGTCAGAGGAACTACCTTAGTGAATCCCGGCCGGACCCGAATCCTCCGTAGAGAACGTGCCGCTGGATCGCGAATGGACCGGGTAAGTAAATCTGCCCCAATGTATTTCATTATGTGTGTGAGAACTATCCAACTGTGAGTAGTATTCCTCATGTTTCGCCATTCATGAAAATATAGTCAGGTAGGTGTGAAGAAAGTGAATCATCCCGAGTACACATTCATTTTTGTTGCTGGAACTCACAAATCTGCATCGAGCAGATATTTACAAGTTTTTACAAATCCACAACTGCAGCTGCTACTACTACTAAAAGTACCACCGCGATTACTACTACTCACACTACAACTTCTATCACTGCTCTACAACTACAACCACTATTACTGCTACAACAACTCCTGTTTGTACTACTTTTACTGTAACTACAACCACTATTACTGCTACTGCAACTACTGTTTGTACTACTTTTACTGTAACTACTACTAATATTACTGCTACAACTAAAACCACTATTACTGTGAATATTAAAACTACTACAATTACCGCTACAACTAAAACTACTACTGATATTTCTTCTTCTGCCTTTACAACTATTAAAACTACTTCTTTGCTTGTTACTGCTGCTGCTACAAATGACTACTAAAGGTACACCTGAGTGAAGTTGACCCCCCCACCTTGTTCAAATCAAAGAAAATTGGTGTCAAACTTTTGTGCTACGTTTGTGCAGCAAAAATTTTCGTTTGTGCCGCTATAGTTTTTATGATTTTAATGAAAGTTTCCAGAGGTCATCAGGGGTCAACCAGCCCAAACCAAGCAAAGCTGGTGCCAATCAATTCTGCTACGATTGTGCTGGTTTGTGCTGCTCAAATTTTTGTTTGTGCTGCTTTTGTTTTGAATATGTGAACAGAAAATGAAAGGTCAAAAGTTCAAGCAGCCCCCCCCACATTAACCGAATTGAACAAAACTGGTGTCAAACATTAGTGCTACGTTTGTGCTTTTTTGTGCAGCAAAAATTTTCGTTTGTGCCGTTATCATTTTTAGTATATTCATACTTTTTTCCAGAGGTCATCAGAGTTCATTTCTTCCAAAGTACACTGGGGCAAATTTACTTACCCGGTCAATTCGCGTTCCAGCGGCAGCTTCTCTGAAGAGCGTTTGGGTCTTCCGGCGATTTATCAAGGTCCTGCGCCCGATGTCCACCAGGTGGCGCTGCTGCGCCGATGTCCGCCGAGATGCCCGGGAGTTCATCGTCTTCATCGTGGTGCATGTGAGTATGGGCCGTGCGACCATTTTTTTAAATGCGGCGGTTTTTCCGAATCCATCGGGTTACCGTTCGGCCACGGCCCCCGATTTCCGTCGCGTGCATGCCAGCGCCGATGCGCCACAATCCGATCGCGTGCGCCAAAATCCCAGGGCAATTCAGGGAAAATCGGCGCAAATCGGAAATATTCGGGTAACACGTCGGGAAAGCGCGAATCGGGCCCTTAGTAAATGCCCCCAATGTGTTTGCTAGCTCCCCCTGGTGATCAAACCAGTGAAGTGTCACTAGGTTTGTTTTTTACCAGTTCATCCTAAACACCTTTAACCTATGTAAACACCTGAACATACCTTAAAAATTATAGCAGCACAAATGAAAATTTTTGCTGCACAAACCAGCACAAACATAGCACTAACGTTTGACACCAGTATTGTTTGATTCGGTTAATGTGGGGGGGCTAGATGAACTTTTGACCTTTAATTTTTTGTTCATTTATTCAAAACAAAAGCAGCACAAACAAAAATTTGAGCAGCACAAACCAGCACAAACGTAGCAGAATTGTTCGGCACCAGTTTGGTTTGGTTTGGGCAATGTGGGGGGGGCTGGTTGACCTCTGATGACCTCTGGAAACTTTCATGAATATCTTAAAAACAATAGCGGCACAAACGAAAATTTCTGCTGCACAAACCAGCACAAACGTAGCACAAACGTTTGACACCAATTTTGTTTGATTTGGACAAGGTGGGGGGGCCAACTTCACTCAGGTTAAAGGTACTACCTCTATTTCTGCTGCTGCTACTATAACTACTCATACTACAACTTATATTACTTCTACAACTATAACCCCTGCCGCATCTGCCATGAAAATCTTGCCTCAGGCGGCAGAATGTGGATCCCTTTAAGAGCGGCATTTTGTCGCTCTGATGTGGACGATTCGGGCGCCCGTTGGTGCGTGTAGACGGGAGCCGCGTGCCGTGGGAGCAGCCTGTTGAGGTAAGTATGATTTCTATTATTTTTCATATACACTTTTTAATTAAATACATAGAGGCTAATACTAATATAATGGGATAGGGGCTTCTATATATATGGGGTTGGGGGGGCTGTATACATTTATATGGGGCCACATTATTTTTATACTGGAGCAGCCGTAGTCACACGGAGCAGCCACCGCTATACAGGCAGGTCCAAGCTTTGGTAATGTATGTACCTTTGTAGAAATCTAAGGCTGCGCTGCAAAAATTTGGGTACAAATCTATTTTCCAGATTTACGTTTATATCTGAGCAATTCATATTAAGGGTTAAATGACACCCAATAAACAGTTAATGATATAATTATATATGGACAGGTATATATAGCTCATAAAATAGGGTAAAGCTATAGGTGGCACTTTTTCCATTTACAGAACCCTGTGAGGATTTGTTTTTTTGTGGTACAAACCGTACTTCCTAATGGCACCATTATAGATGGTGTGCAGTCAACTCTTGGAAGCTTGAAAAAAAATTTCCAATATTTTATTTATTTTTTTTTTACAAATTTGGTTTTTGATCCAAAAAAAAACTCTCCGTACAGGGTGTATGCTGCTGATGGGTTCCTCCCCTACCCCTCAGCTCTTCCAGCAGTTTCTCCCTCCCACTCACTGATGTAATCTCACACAGTGAGAGGGGAAAGTGCTCCTGAACAGTGTAACATCCTATGAAGCTGCAGCACCGAAAGTGTTTGGTAACACCCTTTAGGCTCATTAGCATAATTTTAAAAGTTGATTTTAGACGGAAAACAAATATAAGAAGATTACCATAGTCATGGTGCTTGGATCTATGAGTAATGTACCTGGTTTATTTTATGGTAGACTTTAAGGATCCTCACATTCAGAATTAAAAACAGAATCCAGTCATGTAACACCCTTGTAGCTGTGCTGCTTTCTCTAGATTACTTGTTATTATTAAGGCTGTAAGGTCAGTCCGTCATGTCACATTTTGTGACTTTTCAGCATTTTTTTTTTTTGTGGTAATTGGAAAAGGTGTGAAATGTATTTGCAATGCAATGTTTGTGTGTAGTTACAGCCTTTCAAACACTTTGCATGGGGTATTGAGAACATTGGGGGTCATTTACTAAGGACCCGATTCACGGTTTCCCGACGTGTTACCCGAATATTTTCAATTTGCGCTGATTTTTCCTGAATTGCCCCGGGTTTTTGGCGCACGCAAACGGATTGTGGCACATCAGCGCTGGGGGTGTGGCCAAACGATAACCCGACGGATTCGGAGAAACCGCCACATTTAAAAAAAAAAAGTGTCGCGGGACACACGCTTACCTTCACCAGGTATAGGATGGTGCATTCCGGCGGACCTCGGGGAACTTCAGCGCAGCAGCGACATCTGGTGGACGTCGGAGGAACTGCCTTAGTGAATCGCCGGAAGACCCAAATCCACCTCAGAGAACGCGCCGCTGGATCGTGAATGGGCCGGGTAAGTAAATCTTCCCCATTATTGCTCTATAACCCACAATAATAATTAAAAAAATGCACAAAAATGGACAATTACTGAGATAATTATGTGGTTTTATTGGGGGCAATTTTGGCAAAAAATGGAAAAAAAGGAGAGTGGACTTTCAAAAATGTTAGTTCAAGGGTGCAGGGTTTTACCAGATATAGTGGCACCGGAGGCGGTATGAGAAACCTACCTCAGGCAGCAGATGACGTAGCCATTAGGGCTTCCAAATGCTGGCAAGTCCGTACTATCAGAAAAATCTATTCTATCTGTGTCTTTAAGATACTTATGCAACTGATGTGCAGAAGATGGGGGAGACCAGAGGTGAGTATTCATTTTATTATTTTTTTCACTGGCCACATGTTATGGAACGCCAGGAGGCGATATTGGGGGTTCTGTACGTACTATCTTTCATTCAGGGGACTATATATAGGAAGTTTTATATGTGGGTCACATTGGATCACATTGTAATGAGTAGTGTATTTATTATTTAGGAGCACAGTGTTGTTATCCCACAGACATTACACTGTAAGTGACGGTGGGATTTTTAGGGGCAGAGTGTGTAGATGTTCTGCATTGAGCTTAAGATATCTAGCGATTAATTCATCTGTGGTAACCCAAGGCCGAAAGAAGTGGTAATGAAGCCCTCTTACTGATGGAGTAGAACCTCCCATTTTGTGGACTTTTCTTACTAGGTTGGTGTTATAGAAAAATGGCACTATAAAGAGGGGGCTACAGAAAAGACAGTGACTAATGGCAGGCACTGTGAGGCAGGAACCATGACTATTGGCTATTGTAGGGCAAGAACTGTGACTATTGGCTACTGTAGGGCAGGCACTGTGACTATTGGCTACTGTAGGGCAGGCACTGTGACTATTGGCTACTGTAGGGCAGGCACTGTGACTATTGGCTACTGTAGGGCAGGCACTGTGACTATTGGCTACTGTGGAAGCATATATTGGCTATGTCGATGTCTCGGGTTATTTAACAATTTGTACAGCTTTGTGGTTACCCTCAAATAGCTGATTATAATGGTAATGGTGTATACATTTAATTAGTGATCAGTTTGCGTAACTGTTAAAGAGTAGATACATTTATACAGTGATACAGTTACTCACAGTCATTTTAAGGAAACCATAAGGCTGAAAAGGAGTTTGACACTGCTGCTCTAATCCATGTCCAGGAGCGTAACTTGAGAGGGTGCAGAGGTTGCGGTCGCACCCGGGCCCAAGAGGTTTAGGGGGCCCTTATGGTGTCACTTTCCCATATGAGAAGACTATTACTATAAGCCATACATTATAGTCGGGGGCCTGGCACAGACTTTGCACTGGGGCCCATCAGCTTCTAGTTACACCACTGTCCATGTCTATCATTATGAATCTTTCAATCAAAGCCATTGGCTGGACAAGCCCTCTAATATTACATCATTGTGCATTGGTAAGGCAGATTTCAACAGTTTACAATAAAGTGTTGGATGAGGATTAAAAAAAATCATAAAATAATACATTGCGCTGTTTTTGTACAAAAGGCCACACATATTAGTTCATGATTTATGTGGACACATTCCAGAGGAGAAAGAAAAATGACTTCATTTATTATTTGTACAAAGATAATTGTTCAATATTTTCTACTGTAAGGGAAAACACATTGTAATACAGTCTGATGATTCATGTATCAGCAATGCGGGAAGATTATGGGACGGGATGGTGAAGTCATAATATGGACGCATGTAGACCGTGACCATATGCCGAAACGGCGGTAAATTAGGGAAAGTTTGAGTCCCGTTTCGGCTGGGTGGAGATGGGAGGGGTGAGCATAGGAATAGGACCTGTCTTTATTATTTGTGGCACAGACACCCGGCTCGGTAACGTTGGGGTGAGCCACGTTGAGGCTACCACACCGTGGTCATGCACAGTAGTATCTGTGGGGGGCCAGGAGCTGGCTAGTTCAACTAGTTCAGATCCCCCATATGTGATGGTGTACATGAGGCCTAAAAAATATAAGGCTGTCTGTCTCATCAAGGCAACCCCTTCCCTTAATTCCAATAAAGCATTTAAACACCTTAGACGGGGGTTCCTTTGTAACACCTTGTAATCACTACTGTATAGTGGCTCTGGTAGTTTTTATTTACTACAATGGTCAAATCTACCATTTAGCAAGTATGGTATAGTATTTTAATACATTAGGGAAGCATCCCCTTTAAGAAGCATCTTAAAGGGGATGGCAGAAATTTGTGTTTCTTTCTATAAGCATCAGAATGGCCAGTACAAATGAGAAAACAATAAAAAATTCATTAAAGGGGTATTCTCGCCTGGGCATTAACATTCAGTTTCACTAATCTTCCATTTATAAATGTTTCTTCAATTGGATGTTATTAAAAAAAATGTTCCTGTGTGAAGATAATTTCTCATAAATGTAGTCATTCTGTCCCTTAGAAACGAGATGGCTTCCTCGGTTACGACCACGTCACACTCTGGCAGCAGTGGCCAGACATAAGCTATTGAGTTCTGTCTGACCTCCTGGATTCAGCAATCATTACCACAGGACGGCTGTAGGACCTGCAGTAACTCCCGGACATTTCATATACAAAAACCTTTTGTTTCTTTGTGAAATCCCTCCAGCAGAGGTGGCCGTATCCGGGGAAGCTATCTCATTTCTAAGGGACAAAATGACTACATTTATGAGAAATTATCTTCACACAGGAACATTTTTTTTAATAACATCTAATTGAAGAAATGTTTATATATGGCAGATTAATGAAACTGAATGTGAATGCCCAGACGAGAATACCCCTTTAAGCTAAACCTTGGCCAAATTTTTCAAATGCTTTGGTTAAGGCCCTAATGAAAAAAAATTACAAAATGAGATTTCCTGAGGGAGATGTTGGCTGTGTGTGACTCCGTGAAGAGAATTCCTAAGGGAGGGGGGAATGAGAGAGATGTTGGCTGTATGTGACTCAATGAAGTGAATTCCTAAGGGAGGAGGAAATGGTGGAGATGTTGGCTGTGTTTGACTTGCTAAAGAGAATTCCTGAGGGAAGGGGGAATGAGGGAGAGGTTGGCTGTGTGTGACTCACTGAAAGGGAAATCAGCTCCCTCATTCTCCCCTCCCTTTTTCTGTAGCTGTGGCTATGGAGGAAACATGTGAATATGCAGGACTCAGCAAGGAGAAAGACACAGATCGGACTCAAATATAGGGTAATTTGCATATATGGTGAGATTATAGACAAGAGGAGGATGGTTTAGGGATGGTTTAACTGCTTTCTAATAGCACTTTTTAAAACTACGTTTATTTAGGGAGAATTACATTTTCAGACAGGTTCACTAGTGTATGCTTATTCTGTAGGGTTTTGTATACTGTCAGTTAAAGGGAAGCTGTCATCAGGAGCCCTTTTTCTGGCTTCCCTGTATCCTCATAGAGAATAGTGTAGACATTGACAAAGAGTTTTTACAGTAAAACTGGCTTTTTCCCCCCAAAAAAGATAAGTTAGATGAAAGTTTACCTTTCTGTATGCAGAGCGGTGTCCCGTGTGCCATGGGAGTGGCCAGTGAGGGGCGGGGCAGATATGTATGACGTAATGAGGGTGGAAGCGACAAGGGGGAGGGGATATGGGGGACATGGGAGTATTTTTTACATTTGAAATAGACGCATGATGGAGCGGTTTCCTCCTTACTGGCCACTTCCATGGAGAAAGGTAAACTTATCTTTTTTACTGAAAAAGACAGTTTTACTATAAAAACTAATGTGTACACTATTTTCTATGGGGACATGGGGAAGCCAGAAAAAGGGCTCCTGATGACAGGTTCCCTATAGCTGACAGTACATAAAACCCCACAGAATTCGTATACACTAGTGAACATTTCTGAAAATTAATTCCCCCTACTTTCCCTACTGGCTGGGACTGGAAGTGCAGGTGGATTCTATGAACAAACATCCCTCTATGTCAGTGATGAGGGAAGTCATCCGGAACAACATGAAGACCGGACGTAGTCACCAATTCATCTTATTCCAAATATTTAGAAATTGCTAGATCAAAAATTCATTCGAGAGTTTAGGAATTTCCCTTTAAGAAGCAGAAATTCTCCAGTCGGTTTAGAACATAAAAAACAAAAACACATTCGCTGTTTCCGTAACAACGTAAAGCATGAAGAAAAGTTACCAGCAGATGATATAGACAGCAGTGAGCAGTAATTTACTTGAAGAGACTGTTGTGACTTCCGTCATGCTATACGATGCTACACGCTGACCCCGGTTGGTGGAAGACTCTTGCAACGTGTGTGCAGCTAATTACTGCTCATCTATTCTGGGGGAACATACATCATACATAGGAAACTTTGAATAATGATTTAGACTGCAGCCTCTGTGATGTGTCTTCTCTATAGTGCCCTATAAGCTCCCATATAACAGCTAACACAACACAGGGATGTATTCATAGACTGTAAGCTCTTGTGTCACTCCCTCATCCTCATAGACTGTAAGCTCTTGTGTCCCCCCCTCATCCTCATAGACTGTAAGCTCTTTTGTCACCCCCTCATCCTCATAGACTGTAAGCTCTTGTATCCCCCCTTCACCCTCATAGACTGTAAGCTCTTGTGTCACTCCCTCATCCTCATAGAGTGTAAGCTCTTGTGTCACCCCCTCATCCTCATAGACTGTAAGCTCTTGTGTCACCCCCTCATCCTCATAGACTGTAAGCTCTTGTGTCACCCCCTCATCCTCATAGACTGTAAGCTCTTGTGTCACTCCCTCATCCTCATAGACTGTAAGCTCTTGTGTCACCCCCTCATCCTCATAGACTGTAAGCTCTTGTGTCTCCCCCTCATCCTCATAGACTGTAAGCTCCTGTGTCACTCCCTCATCCTCATAGAGTGTAAGCTCTTGTGTCACCCCCTCATGCTCATAGACTCCCATATAGTTTTATATGACATTATTACTCTGTAATGTTTTACTTTATTTGTGTGTTCCCCAGAATCTGTAAAGTGCTGTGGAATTTCATGGCGCTACATACAGACAGATAATTATTATTAGTACTGGATGCGAAATTATAATAACATCTTAACCAAAACCAACATAAATGCAAGACAACAAAACATAGTGTAGAACAATGTTATGCTGTACATTGCTCACTATTAGGGATGAGCAGAGTTCATGTCCGGCCAAACCTAAAAATCCTCTTTGGGCCTGGATTCCGGTACTGGTCCAGGATCAAGACCCCAGTAACACCCGTGATCGGTGCTGGCCGTCGGCAAAGTCTGTTCTGTTGCGCTGCTTGACAGCATTTTGAGAAGGATCTGACCTCCCCAAGACCTAAATGTCGCCTGTGACTTTGCCGGTGCCATTTAAAAAGTTAATGGTCGCAGTCGGTACCAGGGTGGTCGAGCTGCACCCAAACCAGGACTTCCAATAAATCAGTATGGTAAACAGGAATTCCACTGCACTCCTTGTAGTATTTGGTGGTGCCAATCAAGGATCCCAGCCCCGTTTAGGTAATCAGTCCGCTTAGGTAATCAAATGCTTTTATTTTTGTGCACATCCACATACACACATGTGGTCGTGATGACCTTCCTCAGATGTGAGACCAGAACGCGGCTGCTATTCAGCCTAGGTCCCGAGGGGCGGATACCGCTCTCCTCCACCAGCATACGAGCACCTTCTTACAGCACAATCCGCATCTGAGGAAGGTCATCTCGACCGAAACGTCATATGTGTATGTGGATGTGCCCAAAATTTGATTAAGTATTTTGTGCACATCCGTTTAAGTAAACGGACTGAGGGCCACCGTCTATATTCCAATAAATCAGGACGTTGATGATCAGGTCCATTCATCCCTACTCACTAGACCAGTGATGGCTAACCTATGACACGCATGTCACTGCTGACACGCTTAGCCATTTTCATTGACACGCGGCTGCCTGAGAGTTAAGTTTCATCCTACATGACCAGGTGCAGTAGCCGGGAGGCTGAGAGATTGCACTGAGTTTCCAGCACTCCCCCCTCCTCCTCCTCCCCCGGGCCGGCCCCTCCCCATGTGTGAGCTGTGCCTAGTGTCTCCAGTCAGCACAGGTATCAGCACGGGGCACGGCAGGAGAGGTGACCCAGCCGTAAACCAGGGAGACTTCTCTGCAGCTCCTGATATTTGTGGTGGGGGGAGGATGGCAGCACAGTCAGAGGCCACATCGCTGCTGCCTTGTGTGATGTCCCAGCAGCTGCCACCTCTACACTGACCATCTCCACAGCAGGGACCAGGGAGGACAACGACTCCCATCATACAGTGAGTAAGATCAGTGCACTGTAAAGATAGAAGACAGTCATCAGGTCTTGTGTGTCAGTTTTGTGCCGTACAAGCCCTGAAATAATCACAACACCTTGCAAATCGTCAGACATTGCGATTATTTTGCTCCTCATGCTTTCTCCATGCCAAGAAGGCATGAAGGAGATGCAGACAGCGGCGCCTGCGCCCTCGCTATAACCTGTGAACTTTCATGACTGAAAGTTTGCAGGTTACTAATCTTTTCCACACCTGTCTGATTGTAACCGATCTATTACAATGTGCGAATTGCATATAATAATAGATGATGTGGAAAATCCCCATATACTGTGGGGATTTGGCCCGGTAGAGACCGTGGTAGCGGGGTGCTGGGATGCAGTTCACGACAGTGACACCAAAGTACAGTCCAAAACAGGTCTCGCCTGTGTTTATTTCAGCAGGTACAAAATAAAACAGCCTTCACATTCAGGCATTTCAACAGGCCAAGCAGCAGGATGGTGAGGCTGATGATGGCGGCATCGCCACTGACCATCTGTGTTGACTCCTCAAAGTTACTCAGCACCTGACAGATATCAGACATCCACATCCACTCCTCATTGTAGACTTGAGGAATCTGACTGACCTGACTACCAGTTCTGGTGGATGTTGACATCTGGCAGTCTACAATCGCTCTGCGCTGCTGGTAAACTCTGGATAACATGGTTAATGTTGAATTGAGCGGGCAGTTGGAGGCTTAAGAAAGTTGGAGCCCTCACGCTATTGTAGGCCTAAGAAAGTCGGTTGGGTTCTTGTATGCCTAGACAAGAACTGGATTTTAAGTCTTTTTTAAGTTTTGAAAAAAGAAAAAAATCTTCAGACTGTGCCTAATTCAATCAAACCCCTAATAAATTGTCCACTTAGGTGTTTGAGATGGATATGTGCGTCACTAAGAGCTGAATATAACGTTCCCAAATCTCTCTGCAAATTCCTCACAATATGGTACTAGCTGCACTACTAGTGCCAGCAAGGCCAGCCACAATTAAGAGGAGCCGAGCCCAACATTAAGGGGCAACCACCCAACATTAGGAGGAGCCGAGCCCAACATTAAGGGGCAACCACCCAACATTAAGAGGAGCCGAGCCCAACATTAAGGGGCAACCACCCAAAATTAAGAGGAGCCGAGCCCAACATTAAGGGGCAACCACCCAACATTATTCTTTAAAGAAACACCGGATGACCGACGGACTGTGGTGTGCAACCTTTGCCAAACCAGGATCAGCAGGGGTTCCACCACTACTAGCTTAACTACCACCAGTATGCGCAGGCATATGAATGCTAAACACCCCACTCAATGGCACCAAGCCCGTTCACCTCCGGCCGGGCACACCACTGCTCCTTCCCCTGTGTCATCTGCTAGTCACCCCCTGCCCAGGACCACGGCCCAAACACCTCCCGTGCGAAAACCCCATCTTCGCCTCCACTATCCTCCACAGCATCCACCAGCGTTCAGCTCTCCATACCCCAGACGCTGGAGCGCAAAAGGAAGTATAGCGCAACCCACCCACACGCCCAAGCCCTCAACGTCCACATCTCCAAGTTGCTTAGCCTGGAGATGCTGCCCTATAGGCTGGTAGAGACCGAGGCCTTTCGAAACCTCATGGCGGCGGCCGCCCCTCGGTATTCAGTCCCCATTGGTGGCGAACCTATGGCACGGGTGCCAGAGGTGGCACTCGGAGCCCTTTCTATGGGCACCCAGGCCATCACCAGAGAGGATTCCAGGTATCTTCCTACAGACCCAAACAGCCTAGGACTTGCTAGGACAAAGCTATTTTAAAGTGACAGGACTACAGATCTGCATTAGCATTGTAGCTCCTGCTCCGGCCGTAACAATTCTTCCTGTTTATGGGACCCTGGAGGGAAGCTACAATGATCACCCAAATTTCTTCTAGCTTCTGCTTAATTGGTGTCTTCACGGTGCGGATATGAATGAAAGCTGTGACAGAGCAGGGAGTATAAATCATAAATTGAATTTCTACGTTGGCACTTTATGATAAATAAGTGGGACTTGGTTATAGTTTGGGCACTCGGTCTCTAAAAGGTTCACCATCACTGCTATAGGTGATACAACACTCCTGTGACCACCCTCACCCTATGGGTGATACAACACTCCTGTGACCACCCTCACCCTATAGGTGATACAACACTCCTGTGACCATCCTCACCAGCGGTCTGCCCGCTTGAAACATGTTGGCCATGTAACACTCTGGAATTTTAACAATTATGCCCTAATAAAAGTGTGGATTATCTTGGATGAAGCTGGACACGGAATCCTTTTTTCCTACGTCTGTTAATAAATCCATTGGGGGCTGGGGCAAAAGCACTATGTATAGTTACCCTGCCAGAGTTGGACATGGGTTCCTGGACTGACCAATTCTGGAGGCCAACTCTCCATTGACCACTAGGAGCTGCCAGTTTGGGTTGTCTTGGGCTTCAGCTTCAGGGGTTGTGTTTAACTGCAATTCTAGGGGGGCCACCAGATACATTTTTTCTGGAGGCGATCCACCCATTGGCCTATAGTAAATAGGTCCTAGTAGCCATCTATTTGGGTTGTCTTGTGCCTCACCACTGTCCACCAGATAAAATTATTCTGGAGGCTCACCCTCAATTGGGCCCTAGGGAAGAAACCTGTGTAGCCTCCAATTTGGCTTGTCTTGTACTTCAGCTTTGGGGTCCAGTGTCTAACTGGGGTTCCATGGCCAACCAGATAATATTATTACAGAAGTCCACCCTCCATTGGCCCGTAGGACTTAGACCCTAGTAGCCTCTGATTTGTGTTGTTTCATGCTTCACTTCTGGGGTCCAGTATCTAACTTGGGTTCCAGGGTCCACCACATAAAATTATTCTGGAGGCCCATCCTCCATTGGCTCTTAGGGAGGGAAAAGACCCTATTAGCCTCCAATCTAGTTTGTCTTGGGCTTTGCCTCTGGAGTCCAGTGTCCACCAGATTAAAATATCCTGGAGGCCCATCCTACATTGGCCCTTAGGGAATAGACCCTCGTAGCCTCCAATTTGAATTGTCCTATGCTTCATCTCTGGGGTCCAGTGTCTAACTGGGATTCCAGGGCCGACTAACTAAAATTATTCTGGAAGTTGCTCCCTCCATTCGCCCCTAAGAGATAGACCCTAAAATACTTCATTTTAGGTTGTCTTGTGCTTCACCCCTGTGGTCCAATATCTAACTGGGGTTCCAGTGGCCAGAAAAAATATTCCAGAGGTCCACCCTCTATTGGCTGCTCGGAAATAGACCCAAGTAGCCTCTAATTAAGGTCGTCTTGTTCTTCATAACTGGGGTCCTGTGTCTAACTGGGGTTCCAGGTCCTACCAAATAAATTTATTACAGAAGCCCACCCTCCATTGGCCTGTAGATTTAGGACTTAAGTAGCCTACAATTTGAGTTCTCTTCTGATCCACATCAAGGATCCAATATTAGGATAAACTTTGGGCCCATCGGCAGATCCTCTGTTACACTGTACTCTGCAGTAGCTTCAAGTTATTTCGTCAAGAAAGTGCTTCCAGTCTACGACACCTTCTCACAACCGGAGGTGCCACCTCGACCAATCCATGGCCTCCTCAGCCCATCATTTGTGCCTGGAACTTCTGATGCAACATGGGAACCAGAAGCCTGAGCAGCCTGATACACTTTGTTTTTGCCACCCCTTGCTCTGGCCGCCAAGGGATTTTCCATAATTCTGGAATTTTTCTCTCGGCTTCCTAGTGCACTGTTTATAATAGGAAGTGCAATTTGTCATACAGAAAACTAGCCCCTCATACAACTCTATAAGTGGAAAGTAAAAATTGTATTGTGGGATGTAGATGCAAAACATGGCAATCGAAAACGAATAACAGATTCTCATCCTAAAAGGGGTTTTCCCACAAACTAAAGTTAGACCCTATCCCCAGGATAGGGCCTAACTGGCTGATCAGTGGGGGTCTCAGTGGTGAGACCCACACAGATCGCGAAAACGAAGGGTCCGTTGGACCCCTCTCCGGTCCTCAGACTAGTGGAGCACACGGCCGCACATGACCGCTCTGTTCCATTAATCTCTGTGGAGCTGACGGAGATCGGTGGGCGTTAACATTGTCATCATTCCTTTAAAGGGGTTCTCCCAAGGTGGAAAAACATGGCTGCTTTCTTCCAAAAACAGTGCTACACCTGACCATGGTTTGTGCAGGTATTGAAGCTCAACTGTATAGAAATGAATGGAGCTTAGTTGCAATACCACACCCTACCCATGGTCAGGTGAGGCGCTGTTTTTGGAAGAAAGCAGCCATGTTTTTCCACCTCGGAGAACCCCTTTAAGTCTGAACTGTAGTCAAATCGCAGCTCAGACTTTCATAACTAGCGCTGAAATTTCCTGCTGAATCATCACATTTTCCATTTCTCTCTCATCCTTTGGATTCATTCTCAATATCTCTCCTTCTCTATCATATCCAATCCTCCTATCAGTAGCTGCCATGATGTACTCGGCGCCGCTCCGACTATGGCAGAATCCAGCGTCAAGTAAAAATTTGGAGATAATTAGAATGGCGGCGGCGGGAAATAAATGTCACGGTAGGAGAAATGTAACCGAATATGGGGAGAAAATGAGTAGAATTGGGCAAATGGCTTTATTATCCTTTGCTGTAGGTTTTGGCAGATATCGGATTGGCGGCTCTGGACGGGTCCCGGCCTTCGGTGATATATTGGGTAATTGTGATCTCGCTAGTATGTCTTAGGGTAATTAAATGCATCGCGTTCTATTCAGAAATGTCACAAATGATTTGTCTTCTGCGAGAACTGACTTTATTTCAATCTTCGGAAAACGGGTTTTATGAGCCCCAGATAAGCTATTGCGGAACATTCATCTCCCAGGGCTCCGGGGGGCAGCGCGAGGATAGCCCCGTACCGTACATTCAATATACATTTATTTTTAGGCATTTTATGTCTCTGTTCTGGGAGGTCTATCTGGAGGTGATAGAAATCACAACCGTCTCTATTATCATGTCACAAAAACGAGAAAAAAGTAACACTAAAATCCGACACGACGTAATAGAAAATGACATTGTCAGTATCCAGCCTGACGATCTCCCCCCCAGGGGGGCAAGATTTATACATTTAGATCCGTCCTTTAAAATTCTTGTTTAAGTTGACTTTTTACGACCGTCATAAGGTTATTATGATACGGTCAGATCAAAAAGGGTTCATTATGCGAGAAAAAATACAAAAAAATAAAAGTACATTTCCCGCTTGCTCGTCCGGGCCCCGACGCCGATTTGTAAATTTCAGAATCAACTGTTTAGGTTTTTACGCTTTGTTTTCCTATTTGGCATTTTTATGGCGGCTTTATATCATCCGGTAGATTTCCCCTGTGCTTTATGAGGAATATTAGAAAGTTGTGTTTGATAAAATGAGACGGGCGGACGGTTTATTATTTGCTGTCAAATTCTATGTTTCGCTGTTTTAAGATGATTAAAATGGCAATAGGCGGCGCTGGCTCGTTTTTTTTTGTGTAATATTGCAGGAAACAATGGAAGACGTTTGCGCTTGTTTTGAGGTTTTTTTTGCAATTTGGGTTTAAGTTTTATAGCGAGAAATTCCAGTGTCATAGCATCTGATAGAGGTAGGAGGAAGGACATTACTCATTGGCTGCTTGGTTCTTAACCAGTTCTCAGGGTGGTTGTCACTCCTTGGGGAGACTGGGAGACTTACAGGCAATGGCACCTGGGAAATTTATGCAATTTATGCAAATTAGCACTTTTCCAGAAGGAAGGATACTCCATGATATCAGATTTTTTTTCAGATTTTTTTTGCCACATTAAAATACTGTCCGTTCTAGAATTTCTTTTATGTTTAATCTTGTCAGTTTACCTGATTAAAAAAAAAATCAACTCCAAAGTCATATGCAAATGAGCTGAAACCACTTTTTGCCTGAGATGAGTCACCCTTTGAAGCTTAAAGGGAACCTGTTAGCAGAAAATTAACCTCATGAACCACTACTAGTTTGTTGTGAAGCAGCTTAACAACTCCCAGCTAATGTTTCTTTCATGGCCCAGCATGGTGGCATCAACTATAAAATCAACCTTCTAGCTTTAAGTCAAGCTCTCCCTGCATCAGAAGGCCCCCTTCAGTGTAATTGACTGTCCTGCATCAACATCAGTAAATGGCTCTCCTGCAATCTGCAGAGATGGTGTTCTAGCACAGAGAGAGCTTAAATTATCATTATTATTGGAAATAAAAATGTATAGATTTTTATTGAATAAGACAGACTCCTTTTTTGGTTTGGATGTATTATTATATAACAGTTTTTTGGTGTCTTTGATAATTTGCATTGTTATTGAGCTTACTGAGATTTTTAGAGCTTAAATTAAATGCTGAATTTTCTGCCTCCGTGACAATATAAAAACAATTTACATCTCACTTGAAGGTTGTTTTTAACATTACATGGCTCCCTGCTAGCAGCATTCAGTGATTCCCAGGGAGAGGCAGCTGCAACCGTCTGTTTGCCTGTGTCTCCGCCTCCTCTCCTCCACACTCACCCTGCTCCCTCACACCTCCCCACTTCCTGTAATGTGAAATAAACTTTAAAAAAGTACTGAAATGCAGAATGCTGACAACGGAATTAAAAAAAAAAATCAGCACAGCAAAGGCTATTGGAACCTGTCAACAGTCAAAAATTACATTTCTCGTGACAGGTTCACTTTAAGAAAAGGAGCCATCTGAGACCGATTAGGGTACATAAACAAGGAGTTATTGGAGATACTACAATAATTAAATGGAAAATTGTTTTCATGAGACATTTGGGTTACCGTATATACTCGAGTATAAGCCGACCCGAGTATAAGCCGAAACCCCTAATTTCAACAAAAAAAAATTGGGAAAACCTATTGACTCGAGTATAAGCCGAGGGTGGGAAATGCATTGGTTACGGCCTCCCAGTATATAGTCTGCCAGCACCTGTAGCATACAGCCTGCCCCAACCCCTGTAGCATACAGCCTGCCCAGTCCCTGTAGCATACAGCCTGCCCAGCCCCTGTAGTAGGAAAAAAAATAACACTGTACTCATCTTTCCGACGTCCCCCATAGGTCCTCTTCTGTCTCAGACTGTCCCAGACAGAAGAGGACCTACAGGTGATGTCAGAAAGGTGAGTTTTGACTTTATTTTTTAGTTGACTCGAGTATAAGCCGAGTTAGGGTTTTTGAGCACAAATTTTGTGTTGAAAAACTAGGCTTATACTCGAGTATATAAGGTATTTATCATACGCCAATGCGCAGCCGGATACATCAAGAGGCTTCAGCCTCTTGATGTATCCGACAGGCGTCTGTGCAGCGTTTAGGAAGGGCCTGACGTAGAAATAAACACAGCCGGTGAATTTTCACGTATTAATTTTCACCCAGGGACGGGAATGGCTCTTACCCCCTTCACTCCCCTCCACGCCCCCCCGTCCCATCCCCCCCCCCCCCGATAAATACCCCTAATACCTCTATGACCATAACTGAGGTTAAAAGGGAAAAACCTGAGAAGCCAGTGGTGGGGGCAAAAAAATAAATAAATAACCTGTACTTACCTTTGGCTCCCTGTGCTCATGATATGACCCCCTTGGCACAATAGCCTCCCAGTCCTTGTTTACACCAGCAACTAGGCTAGAAGTGTCTTCAGTCATGTGACCTGTGCAACCAATCAGTGACCACAGCAGAAGCAGGAATGATGATGTCACTCCTGGTTGACTGACCACAGCAGTTACGTGACGGTCAACACCACCGGTAGCCCCTGTAGTAAACGAGAACTCAAGGGGCAGCAATACCAGAACATGGAGCCTGAGCAAATCTGGCCCCCAGGGGTTTTCATGAAAACTAACATTCTTTCTTCCACTCAGCGAATGACTTATTTTCATATTAAAGCCCTTTTTTAACCCTTCTGAAACTGCCAGACCAGACCTTCTTTTTCAATGCCTTCTTTAGACCAAGATCTACAACGGTTAATTTTTTACGACACTTCTTAACAAGCTCCGCTAATATCCTTAGTGACAGCGCACACTGTACATCACATATACCACCACATTGCATAACCCCCTATGTTACAATGGCCTCTCTTTATAAAACATTGCTGATCTCAGCAAAAAATGAAGGCGAGTATCTCCCAGGCCTCCCTAATGGCCGCTACCTTCTATAACGTGAATATTTTTTTAGCTCTCCGTTCCGGGCGGTAGTCAGGGAATAGTGTTATTCTTTCTCTGTAGTAATTGAAAGCGTTCTGCGTTCACCTCGCCTCCCTTCCTTTTACTGAGGTCACCAGATGACTGATAGACTCGTATGACAGTAAGGACAGGTCTTCGGCAAAATGGATCTCGTGGGAACTTTTAGCAATCAGCTTTGTGGAAAGAAAGAGAGAGTCCCTCACACGAGTCTAATGAGCGAGAAGAGATTTCCACTCAAGCCCAACAATTAGAAGAGAAGAAGCCGCTCTCCTGGTCCAAGACGCATCTTACTTTGGATATTATAAGTCAGAATAATTGTGGATGAGAAGACGTCAATTTTTTACCTCATGATTTTGTGATGTGTAATTGGGGGGGAGGGGAGGATATGAGGTAATTTACCAATATACATCTAGTAATAGTTCTGCTCCGCTTTCTTGATATGTAAAGTGAAGCCTCCTGTCTTTTACCTCATCAGCCAGAGATTCCTGTCCATAAAATGGCCGCAGATGGAGGGTCGTGTGATCTCTAGGACACAGGACCTTGATCTTATATTCATGAATACTACATAAGGTCCTGGCAGGGCGATTCCTCATGGACAGAAAGAGATCACATCTGTGGCCATTTTATGGACAGGAATCTCTGGCGGATGGGGAAAAGACAGGAGGCTTCACTTTACATATCAAGAAAGCGGAGCAGAACTAGTAATAGATGTATATTAGTAAATTACCTCATATCCTGTCCCCCCACACAAAAACGTGAGGTAAAGTAGCCAGCCCCCTTACGTGTAACTCACCTTTTTTCACACGTGACAAATCCAGCGAGTGTAGATGTCAATTAATGCTTATTTTCCTTCATGATTTTTGTAATTTTTTGTCTTTTCTGTCTGTAGTTGTCAGTTGTGGATAGACATAGCTGCTGTGACTCACTGATCCCCCTCCCCTCTCTATAGACATCTCAATAAGCTTCTGTACGTCTTTATAGCAAGACACAATTTAGAAGAGATTTTAAAGTAAAAAGCAGATTGGGAGTAAAGGATGGAGGTTAATAAGGACCAAACTAAGTGTCTCCCCCCTCCCCGCTCCATAGAGTTTCTATGCAATCTCACAATTCAGTGAAGTCCTGTCCCTCCTGCAAGCAAGATGGAATTTAGAAGAGATTTTAAAGAGAAAAAAAATTGGAATGGACTGAAGAGGATGATAGGAGCCAAAGTAAGTAGCTTCACCCTCCCTACGGGTAGTGAGCTTCTGTCCAACTTGCTAGAAAGATGGAATTCAACCAAGATTTGAAAGCAGATAAGGAGGGAAGGAGGAGAATAAGAGCCAAAGTGGAGAAAGTGGCACTTTGTGCTGATAAGTTTAATTGTATTGTATATTCACTTCTACTATTGATTTATTTATGCAAAAGTTGAAAAGGATCCTCCAATCTACAGTACAAAATTCTCTATACGTTGCAAATGTAAAGTGTAACGGTCCGGCTATTACGAAATAATGCTCCTATTAGATGTTATGTGTCCCATATAGCCTGATCACCGCCGTGTGCCATCTGCTGTCCATTAATGGTAATTGCAGCTGTATAATATCTGCCTGGGAAGGAATGTTATTTATTGTGACCAATCGAGTGTAATGTTTATCCCTTGCTAATTACCACTGTCAAAGATACCTGGGATAGGGGGCTAGGGATGTCATCGAAACCAACCCAGATAGCAGCATAATGAAGATGCAAGACAGGACAAACAGAGAGCAACCTTCGTGAAGTATAGTTGCTACACCTGATATAATCGATGTATAACTCAGGACTTTCACCTGGAATGAATGAAACAGAAGTTTTGACAAATATGTGAGTGTAGCAGCCGATCCAAAATATCCACGTTTAACTGGGGACCAGGATCTCGGAAAAAAGTGCTAGCGTAATGTCAACAGAAAGAAGAACGGAGCGGCGCTTCAAGACTCACTCAGAGGTCCAACATCAGATGTGAATACTTTACTGGAATATGAATAATAAAGTATTAACATCTAATGTTGGACCTCCGACATTGTCGTTCCGTTCTTCTTTCGGGCTATCAACATAATTACCACTGTTACAAAGGTTCTGGTTGGTTAACGCCTGAACTGACCACTCCCAAGGAAAGTTTATATAAACCCTTGGGGTGGAAAGTTCTAGGCCAGTCTTTCTCCTGTGGTCTTCTTGGTGTGATCGGTCTCCATAGAGTGCTGAAGCACAACACTCCTCACCACATGGCCCGCAGTGCTCTGTGCTACCTACTAGACCTGCCTAAAACCCTGCCGCTGAAGCAGCCCCTCATCTCCCACCTGAAGCTTCCTATCCCAAGCTGTGATCAATCTTTGCCAAACACCATCCAACCAGCCACCTCTGCCGACCACCATCCAACCAGCCACCTCTGCCGACCACCATCCAACCAGCCACCTCTGCCGACCACCATCCAACCAGCCACCTCTGCCGACCACCATCCAACCAGCCACCTCTGCCGACCACCATCCAACCAGCACCTCTGCCGACCACCATCCAACCAGCCACCTCTGCCGACCACCATCCAACCAGCCACCTCTGCCGACCACCATCCAACCAGCCACCTCTGCCGACCACCATCCAACCAGCCACCTCCGCCGACCACCATCCAACCAGCCACCTCCGCCGACCACCATCCAACCAGCCACCTTGGACCAGTTAAGTTGTTGTCTTCTGCTGTTGTTGTGTTCAGGAGTAAAGGAACTGTAAATTTATGGTTGACATCCCTTGTCTCTGTGTGGCCCTGCCGCAAGCTGCTAACATCAAGGGCCTCCCATTTACCATCCACCCAGGGATCCCTACACTTTCATTGGGATTGCCCCAGGGAGAACTATCATCTGTCCACAGAATCTCCCTCTTTTCTTGCAACCTTCCAGCTGCCCCCAAGCCCAAAAAGGTCAGGCCCGGGAGGGGATGTTGCAAAAGTAGATATAACTGGTACCTTCTGGTGAAATGGCTGCAATATGCAAAACTCATGATTTAGTAATAATAATAATCTTCATTTACACAGCTCCATCATATTCCGTAGCGCTTAAAGGCTGATTGCAAAACATCATTAAAAGTCCTTTAGTCCGCTACCTAAGGGCTGCGTCTTAGGTTTTCGTATTTTGAGTATTCGATGTCTACAGAACGGCGGCACAAATTTCTCCATTTTGACCAATCCCATCGCTTTTTCTTCTAGATGAGTAAATAGGAAAATAGGAGTCAAGTTGTAGGTTCTTGTTTAGGATCACATACAACGAAAGAGGTAAAATATTGGTGTTGTTAATCAGATCTGCAGCTCACATTCCCAAATATGTCTTTAACACCTGTATCTCCAGTCCTGTAGCTCACGAGCCTGGTGTAGTCATAGGTGACAGGTTCTCTTTATTATAGAAGTAAATCTGCACATACACATCCATAGCAGTTGAGCCATGTTCACACTGACGGGTACCGGATACACGGTTCTATCATCTACTTATATGATAACATGACGAGTGCCTGAGCTGTAAGTAATGGCCACCTACACGCGGGGCTCCCAGCTTCTGGATCTCTCCCAGTAGTGGCGGCTTCACATGCTACTAATGAGCAGAGCTGCTAATTGCATATAATTGGGAATAAATTGGGCATGAAGTGTTGAGGTTTTCTGGCCCAATCCTGCGCTCATACGCTGTGTAAGTAGGTGGCAAAGAGGCTGCGGGGAGGAAAACACTGACGTGAAAACAACACTTGGATTTACTGAAGAACAGAACAAACAAATACAGGGCAGAGTCATTTCTGTTACCTCCCTGGCCAGAGGATTTTACTAAATCTGTGTCAGTCGTTAAAGGGGAATTCAAAGACCCTATCCTTAGGATAGGATATTAGAATGTTCGGGTCTAACATGTCCTGTATGTGCTTCAGTCCCATATAAGAGATGCAATACCAAGTATGACCACAATACAATGTATGGCGCTGTGCTTGACAGACCATCAGGACTTTTGCTTCATGCAGAATGCCAAAGTGCCAACTAACAGTGGGCAAATAAAGTTATGTTAAAATTCATGGCTATTAAAACTCGTCTCTGCACAGTAATGGGATGTAGGGGGCGGTTTTCCTTCTTGTGACCGATCACTAATGAAAACTGAAGGTAAAACCACATGAGGAACTAAGCAGATTGTACATAGTGCCCTATCTGCAGGCAACATGTTATATAGCAGGAGGAGCTGAGTAGATTGTGTTTAATGTCCTATCTGCAGGCAGCATGTTATAGAGCAAGATGCGCTGAGTAGATTGTGTATAGTGTCCTATCTACAGGTACCATGTTATAGTGCAGGAGGAGCTGAGCAGATTGTACATAGTGTCTGCAGATATGACACTATGTACAATCTGCCCAGCTCCTCCTGCTCTATAACATGCTGCCTGCAGATAGGACACTATGTACAATCTGTTCAGCTCCTCCTGCTCTATAACATGCAGCCTGCAGATAGGACACCATGTACTATGGAGTCATTCCATAGTGGCCGTGGCAGGAAATTGCAGTATAGCTCCTATTCATTTGCATAGGATCCAAGCAGCTAGAGTACAGTATCTTGGCAGTGAAGCTAAATAATGGAAGGAGACTTGTGCTTCTGGATCCACCACTATGCAGCCTTCACCCAGTGGGTGCACTGGTACCAGTGTGGACACCTTGCACATCCCAGTATTGATGCACACAGGACGAGGTTTTAATCAGGTTGAAATTGAATTGTGCAAGTAAATTGGACAATGTGTTTTTGTCATTCCTATTCGCATCATGCGGAATCCAATGCGTGAACACACGCTCCGTCTACTTTCTGTATTAAAGTCATATGTAGTTTTGTATATTTATAAAATGTGTTATATAATACAGATATACAATCTTAACAAAAACTTACTTTGTAACAGAAAAAGCCCCCCCAGTAATGTAATGCCTAGCAGCCTCCCCCAGTAATTAAATGTCCAGCAGCTTCCCCTCACCAATGAAATATCCAGCAACCTCCCCCAGTGATGAAACCCAGCAGCCTCCCCCCACTGATGAAATGTCCAGCAGCCTCCTCTAGTAACAAAATACCTAGCAGCCTCCCCCAGTAATGTAATGCCTAACCCTAAAGCCTCCCTAAAGTAATGCCCATGAGCCTCTAGTAATTAATTGTCCAACAACCTACCCCCACTAATGAAATATACAGCAGCCTCTCCCACTAACTAAATATCGAGCACCCTCTCCCACTAATGAATTCTCCAGCTGCCTCCCCCAGTAAATAAATGTCCAACAATCTCCCTTGGCTAATGATATATCTAGAAGCCTCTCCTCACTAATGAAATGTCCAGCAGCTAACCCTAGTAACAAAATGCCTAGCAGGCTCCCCCAGTAATGTAATGCCCAACAGCCTCCCTCAGTAATTAAATGCCTAGTAGCCTCCCCCACTAAAGCAATGCCCAGGAGCCTCCCCAGTAATGAAATGTCCAGCAGCCTCCCCTACTAACAAATTGTCCAGCAGCCTCCCCCAGTAATAAAATGTCCAGCAGCCTCCCCCAGTAATGAAATGTCCAGCAATCTCCCCACACTAATAAAATGTCCAGAAGCTCCCCCCCCACCCAGTAATAAAATTAGCGACAGCCTCCCCCAGTAATGCAATGCCCAAATGCCAGCATCAGCCCCACGTTATATAAAAAAAATAAACTTATTCTCCTCTCTGCAGCCCTTCTTCTCTCACGCCTTCTGTTGTAACATCATGGTTTCTGCGCACACACTGTGATGTCATCAGGAAGCGACACCAACACAGCATAGTGTGTGCATGCAACTGTCTGTGTGCTGCTACACAGGAACCTGAGAGAGAAGAAAGGAGCTGCGGCGAGCACCGGAGGTAAGTATGACGTTTTTTTTTAATATACTTTAGTATATAAAAATTTCTTATACTTGGAGATCTCCAGAAACATATCAGCTTTGTTAGTTATTGTTGCATGTATTTCCAATGTAAAGAAGCAAATGTATAAAGATAAATCTGCTTTATCCCTGATACTGAGAATCATTTTGAGACTCCTTTGAGATTCAGCTGTGCAGCTCCGGAGCCTGTAATGCATTCTCCCACTGAGAAGAGGTGCTGACACTATCAGCAGTCACAACGAGTGAGTGAGACAGACAGGAGTGGATTGTATCTATTACTAGCCGCCCCTGTGATGTGATTCCAGAATCAGCCGGGGTGAAAGAACGCGGAGAACACAAGTTCCTTTTTGATGTATCATACATATCGTCTGCGTCTCCGTAATAGATGACACGTCTCTTCTCGGTCTCTGCCATAAAAGCGCGTTTCGAGCAGGAACAGACCAATAAAGTTGGAGGTGACAAGAGCATTTTTTTTTATCAGATTACTCTGTAATAGGTCAATACAACAACTATTACACAAAGCTGCCGCCGGATAAATCAATAAAATTAGGACAGACAGGGACCAGTTTAAGCTACTTGCTGCAATTTACTTTGATTTAATAGGGTTTCTCCGAGGAAGTCTTGTAGGAGAAGCGACGCGTTTCGCCGTCTCACTCCCTGGAAATAAATTAAACTTGTAAAGAAAAACAAACATAATTGCTCCAAAAAGTAACAAAAAAATCTGAATCTATTCCGCACAACGAGACTAAAAGGAGAAGGTGGGAATGAAATTTCTGCTTCTTCAATACAGAACAAGTCTGCATTGTAGATCAGTCCTGATCTCTTCAATGGAGGGGAGCTGCAATACCACATTTCACCTGTACACAGGTGTGGCGCTGTTTGCTGGAAGAGAGAAATCGTATGTCCGGAAAACCACTTTAAGACTTATCTGGAGCAAAATCACAGGAATACATTTTACTGAACATGAGTGGTGAGAACTATGGAGGTCACCACATTTAGCAAAAGGTTGTAAAAGAATGTGGCTTAAAGGGAACCTGTCAGCACATTTGCACATATACAGCCAGTGACAGGTTCCTATAGAGCTCTAATAACTGATCCCCTTCTTTTAGCTAAAAATTGTTTCACTTACATCCACATGAATCACCTTATCTTATATTATCTGGCATCAAGGGGCATGTCCTGCTATGCCGGCCCCTCCCATCTACTCCTCCCCATGCCTTATGCCTCCTTACTGGTCATGTGACCAGGGTGACATCATCTCAGGTACTTTAGCCTCTTAACAATAGCAAACTGTACCCTATGCATCTATCTGACCACATGAAGTCACAGCAGGCTCCATGGACTTCTACTCCTCTCCATCCTCCATGGAGGCTGCTGTGATTTCATGTAATCACATACATGGTGTACAGTTTGCTATTGTTAGAAGGTTGAAGAACCTGCGATGATGTTACTGGTCACATTTCATGAATGTAACACAAGGCACCATGTAAAAAAAATGACACACAGGGGCAGATTTACTTACCCGGCCCATTTGCGATCCAGCGGCGCGTTCTCTGCGGTGGATTCGGGTCTTCCGGCGATTCACTAAGGCAGTTCCTCCGACGTCCACCAGATGTCGCTGCTACGCTGAAGAGCATCGGAACGCACTGGAGTACACCGAGCGGGCTGAGTGAAGGTAAGCGTCAGGTTTTCGTTCGGTCACGCCCTCCGATTTCCGTCACGCGCATGCTGGCGCCGATGCGCCAAAATCCTGGGGAAATACAGGGAAAATCGGCGCAAATCGGAAATATTCGGGTAACGCGTCGGGAAAACGCGAATCGGGCCCTTAGTAAATGACCCCCAATATTTCTGGTCTATACATAGAGCTTTATGTGTCTGTAGTTAAATATAAGCAGACAGTCCCTAAGCTAATTTGCATATCAGAAAAATGTCTGTAATTAAGGTACAGAGGCCCACTGGCAGCTAATTTAAGGTGATATAGGGAGGACTTGTTACCCTTAATCAGCCGGCATTGTTAGTGAGGGGGCTCAAAATCTAGTATCAAGTCCTCTTTAAAGTGAATTTTCCAGCAGTTTTGACCATACAATACTCTCAGACAGTGTTAGATATTGGCCCTGGAGAGCTGTTTAATCATACATTGTGAGTTTTGTTAGTAGCAGCAGAGCTGTAACAAATGGATTTATATTCTCCAAGCTAGGGTCTCCTCACACATCTGTGCTCTTAGCTCTCTGCATTGGATTACTCCATAGCTCCTCCCCTCTACTCTAAATAACTGCTGTAGTAATCAACCGGAAGGAAGTGTACTATAGCTTTTACACAGAATAGAGGGGGGGGGGGGGACAGTAAATCAGTTTGAATGATGTGAGATAAGAGCAAAGCAGTGTGAGGAATCGCCTTTAGTGTTGGAATATAAATTAATATTTCACAGTCCTGCTGCTACTAAAAACATAAATACTCACCATTGTATGCAGTGCTTTATGATCAAAACTGCTGGTTATATGGATTTATATTCCCTAAGCTGGGGATTCTCCTTACACATCTGTGCTCTTAGCTCTCTGCATTGGATTACTCCTTAGCTCCTCCCCTCTACTCTAAATGACTGCTGTAGTAATCAACCAGATTACTTAAGTCTGCTACAGCTTTTACACAGAGAATAGGGGAGGGGACTATAAATCACTTTGATTAGAGTGAGATAAGAGCAAGGCAGTGTGAGGGATCTCCTTCAGTATTGGAATATCAATCCACATTTCACAGTCCTGCTGCTACTAAAAATATATGGATTGTGTGATTACACTCCAATAACACTGTCTGCAGTTTTGTTTGGTAAAAACTGCTGGGGAACTCTTTCAAATTTGCCTAACTTTGGCAAAAATTTTGGGTAAAAAATGTATCGCCCAGTATCAGGCAATGTGATAAACTTCTGCCTGGTCTGACTTTCCATGGTCCATTATAGAGTGAGTGTGCAGTGCTTGTTCCCCCAGATGTAAAGTTCCTATTTCCTTACGTCTGTAAGGAAAGTTTTTGTTGTTGTTTTTGTCTATGGGGCTTATTTACTAAGGGTCGCGTTGCTAACTTTCTTCGGACTGTGCACTGTTTTCGGGGATTGCACGGCTCCGACAGGTATTTGACAGGTGTCTGCGCTGGGATTGTGTTGCACGTGATCGTATTTTGGCGCAGCTGCTCTGACTGATTTGGACTGAGTGCGGGATTTAACTTTCGAATTGTTTTGCAAGACAATGCACTTACATGCACCAGGAAGAAGAAGGTGAACTCCGGGGACCTGAGCGGGGAAGTGACACATGCAGGATATAGGGCGCACGATCTTAGTGAATCGCGGCACAGGGCATTATAGTCGGACAATGCACTTTCTGTAAACTCCTCCGGACGGGTGAGTAAATGTGCCCCATTATGTCTATGCAAGTAGATATGGTGTCCTGGTTGAGACCACGACCTCTGCTTGCTAGGGCTCCATTAAACAGACAACAGCGAGGCTGTGGATTGTATCTAAGCCGTTCTTATTATTCTCAGATTCCGGTATACAGAAACAAAGGTCAACCACGGAGGCCGCAGACTTCATCGGTCATTGAGATTATTTCCATGATCTAATATTTGAAGTTTTATTATTACGGTGGGGTCCGTGACTAGTAGTAGATCTTCACTGTGAGAGTCTTGAATATAACCAGCCCCTAAAACCCCTCAGAACATCTTCTCAGGGGTCTCAAGTCTCCTAAAAAAATTGGCCGGCATTTATCAATTGTGGCACAGAGTCCGTGTTTTTTGCGCACAAATCGTGCCGTAATATATACTGGGATGTTAGATTGTGGCACAAGGGGTTAATGAATTGGCACGGGACCAAAAATGTCTAAAGGCAGGTTGGTAGCTGTGGGGAGCACTGTGACTTCTAACCTGGGGAGGACTTTGACTAAAGTATTGGGGTGGACTGTGACTAGGCTACTGGGGAGCACTGTGACTTCTAACCTGGGGAGGACTTTGACTTCTAACCTGGGGAGGACTTTGACTAAGGTATTGGGGTGGACTGTGATTAGACTACTGGCGGGCACTGTGACTAGACTACTAGAGAGCACTGTCACTAGGCTACCGGGGAGCACTGTGACTAGGCTACTGGGGAGCACTGTGACTAGGCTACTGGGGTGCATTGTCACTAGGCTACTGGGGTGCATTGTCACTAGGCTACTGCTGGAGCACTGTCATTAGGCTACTGTGGGAGCACTGTCACTAGGCTACTGGAGAGCACTGCAACTGAGCTACTGGGGAGCACTGTGACTAGGCTACTGGGGAGCACTGTCATGAGGCTACTGGGGAGCACTGTCACGAGGCTACTGCGGGAGCACTGTGACTAGGCTACTGCAGGAGCACTGTCGCTAGGCTACTGCGGGAGCACTGTGACTAGGCTACTGGAGAGCACTGCGACGGAGCTACTGGGGAGCACTGTGACTAATTTACTGGGGAGCACTGTGACTAAGCTACTGGGGAGCATTGCAGCTAAGCTACTGGGGAGCACTGTGGCTAGGCTACTGAAGAGCACTGTGATAGGGCTACTGGGGAGCACTGTGACTAGCACTGTGATTAGGCTACTGGGGAGCACTGTGACTAGCACTGTGATTAGGCTACTGGGGAGCACTCTGATTAGGCTACTGTGGAGCACTGTGACTAGGCTTCTGTGGAGCACTGTGACTAGGCTTCTGTGGAGCACTGTGACTAGGCTACTGGGAAGCCCTGCGACTAGGCTACTGTGGAGCATTGTGATAGGACTACAGGGGAGCACTGTGATTCGGCTACTGCGGAGCACTGTGACTAGGCTTCTGTGGAGAACTGTGGTTACTGTGCAGTACCGTAATTAGGCTACTTGGCAGCACCATGACTAGCCTACTTTGTAGTATTATGACTAGGCTACTGTGCAGTACCATGGCTAGGCTACTGGGGACCACTCTGATCTAAGCTTTCTGTTTACCAGGGGCGTTGCTAGGGTGGTAAAAGATCCGGGGCACGGCCCCCAATGCATGTGTATTGCACTTTCAGTAATGCCCCCTCCTGTACATAACCCCCTCACACGTGGTTGTGCCAATAACAAGGTTACTTCTGGTACATACAGCTACAGAGAACAGAGGAGAAATCCCCATCACCACATCTTATGTTCCTCATTGTCCCTACATCTTTGTTCCCTGGCAGTGTTATCCTGGTGCTGCCCCTAACAATCCCCCCAAATACTGAAAGGCTGCGCTCACACGTTTGTCTTGCATTTAAACAAAACCAGGTGCGTGTTACCCATCACATGTGTATTACTGGAAAATATATGTGATCAAACCAAGGCCCGTCCTAGTGACATGTGTGAACACGCTCCAAGAAATGTCCCCCACACAGTCCCCCCAGTAAGTAATGTGACCACACAGCCCCCCAGTAAGTAATGTGCCTCACACAGCCCCCCAGGAAATAATGTGCCTCACACAGCCCCCCAGTAAGTAATATCCTCACACAGCCCCCCAGTAAGTAATGTGCCTCACACAGCCCCCGAGTAAATAATGTGCCTCACACAGCCCCCCAGTAAATAATGTGCCTCACAATGTTCTCCCCCTTCCCTAGTCCCTATCATGTCTCCCCCCCTTACCTCACAGATGCAGCTCTCTCTCTTTCTGTGCGCTGCTTTCCCCTGCAGGTCATGTGATCATGACATCATCACAGGTCTTTCAGCCTCTGGAACTCCCGGAGGCTAGGTCCTTGCAGGGGAAAGCAGCGCCTGCACTCGTTCTCATCACGATCTGAGGACACAGATCGTGATGAGAACGAGAGGGAAGGAATCTCCAGGGGCAGATGATCTGCTGACCCGAGGAGATTCGGGGCACTGGCCAAAAGATCCGGGGCACGAGCCCCGGATCTTTTGACCTAGCGACGCCCCTGCTGTTTACCCTCAAAGGGCTTGTTGTAATGGTAATACTGTATACAGGAGTACACATGTAACACGTGTAACTGTTAAGGAGTAGATACATTTTACAGTCTATTGTATTATGATGTCAGCAGCTCAGCTTGAGACAAATCCATATGTGATTTTTTAAGATTTCGGCAGCTGGATAATTTCTATTCCTGAGCCGCATCCTATCCAGGGTTAAATTTGTACTTGATAATGAAATCCTGCGGATACCTGGCGCGGAGTCTGCGGCGCGTGGTCCCTGTGCTGCGCGGAGCATCGCTGCTTGATGAATCCTGGTGATTGTCTCTTTTTCAGTCCATTCCTCACAATTCCCCGTTGCTCCTCTGTCTAGTAAAACATATTAACTAAATAAACAGCTGAATGATTCAATATAATCATTAGAGCCGGAACGCCGCCCGCTGCAGTGTTAACCCCTTCACTGACTCCATCAGAACTCATAAACTTCTGTAACTCATCTCCGGTGACTTTGGTCAAACTTTGTTTAATATTAACAATATGCAAGAATGGACGGGTCATGTGACCGGAGACTAACCGCAGACCGAGGAAAACGGGTGCAGAGGTGAGATGTTCCCTCAGTGCTTTCTATAAATACGTAGATTATCCCAGCTTACTGTATTAGCTAACGAACCCCCACGTTGGGGTGAAATACTCTAAAGGACATACTTTAGGGGCATAAGTTGAAGGGGTTAAGTAGGTGCAGTTGTACCTGGGATCAGGAGCCTTAGTTTGGCGGCACACTTGGCGTTTTGAACCCGTTTTTGGGCCGTTTATAAGCAGTGGGTTACAAAAAATGCATCTGTTTTTCGAAAACGCATGTGTTTTTGACCCCTTTTAATTAAGATAATTGGTAAAACCTGTCAAAAACGGATGCGTTTTTTAACGGACTGCTTAAAAACGGCCCAAAAACAAGTTCAAAACACTACGTGTGCCTCCGGCATTAGGTGGCTTATAAGATAAGCCTTCCCTAAATGATGAGACCAATAAATAATACATTGTAGTTTGAGGTCCTTGATTTGGTACTTTCAAGTTATTCCACTGGTGCCAGAGCACCAGGGATCCTATAAAATCCCATTCCAAGCCCTGGATTGAATGTGTTAGGGCTAAAGGTAAGAGTCATACCCATGGATTTTTTTAAGAACAACCCAGCCCTCCTGTCTTGCTAGGGCAGTTGTCGATAAGAGACAGATTATGCTAATGGATTCCAAAATTGGGAATGTTCTTGTTTTTAGATTAGGTAACAACACAAACACCCATTTATCTATCGAGGCAATATGACAATTTGGGATAAGTACCCATGGCTCAGCCACCAAGTATAATCGCACCCAAGCTTTGTCATCGACAAAACAGATTTTGGGGCAGATTTACTTACCAGCGGCGCGTTCTCTGTGGTGGATTCGGGTCCGGCCGGGATTTATTAAGGTAGTTCCTCCGTCGGCCACCAGGTGGCGCTGCTGCGCTGAAAAGCATAGGAACGCGCTGGAGTTCACAGAGCCGGGCTGAGTGAAGGTAAGTGCAAGCTCCGCGACAGATTTTTTGTTTTAAATGCGTCGGTTTTTCCGGATCCGTCGGGTTTTTGTTCGGCCACGCCCCCGATTTCCGTCGCGTGCATGCCGGTGCCGATACTGATCGTGTGCGCCAAAATCCCGGGGCAATTCAGGGGAAATCGGCGCAAATCGGAAATATTCAGGTAACACGTCGGGAAAACGCGAATCGGGCCCTTAGTAAATGACCCCCTTTGTATCAAGTACTTATCCAAATTTACCCAATGCGATGGTTCTACGTATACATTTTGTTGTAAGAAGAGGGACCACTGCTAATGGTAGAAAGAACAGACGGAATACTTTACTGATTTTAGGAAGGGGTTTTATTAGTGCAATGACCTGTGTGATGTGTTCACGGTGGAGAAGGAATTTCTGCAGTATGTGAATGACTTACCACAGGTGAAAGTCCATCCTCGACAGTCCATTACTCATCACTTTGCCGATGTGTAACTTGGCTTTGCTTACGAGGATTGCAGGTCTGTAATATTAGATCTCAACCATTCACAATGGGAAATTTCCCAACCATATCATTATTTGTATATTCCCTTTCCCTACTGGACCGTGAATCACGGTTTTTGATGTCATCACTTGTAGTCAGTGAGCTGTGAGGTCATTATTCATATTCCATTACCTGTAATCGCATTGAGTCGCTGTGTCCTGAGACAATGACATTTAAGTCGAGATTTGTGATGTCATCACATGTTGTGGATGGATCATAAGGAAACCATTTGTCATAATGTCATAGCGCCATTCCTGAAGTCATCCGGTATGATGAACTTTTTTAATGAAATATGTGGATTGATGGGTTCTTATCTCATCAAGAATGGAAGTTTTAGGTAAAAGGTTGGAACGAGAGTTGTAGAATCAGGACAGAAATACGGTATATATAATGTAACCCATGCTATTGGTTGGGGCCATCGAAATTTGGTTGAAGTGGCCAATATTGATGTCACCGCCCTCCCACGAGGATGCCAATACAGGTTAAAGTTATGACGATAGACTTTGCCATTTGAAGATGAGCTATACATTGGAGTCCATACATAGACATACATTCACTTGGAGCCCCAAAAATACCAAATCTACCCATAAAGGGAACCTGTCACCAGGGAAACAGCGCCTTCCCCCATAAACCATACCCGGTACCTTTTAGATGTCTTTATACATGTTCCACTGATGAGATTAGAGCCATGATTCTTCTAAAAAAAGACTTTTATTGATGTCCTCTGTTTGAAACATGGAGGTGGAGAGCTGCAGTATATAGTCTGTATACCACACCTCCTCACTGATGCTGACACTGCTATCCAAGCCCCCCTCAGGAATGAGAGAGACATGTGACTCCCTGAAAAGAATTCCTGAGGGCAGCATGAGGTTGATTTCTCTTCATATAGCCAAGTCTTTCTCAGCCCCCCTCCTTACAGAGGGAATGGTTAATAATGTAGCAGTGCTGAGTCACACACATACCCTGTCTGTCTCTCTCAACTTTCTAGCAAGGGATTGTGTACAACTTTCTACTGCCCCCGAAGGTGTAATCTAAAGGGATCTGTTTACATCTGTGGTTGAATATTGGCAGACGGCCCCTTAGTACTAGTTCCACACCGGAAGCATGTTTGTCGCAGTGAGACCAGGCAACCAGGAACGGATAACCAGGACAGTGCAGTGATATATCTGTATATGCAGGCCCTCATTACTATCATTGGACTTATCAGGTGAGTTGAATATAAGTTTACAAAATGATTTTTTTTTATGTTGCAGACATGAATTGGAATTATTTAGAGATAAGAACAATTTTCAATCATAGTTTTTAATGAAGCATTTATTTTCGGTGGGCTAATTTGCATGACTTCTCTTTAAGTTAAGAATCGTAAAAAGTTCATGGGCCACAATCAAAATCCTGTTAAAGGGTCATACATCCAATGTCATCACACTGTATTAGCCGGAGGGACCAATAAATCCCATTAGGCACCTCCTATCCTATCGTTTCAAAATTATACCGATTCCTTCCATAACCAAGTATTGATAAACGTCTTAACAAATGAGCAGTCAGTCCGTGCGGCTCATCCTAATGCAACTAGAAAGAATATGTTATCAGCCCGATCAATAATGTCTAATGAAAGAGCTGGAGGATAAGTGAACATGATAGGAAGATTGTACATCGTAACCTGGAAGACGACGTGCACCTGATAAACCGGTAGATAGAAGCAATTAACGGGAAGCTGCCCTGGGGATTCAGACCCCAAAATCCCACTAACCTATCATTTTGTTAGTTGCATAATGGAATAAAATAACTTGAAAATGAGTTGTAAGAATTCATGTGAATAGAGAAGAGTCACACTGGCTTCAGGTTGGCTAGAGGAGCACAATACACTCTCATTGGGATGTCTGGCGCATGCGCAGTGAAGCAAGGTGTATGGCTTCATATGATGATTGTGGATGCGCTGCATGTGTCTGGAGCTGGATAGTGATGGCGACCCGGTCCTAGTTTGTAAGGGACTTTATTGTATTCCCAGGGTTCAACGATTGTCAGAGGTTTGGGGACTTAAGCCTCATGACAGGTCCTCCTTAAATCATAGTAGTCTCATAGTATACTGAATTCTCCTTATTGTATGCTAAAAGGAAGCATTTAACTCAGGGCGTAACTACAGCGGTAGCAGCCATAGCAGCCGCTATGGGGCCCACAGTGTCAGGGGGCCCCGTCATCCTACCTGACACTAAAGAATGAAGAATGTGCACTATTACATACATACTATGCTGCACATTGTGGTATATATATATTGTTTATGTGTGTGTATCTGTGATGTGTATATGCTGTATGTGTATATGGTGTATGGTGTGTATAAATACAGTACATTATGTGTGTATGTAAGCTGTATGTCTGTATATGCCACTGTAGGTGTGTATATGTAATGTATATATGCCCTATATGTGTGTAACAGTGTATAAATGTGTATGTATGAGTGATGAACTGTATATTTATGTATGAACGAATGTAATATATGTATATTTTTAGGCCGGCGGGGGGTCCCCTTCAGAAATCTGATATGGGACCCTGCCTCTCCTAGTTACGCCACTGACTGAACTGTTACATATACAATGAATAAAGAAACTGCCGATTTGGCTCAAGCCCCCCCTATGTGTCCTATTCTACTATTAGTAGGAAAAAAAATTTCGTCACCCTCATGAGTTCCTGGAAAAGGGGGGTGAATTGGGGTAGGGAATAGGTGGACCCTTAGGCCGTACTGGATTTATCAACCAACTTTCAAGCCAACTTTGTTTTCCCTTCCATAAAAAAACCCAAAATTAACTCTAATCCCTATTGTCCAATTCCCATACCACCCTAAAAAAGATTTTTAGAATTTTAAAGGATTTTCGTGATTCCCACTATGGAAACTCAATGCTATAGCATCATCAGGGAGTTTAATGCACCAGATGGTGACCTCTAAGACAACCAAAAGCCATGTGATTGGGGGGTGTCATATTGAGATCACATGACCCGACCGAATAAGGAAAAAACAACGGTATTTTGGGTATAAGGACATAGAGAAAGAATAACAATGCATGTAGAGGATCACATATAGAAAAAAAGTCTAAGAATCTCGACAAAAGTCTGGTTGGCGCCGGGTACAGCGCACGTTCAGACGGGAGCGGTTATTTATAGCTCTTAGGTTGTATCCGTAGAGATTAGCGCTGGTGAGGATCTCGCAGGCGCTCAGATGTTACATCTCTGTAATGCGCCTTCATGCTGTTCCTGATTTATCGTTCCCTAATTTATCCACATCGGATCTTTTATCACTGTTACTGCAAACTGTGTGATTGAGGAGATATATGTCTCCCTGTAAAGGCACGGGGGCAATTTCAGTGTAATTTTAGTAAAGCGATAGCGGCCGGACATGAGAGCGGAGTGTAAAATATGAACTTGGTTTTATAGGGACTGTGTAAACTACGGAGGGTGCGAAGCAGAGGGTGGAGGGATAGGGAGTATATAAGGGCCATGGACATTACTAACACTGGTTTAGGCTACTTTCATATCTCGTTTAATGGATACGATCACCACATATACAGCAGGAAATCTCACGATGTATACACTGAGTGTATACATAGACATATACTGGCAGGTGGGGGAATCCTTTTTGCCTCTGTCTGTACCGTATATGTTGTATACGGTGCAAAACATAGGATAGAAAAATGTAGAAAGCTACACCTTTCCATCCTGCTCCCTCCTGCTGAGCGATGTATACACTCAGCGGAGGCCATGGGGGACGGATGCTACATTTTGTTCCCTCCCCAGGCCTCCGCTGAGTACAGGAAGTGATGTAACGATGCAATCACTGTCCAATTGCTGCTTCCAAATGTTCACTCCTCCTCCTGCTTTCAGGCAGGAGGTGGAGAAAAAAAGAGTGGGTGCCACCATCTTTGTTGAGATTGTCACTCCCCCTGATAGGAGGTGGCGATCGGTTGTCATGACAGCCTCGGGTTTCTGAAGATTCGTTACAATGAGCCAGTGGCTCATTGTAATGAATCCTATGTAATAACGCCATATACGGCAATAAAGTAGTATTGGAGTATTGGAGAACGATCAGACCATCTAGGGGTAAAGTACCCTAGAGGGGCTAAGAAAAAAAAAGTAAAAAAAAAATTGAAAAATAATAAATTAGAATTGAATATAGAATTGATATAAAACTAAATCAACAGTAAAAATCACAAACATGTTAGGTATCGCTGTATCCCAAAATGCCCGATCTATGAAAATATAAAAATGGCTATTGCCAGCAGTGAATCACATAATGAAAAATAGCGTCCGAAACGTGACTGTTACACCATTTTAGATAGCATAAAAAATGTAATAAAAAGTAATCGAAAGGTCACAAAGACCTCAAAACAGTAGCAATGAAAATATCAGCTCATCTCACAAAAAATGACACCTCACACAAATATGTACAGTATGAAAAAGGGTCAGAAGATGGCGAATACGTTTTTTTTCCGTACACATTGGGGCACATTTATATACCCGGCCGCTGGAGTTCACAGAAAGTGTATTGTCCGTGTATAATGTACTGTGCCGAGATTCACTAAGATCGCACGCCCGATATCCTGCATGTGTCGCTTCCCCGCTCAGGTCCGCCGGATTTCACCATATTTTTAGTGGTGCATCTAAGTCACTGGGCTTGCGACAAAATGTAAAAGTTAAATCCCGCGCTCAGTCCGAAGCAGTCAGACAGTCCACGGGCCTGCCCCCTAAAGGGGCACAGTCCGACGAACGTGAGCAGCGCGACCCTTAGTAAATGAGCCCCTTTGTTTTAATTCGTGAAAATGTATTAAAACAAAATGCAACCTATATGTAACTTTGGTATCGCCGTGATCGTACCGAACCAAAGGATAGAGTAGACATATCTGGACTGCTGATATATGGAGGCACAGCGGATGGCGGACACACACTACAGACCGTGGCTACAACTAGATTACTACTGATACAGAATATTGATTCCACCACTATCCTGCTGTGTGAAAACACTGCAGATCCAAAGTCTAATCCAGTTATCGTTACTTAGTGGATTGTGTGCACGAAACAAAGAGACTGATTGAGCAGAGTCCCCAAGGCGTCCCCCCTATCAGCAGCCATGCTCCCTCCCAGGGTGCAGAGACGGATCGCATACTGTCAGCTGCCATTGTATACATCCTGCATACATAGTGGCTGGGCCAAAGGCCACGCTGCTGCGAGAGCACTGACCAATCCCCTCTCACATTATATCCTCCAATCACTGTGGGGATTGTACCAGGACATTGCTCCCTACTGTGCAAAGGAAACTTCTCTGCTCTTTCACTTTCCATGGAAAGCAGCAAATAAGAATAAGTAAGAAGTAAGTGAAGCGTGCGACGTCTGGGGTGTTACTCAGATACTCTCCACTTATCTGGGTTTTGCAACTAAAATCTGTTCTGTACATGTGAATGGGGTTGTATCTGCGGCTTGTGGTGGATTTCTTCAAGTGCCATTTAGATACAGTGACACCTCTTTGAGCAGACCGCAACATTTTGCACAGAAAGTTTTCCTTTCAAATGGGCTCATGAGCTCTCATAGAGTATCATCTATATATGAAAATGGTTGGAGTTCATACAAATAAGTGTGTCTTCAAGCCGTAGTCCAACTACTACTAAAGGCAAACGGTCTATGATATCAACGATAACCAGCACCCCGTGTTTTACATTGTGTTCGAAAGGCAGATGCAATCGGACGCACCCTGTCCCCGGGCGTTTGCACTGCCTTTGTAAACATATTGGGGCACATTTACTTACCTGTCCGAGGAGTTCACAGAAAGTGCATTGTCCGTGTATAATACACTCTGCAGCGATTCACCAAGATCATGCACCCGATATCCTGCATGTGTCGTTTCCCCGCTCAGGTCCGCCGGAGTTCACCGTCTTCTTCCCGGTGTATGTAAGTGCATTGTCTTGCGACACTATTTGACGACAAATTTTAAATCCCGCACTCAGTCTGAATCAGTCAGATCGTCCGACAGCCCCCCCCCCCCCATTTCTGTCGCATGAAAGCAGCGTAGCTGCACCACAATCCAGTCTCGTGCAACACAATCCCAGCGCAAACTTCGGTTGAATACCTGTCAAAGCTGCGCAAATCCAGAAAAAAGCAAACAAACCTACGAAAGTGCGATCCGCAATCCGTTAATGCATGCGTTTTGTTAATGCATGTGTTAACATTGCGTTTATAAACGTAAACGGTAATGTAATTAGGCAAATCACCTCTCATCAGGTGTTGTATATGCGTTTCAAACGCAAGGAAAACGCGACCAAAACGCTACAAATTGCTTACAAAGGCATTTTTAAAATTAGCATAGTATTGGCTATAGGAACTTGTCACCAGCAAAAAATTAACATTTCTGGTGAAAGGTTCACTTCAAGGGTGCGGTCACACGTCGCATTTAACGCATGGGTTTAAAAACGCACTGCAAGAGCTGAAGAGAGATTTGCCTAATTAAACAGCTGTTAACACAAGTGTTTACAAAACGCAACTGTGAACCATTGTTCAATACAATACAGTGCTTGTTAATACAATGTTAATACATGCGTAAACGCAAGCGTTAACAGTTGTTTAATTAGGCAAATCTCTCTTCAGCTCTTGCAATGCATGTGTTAAACGCGATGTGTGACCACACCCTAAAGAAGCATTTCAGCTAAAAATTTGATTTCCATTCCAGCACCTGATTTCAGTTTATACAATGATGAGTAGCGCACATTGGGGCTCATTTACTTACCTGGTCCATTCGCAATCCCACGGCACGTTGTCCGACGTTGATTTGGAGCTTGCTGGGATTCAATAAGAGCGATGCTACACTTGCCGCTTTGTCTGCGTCTGCAAACGACCCTAAGGTCGTGCGCCCGATATCCACTAGGTGTCGCTGCTGCGCCGAGGTCCACCAGAGTTCATCATCCTCTTCCTGGTGCATGTAAGTGCGTGTCAAGCGACACATTTTTTTTAAATACCACGGTTTTTCCGACGGCCACGCCCGCGGTTTCCGTAGCATGAAACCCGGCACCGATGCGACACAATCTGATCGCGTGCACCAAAAACCCAGGGCAAAACGGCAATTTCTGACGAAAATGAGCCCCATTTACTTGCAGTGCAGTCTCCTCTCTACTCGCACACAGCATCTTGACTGTTATGGCCCGTTCACACGTTGCGTTTTGGTCGCATTTCATTGCGTTTGAAACGCATATACAACAGCTGATGAGAGGTGATTTGCCTAAATACATTACCGTTTACATTTGTAAACTCAATGTTAACGCACACATTTTAACAGTGATGTAATTAGGCAAATCACCCCTCCTCAGCTGTTGTAAAAACGCAACGTCTGAACGCGCCCTTAGAGATCTCTTTTTCCATGCTGTATGTTATCAATCCCATAAAGCCTCAGCAGAGCATCACATGGGCAGCTGATAATACTTCTCTCTATATGCTTCTAAAATCTTGGAAGAAAAAGAAGAATCCCAGAGAGATAGAAACAATGGAATAAGCTAAAACAAGTTGAGTCCGAAATATCCGATGTTTTCCAGCTTCTTGGTCTCTGTTCTTTGGGATTCTATGGGATGATGTAAAGTTTAATGTTCCTGTCTGAAAAGTTGTAAAAAAAAAAAAAGTTGCGCTTCTTACTAGCAAAAAGTTTCTGCTCCATTCCATCCATAGAACTGGTTATATACACATTCATCTCCGGCTGTAAAATGTTCCGCTCCCAGAATGAAGTCCTCTGGCTCGGTTATAAAACCTTATTCAGAATCGTAAACATTGATGGCATGAAGGAGTAGAGCAATATTCTCCCGGGAGAAAAAAAACTCGTCTTTTCCGTTTCTTTTTGACATTTGCAGATTGCAGGATTCAGTAAATTTATCAATGGTGTAAGTGCGACCTGCTGGATGTATTTTAGGGAAGGCACAAAAAAAAAAAATGGAATATCCTCTTGTAATCTCGATTATTTATCAGTATGGCGCGGCGTTTCTTGGAAACTGGTGGTGAATTTTTTTTTTTTTTTTTAAACCTCAAGGGCATGAAGAAATACAGGCAGTCCCCGGGTTACATACAAGATAGGGTCTGTAGGTTTGTTCTTAAGTTGAGTTTGTATGTAAGTCGGAACTGTATATTTTATCATTGTAACCCCAGCCAGAACTTTTTTGGTCTCTGTGACAATTGGATTTTAAAAATGTTGGGTTGTTATAAGAACCAGGATTAGTAATAAAGCTTCATTACAGACACCTGTGATAACTGTTACAGCTGATTATTGTAGCCTGGGGCTAAAGTACAATAAATTACCAATATCCAGAGGTCCGTTTGTAACTATGGGGCGTATGTAAGTCGAGTGTTCTTAAGTAGGGGACCGCCTGTACATGGCAGGATGAAATGGCACCTCATGGAGGGGAATTGTAGATTCATGATATGATATTGAATTTTTGGGTTTAGAATGGAGGTCAAAAAACAAAAACCGTAAATAGTGTGCGCAGAGGTGAGAAACTTTTTGTTATATGTAGATCAGGCCTTATTCCCTGCACTATAAGGGCGTTTACATCGCATTTACGATGCGTTTTGTAAACGAAAACGTTTACAGTGATGTAATTAGGCAAATCACCTCTCCTCAGCTGTTGTATATGCGTTTAAAACGCAATGAAAACGCAGGTCAAAACGCAACGTGTGAACGCGCCCTGACGCTGCAGGCCCCCGATTTACTATCCGTCGTTGAGGTTTTTAAGATCTGGAATTATTACTGTATAATAAATACTATAATAAAAATTTACATGCAAGAAAAAAGAACAAAACAAAATCTGTGATCACAGAAGGTTTTACCATTAAAAATACCTATCTTTTCGTTCCCTGATTTAATGAACATTTTTTTATAGATCTTTTTTTAATACAAATAAAGATATAGGAAATATGTGGCTCAATTGTAACATTGACAGGATTGACGGCGGATGAGCTAAAATACATTTACCGGAGGCGGCAGGGCTTTTTTACTATGAGAACTGTCAATCTGTGGAATAGCCGAGCTCAGGCGCTGGTCACAGCAGGGACAGCAGAGAGCTTCAAGAAGGGTCTAGATGCCTTTTTACACCTAAATAACATTGATGGTTATGTTACATAGAATTGTTTCCCATAAATCCCTTCCTCATCCAATCCCTTCCCTTCCTTGGTTGAACTTGATGGACAAGTGTCTTTTTTCAACCATATAAACTATGAAACTTGCACAGCTTTAAATTACATATCAAGAATGCCTTGCAGAACTTTTTATACATACAGTAGATGTATGTTGGTAAATTCCATCTGCCTCCCACATATTACAGAAAGCTTGAAGTAAAGTGGCCAACCCCTTTAAATAACTTTAGGTGCAATGTAATTGGCTGATGACATCATATACAGCTTCAGTACTCGATGTATCATTGCTATAGAAACCAGGTGGTAGATCTCCCTCTACCTTCCATGTTTTCTCCTTTAAACTAGATTTTTTTAACATGTAACAGATGAAAAAAGATTTACCCATCCACCCCCTTCCCCTAGTGATCGCCTGAAGGTCCCCCCTCAGCTACATCTTCAGTCTTCCCGTTATATATCTGCCAGGGTCGCTGTGTTATATCGACGTGTATATTTTATAGAATCTACGTGATTCTTTATTTCATTCATAGATACAATCTATTCTATTCCTTTTTCTAAGGCTACATTCACACTGCTGTATGGGGGACATATATATGGCCCCCATAGACGGCAATGGGAGCACGGTGCCATATGGGGTGGTAGGGTGCCGCACGTTTTGGTCCCCCAAGCCCAAACCCCAGAATTCATTAGAAGGGCGCAGGTTCGACGCACTGGCGCCAGCACAGGGCGTACATAAGGCTTTACATAAGGAATCCATGGGGGGAGAGAGGGGCTGTATCTAATGAATCCATAGGGTGTGAGGGGGGCTTATATAAAATAACAGGGGGCTGTTTGGGATCATAAACTAGGGAATATTTTAGGAAACAGGAGACTGTTTGTTTTAGTTTCTGAATTGTGAAAGCTTCCATGTGAGTTCATTGCAAAGGGGCCTGTCACCCAAGGGGGCTCTGTCACCCAGGTGCCTACTGAAACCTGGAGCCGATTCTGAGCCCAGGCGTTAAAGGGGTTATCCTGTTATAAAAAATTACTTAGGGCCGGGGACGGGCTATTTAAAAATAATAAACTTGTACTTGCCTCATCCGGCGCCGCCGATGTCCCGCGCCACGCCAGAAATCTGAGTAGAAAGACCCATAAGAGGACATTGGTCAGGAATGATGGGGTTAGGGGAAAATCTTGTAACTACTATTAAACAATGCTGATGAAGGTGGTGACCATTTCTGACCATATGTCTACAGTATTGTCAAAATTATTCTTCATTGTTTCTTCATTCTTCTCCTTTTTCCATACAGAACATGTCATCTCTAAGTGGCAGAATCCAGACCGTTTTAGGGCTCATCCCCCCGGATCAGCTGGGATACACCCTGACACATGAACACTTGACCATGACCTTTGAGTGCTGTTACTATCCACCCCCCACACATGAAGCCAACTTGGCCGATGGACCCATCGCTATGAAGAACCTGTACTGGCTAAAACAAAATCCATACAGCAATAAGGAGAACCTCCTTCTGAACCAGGAGGTGGAGGCCATAAGAGAAGAGCTCATTGCCTTTAAGGCCGCAGGTGGACGTTGTATAGTGGAAAACACTACTACGGGAATCAGCAGAGACGTAAAGACGCTGAAAAGACTGGCACAAGAAACTGGTGTCCACGTTATCTCCGGAGCTGGATTCTACGTGGACGCCACTCACAGTGCGGAGACGCGAGCAATGTCCGTTGAGCAGGTAGACAAGATATTTGGAATTTTTAAATAATGATAAAATATATAAATTATAATTGACTATTTAAATTTGATCAAAATAGTATCAAAGCATAAAAAAATTTAAAAAAATGTTAATTTTCTTGATTTCAGGCATTGAATTAAGCGTCTTCCTTGATTCTCGCTAATAGGATGATGAAGTGCTTTTCCACTAGTTTCTATGGTTTACTCTCGTCCGGCAGTGTGAATTATGTTCTAGTTGCCGGTTGTGAATTGTATTCATCACATGTGTCTCTCTGCAGCCAGGCTCTTGGCCACCAGCAAGACTTAAAGGAAATCTACCACCAGGACGAAGGATTGTAAAGCATGTATACTTACATGGTGGTGTGTGCCCCCTCTAGCAGGATCTTCTCTTCTTTTAGATTACTTTACCCTTGTTTTTAAGAAAAAATCACTTTAAAATGTATGCAAATGAGCCTGAGGGGCTCCAGGCTCAATTAAAACCTATGCAGCCTGGAGTCCCACAGGCTAATTTACATAATTTTAAAAGCCTTCTTTTGTATGAACCAGGGCTTAAGAAGCTAAAAAAAAGAGTGGATCTTGCCAGAGGGGTTGCACACCAGTATGTCAGTGTGCTTGGTTTACAGTCCTTCATCCTGGTGGTAGATGCCCTTTAACAGTATGTGAGTACCTGCTCCTACCACCTGGGGCAGAATTCCTCATCATTATAAATATCTTGCATGCAGCTCATTCCTTGCTGGTCAAATTCCTTGCTAGCTTATATTCTGTTCTGCTGTATTTGATACTTCAGAACTCTTGGTATTGGATTATTGGCTTTGTTTAGCTTCCATATTGGCTTCTATATTTGCGAGTCTGTTCATTGTTTGCTCTCTCACGAACTGTTAACTACCCCTTACTGTGTTTTACCATTTAGTTGTGTTGTTAGTTGCGTGTCTGCACAGTAGCCTAGGGAGGGATTGTCTTCAGGGTTGTCCTGTATGATTAAGGTACATAGAGGCAAGCAGGCAGGGCTATTGGGGGCTGTCTGTCACTGTCCTGTCTGCCTTGAGTCCCATTACAACTGGCCCTAAATGGGGAGTCTACAAAGACCGTCTTGCAGGAGATTACTTACATTTTGATCTGTCTGGAAAAACCCAATTTAGAACATTTTCTGGTGACCATCGATGTCTCCTCAAGGCAGGAGCAGATGATGACCGATGGCAGATATCTGTTGAGTGGTCCATCTGTCTTGTTGAACAATTCTTCTCAAGTGACAGATGTGCATCCAATTAGTCCAGAGTATTCATCAGATCACAACAGATATCAAGTGCCCAGTTCACCCTGACCACATCTTGCCGACCCACAGCTCACCTTGTTTAGAAGAGGAGTCCTTGCATTATTCCAAAATATGATGCAAGGACTTCTTGACTGTGGACCTAGCAGCCGGCAGATCCTTATTTTAGTATAATGCAAGGACCCCCACTTCTGTACAAGGTGAGCAGTCCATGCGATGAGGCAGGAGGCCTAATGGAGATTGCCTGTTCAGGCGCACAGAATCTTAAAAATATGCATGATTCGCTTAAGATTCTGGGTAAGGAATATGGGGACCCTAACATCCAAAAACAGTAAAAGCCAGATCAGACACTTGGCCCCGCTACTCTCCTCTGATTCGTTTCTCCCAATGGTCAAGGAAGGTATTAATTTTCTTTAAAGGTCTTAAAGGGCATGCATGTTCTGCTGAGGGTTCTGACTAAGGAATATGCAAATAAGTTCTCCAGGGGGAGAAATAATATATCTCTAGTACAACTAAGAACTGGTGATTCTGGGTAAAAAGAGACACACAGGAAATACAGAACCCCCGCCTCCAGTCAGTGATTGGCTTAGTGGCATCTACAAGCACCTCCTTTATGTGTTGGGCACCAAGCAGGATCAGGACAACAAGTGAAGTCCACAAGAGAAGGCGTCAAAACTTCTTTAAAGGGTTTTCATGGAATATACCCTCACTGGCCACTTTATTAGGTAGACCCTGCTAGTAACGGATTGGACCCCTTTTGCCTTCAGAACTGCCTCAATTCTTCGTGGCATAGATACAAGTATTATAGTGCTGGTTTGTACTATCCCACGTGTAGTGTGGGTTGGCACCATTTTAGGATTCCTCTGGGCTGTACTGGTGGCGCTGCGTGTGGGCACAGAGGTGAGGGGTTTTCTGACCTGACCTGGATTGCTGCCGTCCTATTTGCTCTCTTGGTCTTCCTCAGGCTGAGAAATCCCCTGCTGGCTGCGCTGTGGGAATGGGAGCTGTTGTGGTGAGGGCTGCTGTTTAGGCGCGACAGCGCCATTTTTAGTTCTCCCATGCAACGCGGGGCCTTGTTGTTGCGGCGTCCTGTCGGCTTCCCAAGCCAATGTTTCCCTGCCTGCCACTTACATTATGAATCCCACTTGGTTCGTGTTTTTTCTCCTGGTCTCCTGCTCACTCTCCTTGTCTCTCTCTCTGTCACTCACTCTCCCTGTCGCTCTTTCTGTCACTCACTCTCCCTGCCTGTTTCTCTATCACTCACTCTCCCTGTCTCTCTCCCTGTCTGTGTCTCTGTCACGAACTCTGCAAGACTGTCTCTCTCCCTATCCATCCTTACCTCACACATAAACTGTATTACACTCATTGCCTATAATAACCAATCAAAGCTTACAGCTCATGTTAAGCTGGCAAAATAGAAGCTGAGCTGTGATTGGTTGCTTATTGCCTCAGAAGACAATGGCTCCTAATATATGGTGGTTATCATATTACCTCATATTACACGATGAGATGGATGCCCTGCACTACCCCTTGAGGACACTCATCCCTTTTCGCCTTACTCCAATAGGAATCGAGGCTGCACTAAGGTGGTGCTCAGCTAACGAAAAGCTGAGAAGGCAAAATCACATAGTAAAAGAAGCAGAAAAGCGGCACTCACCGGATTCGAAACTTCACAAGCCTCTTTTTGTTTGATGATGAACAGACAAAAAATTTGTCTGATACCAATTGCGTCTTTTATAGCAATGACATGAAGGGCCAGGTTTTTCCAATAGCCACCAGTGGCAATTACTCGGAGGCCACCCTGCCTATTCTGCTCTGTAAAGAGAGGTTGCCCTAGTGATGGAATTTCCATCCGACATTGATGGCTCTATGGCGGTTAAAGATGACATTGTAGTGTCCCAGTACCTCATCCCAGCTACTGGATAATATAGTTGTTGAGAATTTGCCAAATGTATTATGTGATTCTATGCTGCCACCTACTGGCCTAATCATATAGGTGTAAGAGTTTTGGTCACATGACCTTCCCTCAGTCAGGCTTCCTGGGGAAACCTCTAGAACAGTGGTTCTCAACCTGTGGGTCAGGATCCCAGCGGGGGTCGAATGACCAAAACCGGGGGTCGCCTAAAGCCATCACAGCCTCAATTAACCACTGCTCTAGAATCTTCTGATGGAGGACTCTTCAAAGTCAAACCTGTGAACCAGAGAGAGGAGTCAGTTGAGACTGGATGCTGAGGAGATTTTCAGTCAGGATTTTGCTTCACATTCAGCATAGGCCGAAACTTCCAATTTCCTGATCTAGATAGAGAGCTGTATTAAACAACACCAATGTCACGTCGAGGACGCCCCTGCCTCATCACGTGACTTGGGCTGTAACTGAATAGGTTAATTTAGCTTACTACTTGTGCTCACCTATCACTAAGGACACAAATTGAGCATAAATCTTCATAAAGCTCCAGCACCACAAACATGATCCACTGACAGGCATAATTCTATTCAATTTCCTTATTGACGATGCCGGTATTGTTTTATTAATACTTCCGATATGTCTAATAGACATAGCATAATTTTGGCGATCTTAATGCTGTGTTGGTAGTCCGATCAGCATTATGTCAATGCTTCGTTTGTTGCTAGGTAACAATACAATGAGCGCGTCACTGGGGGTGTTTACCTCTCTGCGGCTCCCGGAAGCGCTGTCTCATGTGTCACATGACCGGCGCACTACCGGAAGTCGTTCCATAAGAGGGGCAGCCCCAGAGATGTGCCTTTGTAGGCTTGAGAAAGCGCCACACAGGCGCGAAACGGCCCGTCGCTTGCCGCGGTCTGCACAAATGTCCACGTCTACACTCTGTGTGTCCGAATAAATCTTTCTGCACGAATCCGGTGAGTGCCGCTTTTTTGCTTCTTCTACTATGTGATGATGATCCACTGACACTACTTATTGCATTTATACTGGGACCAATCAAGCAGTAACCTTGTTACACCACTAGACATGCACACTCAGCTCTCTAGCAGTCACACAGCTAACCACACTTTACAAGGCTATGCGTTCACAGATCATACAGGGACCAAAATTAAAGTAAAGGCTTGAATTACAAAAGGTGATCAGTGCGTAAAACAATGTTAAAAGAAACAGAATTGCAAAATAAAATGACAAACAACACGGCAAAACAGTTATAAAATAAAAAGGGAGAAAAATAACAAACTTACAAATTAAAGTGAATCCTGATTCCCTGGAGGTGGGAGAAATATGGAACATACTCAGCTTGTCAAGCAGCAACCCAAAGAGTGAACACGATTTACTGTATCTCATATTCTAGGACAGCGGTTCTCAACCTGTGGGTTGCGACCCCGGCGGGGGTCTAACGACCAAAACACAGGGGTCGCGATCCTATTACGTTTTTGCCACTATTTGCGGCAAAAACGGAATAGAACGTGTGTAATAAAAACTCACTGCTTGAGGACCTGTGGCTGCTGTGTACAGGGGAAGCTTGAGGACCTGTGGTGATGTCATCATCGCATGACCCTCTGGCTTCTCCTCTATACCATTGGTGGCGAACCTTTGGCACTGGTGCCAGAGGTGGCACTCGGAGCCCTTTCAGTGGGCACCCAGCGCAGAATTTACCAGAGAGAACTCAAGGCTTCCTCCTGCAGTCAAAGACAGCCCAGGGCGCGTCTCGCTCAGTGCTATTTTAAAGTAACACCTACTTGGCTGCCAGGACTACAGGAGGAGTGAAAAGGTGGGCAGAGATGGATTATCGATGGAGTTCTTGCTTTTTGTGACCTCAGGGCGCCAATACGATTGAGACTTTTTGGCATATTGGCACTTTGCGACATAAAAGTGGGTTTTGGTTGTAGTTTTGGCACTCTGTATCTAAAAGGTTTGCCATCACTGCTCTATACAGACTCCCGCGGAACACAGCTGCTCTGATCATAGTGAGGAGAAACCAGAACTTGAAGCAGCAGGGGGGCAGGAAGGGGGGCACTAGACCTGGGGCAGGAGGGGAAACACTAGAACTGGGGGCAATATACCACCTCTGTGCCACTTCTATATACCACCTCTGTATGCCACCAAAGACTGGGAGAAGTTATCCTGGGCTGAAAATAAAGCCTGATGTGCACATTTTTTTATTATTTTTACACCATCTGGGGCCAAAGGTAAAAAAAAAAAAAATCTACGATCCTGGACAACCCCTTTAAGGATCCTGAATCTACGTATTTTCAGAATATTTTAGATCAAACTTTCCGGTCTTTCGGAGGCCATAGTGAAATTTTAATATATATTTTTATTATTATCATTATGATTTTATTTGTGCTTTTTGTATTGTTTTCTCTGCCTTTGTGCCAGGATATTCTTCACTATTTTTTTTGTGATGTCTCTTTATTAGTTGACTGAGGTTTTGGTTAATGAAGTTCTCCAGGGAGCAGATGGGACGGATATAAAATGTGGAATAATCGGAGAGATCGGATGCTCGTGGCCACTGACTGACAGCGAGAAGAAAATTCTTGGGGCGACGGCTGAGGCTCAGGCACAGCTTGGATGTCCTGTGAATATTCATCCTGGCAGAGACAGCGAGGCTCCCTTCCAGATTGTGCGCATCCTGCAGGAGGCCGGGGCGGATATCTCCAAGACTGTCATGTCTCATCTCGATAGGTAAGTAGTGGGAGCAGCGGGACCTAGTACCATCAGCAAGATCTTTCCTAAATGAAATTCTTTTATGTCTGATTATTTACATATGGCCAGGACAGTCACTGTTATTTGTGACCTTCCCTAATTTAGTTACTAAAGGTTCTGATAAAACCTTGGAACAGGCTCAGAACGGGTTAAAAAAGGCAGAATTCTCAGATGATCTTTTCGTCTCATTGTAATAATTTAAGATACTGGAAAAAAAAAAAAAAAAAAAAAATATATATATATATATATATATATATATATTATATATCTATTATTACATACCGTATATACCCAAGTATAAGCCGAGGCCCCTAATTTTAACACAAAAACCCGGGAAAACCTATTGACTCAAGTATAAGCCGAGGGTGGGAAATGCATTAGTCACAGCTTCCCAGTATATAGCCTGCTGGACCCTGCCCCATAGTATATAGCAGCCTGCCCCCAGTATATAGCCAGCCCCCTGCCCCAGTATATAGCCAGCAGCGGGGGAAGCAGGAAAGGTGTATGAGTTTTTTTAGAAATTGCAGAGCACAGCGCTCAGGTATCTTCACTGTCTGAGAGTTACTTTCCTGGAGATACCTGTGAGCTATGCTTACCAATTACCATCATTACCATAGTATTCAACGCATTCTCAACCTGCCCATTCATCCATTATGGAGAACAGGACCCCATTCTCCAGATTGCTGGGCGTCATTTTTGTGATTGTTGGGGGTCCCTCACTGATCAGCTTGAAATGCAAATTTTGGGACAAACCCTTCAAAGGACATCTGCCACCAGGATGAAGGGTTGTAAACCAAGCACACTGACATACTGGTGTGTGCCCCCTCTGGCAGGATCTGCTTTTCTTTCAGCTTCTTATGACCTTGTCTTTGCAAAAAAAAGGCTTTATAAATGATGCAAACAAGCCTCAGGGGCTCCAGGTTCCATAGCTGTTAATGGAGCCCAGAGCCCCTCAGGCTCATTTGCATTATTTATAAAGCCTTTTTTTGCAAAAACAAGGTCATAAGAAGCTAAAAGAATAGCGGATCCTGCCAGAGGGGGCACACATCAGTATGTCGGTGTGCTTGGTTTACTATCCTTCATCCTGGTGATAGATGTCCTTCAAGGGGAAAAAGTCATTTCTGATTCCATTGATCCGGAATAAATCTCTGCACCAATGAGCCCTCCCTGTAGTCTATAACAATGTTACACTCCGGTACAGACGCACACACATCTTGCAGAGAATATCCTATGACTACTTCTGCTGGTAGGAAGTTCTATAGTCGCTGCTCTTACAGTAAATTCCTCCTTAAGATCTGTTCACATGACGAGGAGAATATCAGCACAAGTTTTTTTTGCTGCTGATATTAAGCTTGCAACTAATTCCTTTTATGAAAGCAATAAAAAAAGAAATCTGCAACACGCACCCATTGAAATTAATAGGGAGTGGAGTTTGAGGCAAATTATTCCAAGTCAAAAATCTGCCTGTGTGAACACGCCCTACAGTAAGCCTGTGCAGAAACCTTTCCTCTGATCACAGACGGCTTCTTGTCCAGTAACTTCCCTTCCTATGATAACAACCCTGAAGTAGAGACCAGCAGGACCAGTTCTGTACATATTCTCCTTGTCTAACAATTCATGTAAAGGAAATCTCCCATCACAATCCATCCTGATAAACCAGGGACATTACTCATAGATCCAGGCACCGGGACTGTGGTGATCATCTTATAGTTGCTATCCATGGCCTCCTTCCTTCTAAAGTCAACTTTTAATATTATGCTAATGCGAATGAAGGGCTCTGAGCATGTTACCTGAGCTTCTCAATGTTGTAGCTTCACAAGCTTTTACACTGTGCAGTAGTATCCCCACCCCCCCAACAGTGTGCCAAATGAGATTACAGCAGGAAGAGAGATGGGGAAGTACTGAGGGAGCACCGAGGGAGGCAGAGACAGTATAAAAGCCTGTGAAGATACAGCACAGAGAGGCTCGGGTAATATCCCACAGAGCCCTTCTGGCTCTTTAGCATAATTATAAAAATTGATTTTAGAAGGAAGGAGGACATGGATAAGAAATATAAGAAGATACCACATGAAGGATTTTGATGGTAGATTTTCCTTAAACAGAATAGAATATACAATAATCTATATGCAACATCCCCCACTGGAGCTTAGCCTTTTCTTGGGGCCTGGAGGCAGCCGGGGCCCAGAATACCTGGTGGCTGGTGTTTGCGGCCTAGGGCACGCTGATGTCACGGTGCTTGGTATGGGGACCGGAGGGCTGTCCTACAGCCTGGCTGGTCTACAGCAGGTGGTGTGTGCAAGAAATATGGAGGGAGAGGCTGATGCACTGGTTCTCCCTGGGGCAACCCCTGAGTGTCTGTAAGATAAGTCCCTGGGTAATGGATGGGGAAGCCCGTGGTGGTAACAGCCGTATCCAGGGATCAGACGGAGGCAACGTTGTGCAAATCAACTTACAGTTCTCCAGACACGCCCTGGGTACTAGGAAGTGGCCTGAGACACCTCTGGTTCCTGGTATTGAGACACTGGCTGGTACAGCTCTTCAGGAGCTGCACTTCCCTCTACTTACAGGCGCTGACATGTGCTCCAAGATGGAGTCTCTCACTCTCCTCCTGTGCTCCCGCCCACCAGGGGTTTTATACATCCTTGGTCAGGTGTTAGCATTCTCCAATCAGCTTCCAGCTTGCTGTACAATAGTATAGAGATTCTCATTGGATAACAACATTCCGACTACACTTACCAGGCAGTAGCTACAGCTTTCATTACAAAGTTTCCCAGTATTTAGAGACCTCCTAGAGAGGTGATCAGGTTCCCTAACAGCTCCTAACATGGGGAGGACGCTATTTAAAACAACCACCTTGCCTATACTTTGGCAGGGGCGTTGCATAATTAAAAACAAAAATAACAGTATAGTACGGACCATTTTTATATCTCTGTAAAAATTTTCAGCCGCTTTCTATGGACCAGCTCTGTGTACCTTAATGAAACCGCTCTCTCTGCCTCTCTCAGAGCAGGAAATCCCAGCGTGAGCATAGGATCTATACAGCAGGTGATTTACCATTCCCATAACCTCTAGACATTGACCCTCAGCCTGCATTGTGTGTATCCTTCCTGGGGTCTGTTTAAATAGATGTAGGACTTATATAGAAGTGTATAGATGAGGACCATAAGTCCTTGTGACAAGATGTAGAGGAAGTTGTTAGTCTTAGTCTTAGGCCTGTCATACAGGACCTAATATTACCTAAAAATTAGAAAAACATTTGATTTTAGTAAATTTTCTGATAATTACTGAGGGGAAATTAAATATCTTGTATCTACCGTGTGAAATTAACCACGTAGAGCCCAGGCGCCCCCGATCCTCCTAATTAGAGACATCTATGTAATTACTCTGGGCGTGAGGAAAGTGACCACATTATGTAATCACCGCCTGTCTGTATACATAGAGAGACTTAATCCTTCTTAATAGAAAATGCCCAATGTCAACATTTCGGTAATAAAAACCGCGGCTTCTCTTTGTCCTAGGACTATATTTGACGAGACGAAACTGCTGGAGTTTGCCGCACAAGGGTCGTACCTGGAATATGATTTGTTCGGGACAGAAATGCTGAACTATCAGTTTAATACGGCTGTGGATATGCCCAGCGATAACGACAGGATCAGAACGTAAGTACCGGCACCTGGCCTGGCACTGACCAATAGAAATTCTGGGATATTTCACCACGGAAGTGCCCACAAATGGTTGATTTGTCACTTACTCATAGATCCAGGCACAGTGACTGTGGTAATCTTCTTGTATCTGTTATCCACATGTTCCCACCCTCTAAAAATATAATTTAAAATTTATGTTAAGGAGCCTAAAGCACTCTGGTGGGCGTTACCGGAGCCCCTTCATGCTGCAGATTCACAGGCTGTTACAATGAGCAGAACATGTCTCACCCAACCCTCCTTCCTCTTTCTGTGTAATCTAGCAGCAGCAGCAGGAAGTACAGGGGGAGGGGAGACCTGCTCTGCACATTGTAACAACCAGTAAAAAGACATCACTGAGGGGCTCTGGAAACGCCCATCAGAGTCTTTCAAGCTCATTAGAATAATCTTAAAGATTTTTCAGAAGAAAGAAGGCCATGGATAACAAATATAAGAAGATGACCACAGTCCCGGTGCCTGGATCTATGAGTAATGTCCCTGGTTTATCAGGATGGATTTTGATGGTAGATTTCCTTTAAGTGCTGCAGGGAGACTGCACATATGTTGCATCGGAGTTCTTCCCCCAATCGCCCTGCCAGGACCTTAATTCTATATTCATGAATTCTATTATAAGGTCCTGGCAGGGTGTTATGTTCATAGACAGCCTAATGGGAAGGGGGTAATTTTTGAATATTATGGAGTGTTTGCCCTATCTTAAAGGGAGTCTACCAGCAATTTTGGCAATATAAAACCAATGTTATGTATTGTCCTTGTAGAGAGTGGTATTCATACATTTGTCCTTTGTGTGTGTGTTAGTAGCAGCAGGACTGTGAAAAATGCATTGACATTCTAGGACTGTAGCTGGACATGGAGCACTCTGGTGCACTGGTGTGTGAGATCTTTTCACTGAACACAGCGCCTCCAATCTCCCTCCATTCTGTTTAGATATTACATCAGAGGGCATGTGCAGGGGAGCAGTTGAATACAGAGATTTCAGAACACATAATCCAAGTCTAGCTACAATCCTGGGATATATGTGCATTTTTCACAGCCCTGCTGCTACTAACAACACACAGAAAGGTGAGGCCAATGGCTTTATTAGGGAGGCTCCACAAATCAAGAAAGTGGAGCAGAACTATTAATAGATGAATATTGATAAATTACCTAATATCCTGCCCCCCACACATACTTACATATTACAAAAACCATAATGTAATGTGGCCAACCCCTTTAACTACCAAAATCCAAAGCAGATTGGGTGTGAACATACTCTAAGGGAAGTGAAGGAACCCCTTTACTATGGTAAAGGGAAGCCTAATAACATACATGATATTTCCTGTAGATTGTAAGCTCTTCGGGACATGGACATCCATTCTTTTCATTGTTTATGTTCATTTTTTGTCTTTTTGCTCGTTTACTGCTTCCCCTAAGTGCAATTTATTAACAAAACTGACCTAATTTTGTATTATTATTTATTTTTCTCCTTTGTCTGACGTGATTGGTTGCCTCATGAAACATTTACTAGCTCATCCTCCTTGTCTATAATTTATCCCTATTGAGCGCTGTGGTTAATTGAAGGCTTCAGAGATGTTCACCGATCCCCGTGTCTTCGACAGTCAATTCCAGAGCACTTATTCTGCTAATTAACTTGATTAATGGAGAGATTCTTCTTTCATTGACTTGTTGGTATCTTGCGACGCAGCCGGCGACTCTATGTGTACATCGATAGCTCTTACTTATTCACTAAACAGTCTGTAATCTACCTTATTGGGACGCATTTATATCACTCGTCATTGTGCTGACAGCTGTCTGACTGCCAGACCTGATGTGTAGAAAATTATCCTAAAATATTGTATAATTTTGGAACATTATAAGAAAAATTGGAAACCATAGCAAAAATGTTGGGGAGAGAAGGATTGGGCATGTTCGAATTCAGCTTGACCGATCCCTTGTCCTCTACCATAGATGTCTAATGGCCACTGAATTACTCTATACCCAATAACACATGCATGCTGTGCTAGCTGAGCCAAGTGTGCATGTACATTAGGAGGTCCGGTGGATTGGGGTTTGGCTAGAGATGAGAAAATCTCGCATTTTTAAGCTACACATTGGGGCGCATTTACTAAGGGTCCTGCGGCCGCGATTCCGTTGGTATTTCCCGAATATTTCAGATTTGCACCGTTTTGGAATGAATTGCCCCAAGTTTTGGAGCACGCAATCGGATTGTGCCGCATCGGCGCCGACTTTCCCGTGACAGAAATCGGGGGACGTGACCGTCAAACAACTTGACGGATTCAGAAAAAACACGGAATTTAAAAAGGAATTTGTGTCGCAAGATCAGCACTCCCATGCACCGGGAAGAAGCAGGTGAACTCCGGCGGACCTCGGTGCAGCAGCGACACCTGCTGGACATCGGGCGCACGGACCTTAGTGGATCCCGCAGACCCGAATCCACGTCGGACAACGCATTGCGGGATCACGACTGGACCGGGTAAGTAAATGTGCCCCATTGAATCCAAATATGGCCACAAGCTTATACCGTCATTTAATTAGGGACGAGGGTGGGGAAGGGAAAATGTAAAAATTCTTTAAAAATTCATGAAACATGAGCTTTTTCAGAAGGACAGAGGACTAGAGGGTGTTATATAAGATTTCAATTGTAGCAACAACAGTTCGGGACGATTCTATTCGGACCTGAACTGAATCTTTTGAAAAATTCTGCAAAGCTTTTCCAGATTTTGGATGATTCACTTATCCCTGGTTTTGGTGGCACCAGTGTCCTGCCAAAAAGTTACATTTTATGGCCGCCTTAGTATGTTCTATGTTCTATGACTCCTGAGTACAGGAGTAGTTGCCAAACTTTTGGAAAAAGTCATGAAGAAGCCAATGAGAAAGTTGGAAAATTGAAAACTTTTGCTGTTGAAAAATTGAGGCAAAGTAATTTTGTGTAACATATGGACAATGTGCAGCATATTTGTTATAATGAAATCCCGACCCCCAGCACCTGCCTCCTAATAAATCCCATCAGGGGGCTGCGCTGCACCCAGAGGGCATTTCTATACCAGGTCCAGCCTTATGTAGAACTATACCATAGCCTATCCATGAACGGACACAGGCTATAGCTCGCCCACAGCATAGTGGGCTGGCTGTGCCTGCTTCACACCACTCCATGCCCACTTGGCATGAAGAAGGCTATTCCTGTCCGTGCACCAAAAATTTTGCCAATTTCAGGGCTTGTACACCGTTTTACAGATGTACACGCCCTGATACATGTGCCCCTTTGCGTATCAAACATCAGCACAAGATGTATCACAGTGGCTCATGCTGGAAAACCTTGATCATATCATCAGACAGCTTCACATCTATTGGTTGGCTTAGTCTGCACCAAAATGTTGCCCAAATTTTGGGTCATGGTGACCATTTAAAGAAAACCTACCATCAAAATCCATCATGATAAACCAAGGAAACAATCGCCCGATCGCTCCAGGCACCGTGACTGTGGTAATCTTCTTATATTTGTTATCCATGGCCTCCTTCCTTCTAAAATCAACATTTATAATTATGCTAAAGAGTTAGAGGGGCTATGGGTGTATTATCAGAAGTCTGTAGCTGCACAGGTTGTTACATTTTGAAGGAGCAATTTCCCCCTCCCATTGTTTGCGCATTGCTTCTGAGATTACAGGGGGGATGGGGAGACATTCTGCTGCACAATGTAACAGCCTGTAAAGCCAGAGCACAAAGGGCTTCTCTAACACCCCTATAGCCCATCAGGTTCATCAGAATAATTATAAAAGTTGATTTTAGAAGGGAGGAGACCATGGAAAACAAATATGGGAATTGGCACTGACTTATAGTTGCCCTGGTTTATCTTGCTTGACTTTGATGGTAGATTTCCTTTAAAATACTTGAACCCTGTTAGTTGTCTGCAATCCGCAGGATCGATAATGCTTTGCTTCTTCAGTCAATGGTTCTGGTGATGACCCCCAATGGTATGGATGGAGTGCAGATTGTTACTCTATTAATCTCTATGGGGTTTCTCGAGAAAGATGAGTACAAGACTTGGCCATCCCCAGCAGTGCCTAAAGGATAGACTAGAGCTTCAGCCCCTGCTGCTCCATTCAGACTGGACAGGTCATAGGAAGATAACAGGACCCTTGGGATTGGTCACCTATTGTATTCAATTTGTTATTGTAGTCCTTCTCCTTTAAGTCAGGCCCTTTCCCATAAATCCTTACCTTTTTCCCTACATGTCTCTTGTGTCATAGCTAAGTTTGGTATTAAATCTGCTCCATTCACTCGATGGAAACTAGAATATTGTGCTTGGCTTTGTAACAATCTTACCCTCTCCTATATTCTATGGACTGTGGCAGTTCTTTATGATGACCACCTTTAAGAAATCCCACTAAACATGTTCACGAAAGTCTTTCTGTTTTTCAGAATCGGCACTTTGATCAATGAAGGTTATGATGAACGGATTGTCATTTCTCATGATATCCACACCAAGAACCGGCTGGTAAAATATGGAGGACACGGATACTCGCACATCCTTAAAAATATTGTACCCAAGATGCTTTTGAGAGGCATATCCCAGCAAAACATTGATAAAATATTGCTAGAGAATCCCAAAAGGTGGCTGACCTTTAAGTAGAGGATGAGCATAGTCAGTGTTAGACTGGCCCACCAGAGTCCCAGATCCTCTGGTGGGCCCCTAATACTGTACTGCATAGATACATCAGAATTCCTGGGGGGTGATGAAGGGTGTGCCCTTTAGAATAATTTTAGCTGGTGAGCCCAAGGGACCCTAGTCTGATGCTGTGGGTAATAATTGTTAGACTGTATATAACTTGGGTAATACACAAACAATTCCAAAAAGTTGTCAAATTTACCGAAATGTTTTATTATAATGAGCTGAGAAAAGTTGGACTGTCTGCATTTTCTGACTATATTAAATCGGTTACCCCAAGAGCTGATAATTTATCTACAAGATAAGTAATAGGTGCTTCATTGGTTGGGGTGTAGCTCCTAGGGCCCTGATCATACATACGATTGGGGCCCCCAGGTCCCTCTTTTGAATAGGGTGATTATTGAATTGAGATGCAGCCTCAGTCACCCTGCCTATTTAAGAAGGGAATATGGCATCTTAGTTCTAATTTTCGGATGGCGTTCTTGTGGCTAGACCACCGCTAATTCAATGCTTAAAGGGATATTCCAGAAATCCTTCCGGGGCCTTAGCAGTGGTAAGCAAAAATATGAAATGCTAACCGTGATCCTGTTCCTGCTTGAATTGGCAGCATATTGTAAAAATATAACTTTATACAATATACAAATGAGCACCACTGTGCTCCGCCCCCTATATATTCATGCCCCTGTTCCAACTGCCTCCGCCTACATAGTGTACAGAGATCCAGAGTCACTGGGACAGATTTACTTACCCGGTCCATTCGCGATCCAGCGGCGCGTTCTCTGCGGTGGATTCGGGTCCGGCCGGGATTCATTAAGGTAGTTCCTCCGACGTCCACCAGGTGGCGCTGCTGCGCTGAAGTTCCCCGGAATGCACTGAAGTACACCGGCCTATTCCTAGTGAAGTTCCAGCGACACTTTTTTTTTTTTTTTTTTTAAATGCGGCGGTTTTTCCGAATCCGTCGGGTTTTCGTTTGGCCACGCCCCCCGATTTCCGTCGCGTGCACGCCGGCGCCGATTCACCACAATCCGATCGCGTGCGCCAAAATCCAGGGACAATTCTGGGAAAATTGGCACAAATCGGAAATATTCGGGTAACACGTCGGGGAAACGCGAATCGGGCCCTTAGTAAATGACCCCCAGTGTCTCTCTCTCTGCATATATTACGTAGCCCTGTCGGACAGCGCAACCAGGGTTGTTCTCGCGCATACGTGAGATTTCAGAGGGAGCCAATGACATCTCTCTCTGTACACTATGTAGGTGGAGTCAGTCAGAATCGGGGGTATGAATAAATTACATAGGGGCGGAGCACAGTTGTGCTCTGCAGAGCACATTGGCTCATTTGCATATTTTATAAAGTTATATTTCTACTAAATGAAGAGGTGAGTTGTAATCATCTACCATCGAGTAATCTGATGGTAGATGTCCTTTAACAGCTCTCCTGTTAATAGATAATAAGTTGCAATATTTTGAAAAACCCCTTTAACAAATATGTTCAAGTCATCTGTCAAAATGAAACAGCTTCCTAGTGTTCATAGTGTTATATCTCAGCCTGACTCACTTCAGTGGAGCTGGGCTGCAATACCAGACCAGACCTGAGAGTAGGTGTGGCGCTGTTTCAGAAGAATACCTTCAATTTTTTTTCTAATCCTTATCCTGTGCCCTATAAAAAGTCAGTGATTTCTATGTCACATATTTATGAAAGTTTTACAAAAATAGAAATCAAAGTGTAAAAATCTCAAAAATCTTAAAATTAATTTGATAATAATTTTCATACATTAAAAATAATCTTCCTCTCGTTCTACCTCACAATATATAGATGAAAACTTTAATAAAAATATTATTGTACGATCCAAAAAATCTCGGTTCCTGATGTTTTTGTGTCTAAATTTAGCCTCGTTTACGTCTGGATTTTTTTCCAGGGTAGAAAATAAACACTTAAACAATTGTCTTGGACAAGAATGAATAGAAATCCTACAAGGCGCGATAATCACGGCTCCTCCAAAGCGAGTAATAATAATAATGCACAAGTTGTAGAAAAGTAAAGTGATTCCAATTAAGTGACTCCCCTCTGGAACTATTTGATGTTCCCTGTAATATTGATAATGCTTGTAATTACCCCGCTGTTCTTTAATTAATGCTTGAGACAGAGCATGACCATGGAAATTACTTCCTGCCCGAAACTTAGGACACCACCTTTTCATTAAAGTCTGTGGAGTAGCCTTCATTATATAGACGGACACCCTAAAATATTTTTAAAAAGCTGTTTTGTGATTGGTTGTCAAATATCTTGAGATGATGATGTAAACCGGTGAGTCTAACCTCCTTCAATGTACAATCGGCACTACTGGTTTAGCCCCTTCACTACCCTAGACCACCAGGGATATTATAGTCATTCCCTTCTCTACCCTAGACCACCAGGGATATTATAGCAATTCCCTTCACTACCCTAGACCACCAGGGATATTATAGCAGTTCCCTTCACTACCCTAGACCACCAGGGATATTATAGTCATTCCCTTCACTACCCTAGACCACCAGGGATATCATAGCAATTCCCTTCACTACCCTAGACCACTAGGGATATTATAGTCGGTCCCTTCATTACCCTAGACCACTAGGGATATTATAGTCATCCCCTTCACTACCCTCGACCACCAGGGATATTATAGCAATTCCCTTCACTACCCTAGACCACTAGGGATATTATAGCAATTCCCTTCACTACCCTAGACCACTAGGGATATTATAGCAATTCCCTTCACTACCCTAGACCACTAGGGATATTATAGTCATTCCCTTCATTACCCTAGACCAGTGGTGGCGAACCTATGGCACGGGTGCCAGAGGAGGCACTCAGAGCCCTTTTTGTGGGCACCCAGGTCATCGCCCCAGCACACCAGACAGGACTCAGAGAATCGTCCTGCAGTTCCAAACAACTTAGAAGATGCTGCTTTCAGTCATATTTGATACTTACTTGGCTACTTTGGACTGTAGGAAGAGGGAGAATGAGTAGACAGGGCCAAATTATCTTTGGAGGACCTCCTGCTGGCCCCACGATTTTCTCTGTGTACAGAGGGTCACTGGAAAGAAGCTAAAATGATGAAAATTTTCCATCCTTCTACTGTGTTGCTGTCCTCAGGAGGCCAATATGATTGAAAGTTGTTGAACAGGGAGCAATGAGTTACTGCTTTAATTTTTAGTTGGCACCTCACGATAAATAAGGGGGGTTTTGGGTTGCAGTTTGGGCGCTCGGACGCTAAAAGGTTCACCATCACTGCCCTAGACCACTAGGGATATTATAGTCATCCCCTTCACTACCCTCGAACACTAGTTATATTATAGCAATTCCCTTCATTACCCTAGCCTAGACCACCAGGGATATTATAGTCGTTCCCTTCACTACCCTAGACCACCAGGGATATTATAGTCATTCCCTTGCTCTGGAGTATAATACAGGATGTAACTCAGGATCAGTACAGGATAAAAAATAGTGAAGCTTGAAGTGTAATACAGCAGTGCACATAGATTGAGTGGCTCAGTTCCAAGGAAACATGCCATTTCCATAAAATATGGTACTATATGGTGTGCAAGCCAGGAAACTTTGTAATACAGGCGGTCCCCTACTTAAGGACACTCGACTTACAGACAACCCATAGTTACAGACAGACCCCTCTGACCTCTGGTGGAGCTTTCTGAATGCTTTACTATAGTCCCAGGCTGCAATAATCAGCTGTAAAGTGTCTATAATAAAGCTTTATTGATAATCCTTGGTCCTATTACAGCAAAAAATGTTTAAACTCCAAATGTCACTGGGTCCAAATTTTTTTGTGTCTGGGTCTACAATTATAAAATATACAGTTTCGACTTACATACAAATTCAACTTAAGAACAAACCTCCAGACCTTATCTTGTACGTAACCCGGGGACTGCCTGTATACAAGTAAAGCAGCTTCTCTGTGCCATCTTCTGTACCTTTCTCCTGTAGTGAGCAGTACATCTGAAGTCAAGGTAAGGAAAGATCAACTTGTTCCATACCTAGATAATAATTCCCTTGATGATTCAGCTCTATAAATAGATATGTCTTTAGGAACGGTCTGTAAAGAGTTAAGGCATTAGACTCCTTTTCAGCTTCTCCTGATCTCTTAGCAATTAGTGGATACAGGACAGAAAGATGATTTACACAAACTGATTAGGAAGGAGTACGAAAGGCAGGGGAAAAAGAAGGACACCGGAACATATTTCCTTAATAAAGTATATTACAAAGTTTACTATTATTATTTGCATTATTGAATTAAGAAATTGTGTTAAAAGTTTGTGTAAGCTATAACTATGGGTGTCAGGATGGCTGTCTAGCCGAGTGCAGATGCATTGGTATTCCGATGGGCACATGTTGGCACGTCTCCATATCCAGTGAAGAGTAAATATTTAGCTAGACCCCCTGGGGAAGAATTGCCAATATGTTATTGTCGGAACATAGCAGTTGGCAAACCTAGAGGTAGAAGAAGCCATGAAACACGTAATGAGGATTGTGCTCGAATTCCGAATATGTGGAATAGGCACAGAAAATTATTTTTCAAGCAAAATTACCTCAACGTAATTCCAGAGAGATTTGGAAACTTCATCTGTCACATTAAAGGGAACCTGTCAACATTTCGAGCCATGCAAATCTGCAGCCAATGTTGGGTATTGTCCATGGAGATCGGTGTAACCTCAGCTTTGTGCATTTGATGTTAGTAGCAGAAGGACTGTGAAAGTAGATTTGTATTCTAGAATCTCAGTGCACTTCTGTATTTTAGCTCTCTTTAGATCCTCTACTCTGCTTTCAGGAAAATAATAGCGTCAAGTTTGTAATCTATACAAGAGCTGTCACCTAGAGTAAAGTGCAAGGATCTGTGTTGCAGTCCAATTTAGAGAGTGCAGAGCAAAGCAGTGTGAGGAGACGCCTCCTATGCACACAGAGCAGCTACAATCATAAAATGTAAAAATACTTTTTCACAGTCCTGCTGCTACTAACACCAAACACAAAAGGTATAACACAGATCTCTAGGACCGATGTCTAACATTGTCCACAGATTATGTACTGTCATATTTGGACTGGAGTCATGGGTATTAAGGGCAAGTATGTCTATAGTTATAGAGTCTCCGAATTGTACCAAGGATCTCTACTGACCCACAGAACACATTGATTATTTGTGTTCTGGAAAGAACAGAAGCAGCAGGATGGCATCTTGTTTTGGAAAACCCAGATGCACTTGTCTGTGAGAACTCTTGCTCCTCCTCTTGCACTTGCAAGTCACTGCTGTAGCAGGCTTCTGTTTGAATACTACAGCAGTTACTGAGGGGGAGGAGCTGTGCAGCGGAATATTAAGGAAATCTCACACATTGGTGAATCAAGAGTGTTTCGAACCCAGCTAGAATCTAACCGCGTTTTTCACAGCCCTGCTGCTGCTAACAAGATCTCCGTGGACAGTACCTAACAGTGCCTGCAACTTTGCATGCTCAAAACTTTCAGACAGATTTTAGTTAATGTTATACTATTGAAAAAGTCAAAATTTGAAAAAGATTTCCCTTTGCGGATATAGGGGCTTATTTACTAAGGGTCGCGGATCGCACTGTCGTCGGACTGTTCACTGTTTTTGGGATTTGCGTGGCTTTGACAGGTATTTAACAGGAGTTTGCGCTGGGATAGTGTCGCACACGATCGGATTGTGGTGCGGATGCGCTGCTTCCGTGGGTCATAATTTAGGGGGTGTGTGGCTGTCGGATGTTCCAGCTGATTCGGACAGAGTGCGGGATTTAACTTTCAAATTGTGTCGCAAGACAATGCACTTACATGCACCGGGAAGAAGAAGGTGGTCTCCGGCGGACCTGAGCGGGGAAGCGACACATGCAGGATATCGGGCGCACGATCTTAGTGAATCACGGCACAGTGCATTATCAGATAATGCACTTTCGGTGAACTCCGTTGGACGGGTAAGTAAATGTGCCCTATAGAGTTTGATGCGTGTGTTGGTGGTAGGATACACATGGTCACTAGGACTTCCTGGGTTGTGTGTTTGGCTATTGGTGGTTATTGTGGACATTACCGCCTCTCCACGTGGCCTGTAATTAGATGAAGGAGGACTCTTTCCCTGTTTAGTAGAATCTCATCGGAGATCTAGATGGTTCCTTCACCGCCCGTCTACCGGGGAAAAAAAATTTCTAGTTCCTAATGACTTGTGACTTTTCCATCATGGTGGGGGCTCCTAGTAGGAAGGAGGTCAGGCAAGGAGACCGGAGTCGTTAAGAAGTTGTTGTCCGGATGTCGTGGAACTTGTCAGCATTCAGCACCTTCACCACTTTCCTTTATGACTCTCTCAATAATATTCAGATTCCGCCAATTCATCTCCTTCCCCAGAAATTTAAATCAAATTGACATGAAATAATGATGGATAACGACTCGTTCCGGACAACGAAACGATGGCAGCAGAAGTTTTATTTTTTTTTTTTTTCGTCTTCCGCGGCCAGAGACTGCAAAGACGGATCGTCTCCTTAGAACAGATAGAAGAGCAAGATTAATACAAAAAATGTACCGGGGCATCAATCTTCTTTACTGGTGTCAGGATACGAGCCGAGACGTGGAACCGCCGCTCCACCAGTCTTTAGACACGGCAAGAAACAAGGATTCATTCATCAACTCGTCGTGCCCCGGTCGCAACTCGCGGGCAAGATTAACACAAGTATCTCGTATCGAGTCGTAATCACAGCATTTTCCAAAATAACGCACACCCAACACTGCTTTTATTTTTGTATTTTTAGCTTTCCTTAATACATTTTTTACAAAAAATAATATTATTAAAAAAAAACAAAAACACAAAAATAAATCAGAATTTATGCATTTGAACCAATGCAAATTTTTATTATTTAAAAAAAAAAAAAAATAAAAAAAAAATTCTGTACAATATGAGACCTGTGATTAGTTATTCTCTCTGCATCTTTAGTTGTGCAGCCCCTTCACTGCTCATGGGCGGAGACCTGTAGCTGCTGTAACTCACTGCACCCCTCCCCTTTCCAAAGAGATCCTATGCAATCTGATATCTCAGGATACTTCTGTCCATCTTGCTAGAAAGAGAGATTTGAGCAAAAATTTCAGACTGAAAAGCCGATTAGGAAGGAAGGAGGAAAGATTCTGATGGTCAGGGGTGGATAAGACTGCCATGGTGCCTGGCCCTACATGTTTGGGATCACTTCTTACATATGGTACTAGAAGCTTCTTGGGGAATGGAGGATGCGCCCCTTTTTGCAGATTTCAATCTGGGGTTTCCAGATCTTTGGAGGACCTTTAAAAGGTCCTGAAATGGCTCTTGTGTACTTGTGTATTTAGAGCAGGAACCAATGTATGAGGATTTCATGGGTGAAGGTCCTTCGAAGTATAAAATTTGGTGAGTGCTTTGGGTGGCCATGGGCGCCCTAGAAGGCTTGGGTCCTGGGTTACCACTCAAACCGACCTTATATAATCCACTACTGGTCAAAGTAACTGGGAAAAAGCACTTTCCTTCGACATAATAAGTTAAAATAAGTTATATTCACTTATCCAATGATTCATACAAAGTTTTTGAAAATGTATTTATCACTTAAAGGGACCCCTGATCCTTTACTGTAAATTATACACAAATTGAAATCCTAGTGCTCTTGTACTGCTCTGGGTGCCCCCATTGCGTCATTTATCTATGCTGTCGGTAACCTCTGCTGGGAAGCGGTCTGTGCTTCGCGGTTCAGTTTAGTGGAGGGGGTGTGTCTGTGACTTACAGTCAGCTTCCCTAGAGAGGCCAAGGGAAATTTTTTAGGAGGAACCCGTCAGGGAAGTTGGACAATGTAATAAAGGCACAATGGAGAGCCAAACGGAGGGCAAAAGGTATGTTAAATATTCATGAATCGTGATCATTCTCATTTTTGACTGGAATCTCACTATGATAACTATAATCCTTAGTAATTTAACGTGAGTGTGCCTAGTTGCATGGAGCCAGGGAGAAAATTCACATAGGCCCCCCATTTATGTTAGAAAGCACAGACTAAGAGGTTTCATAGGGCTATACATAAGTAAACGGGCGACATAATATGATTAATAAGGCTGGAATAATAGAATTACTACAGTACAGTATGTTGATTTTATCACATTTTGTACCCTAAAGTCTTACTCTTTTACATAAGTTGCACATGTACTGCCTTAATAATAATCCCTGAATGTTCATCAAGTGATTCAGCAGTCCTGCTACTTCCATGGAGAGTCAGCAGGCAGCACTAATGTATCTTTGCTGACATGTCTGAGCTCTGAAGAATAGGAGGAGCTGCAGCAGGAGTTTATGACTCATCCTGCTCTGCCCCTTCCTTCTCCCTGTGTCTGTCAGTGCGATGGACTGTGAGAGGAAGAGGCACAATGGGTGACGCCTGCATGGTGCATATACAAAGGAGGCAAAGACACTGGTGCATATACACTCAGAGACATGGAAGTGATTTAATCGAAAAGCGGCCCACGCCTTTAACTTTTTGCTAATTGAGCTAATTGCTAATTAACTTTTTAACAGTCCTCCATGCCGCCAGTGGCATCCTAGAGTTTGTGCTCAATTCAACTTAAAAAAATTTAAAAAAAAAATAACATTATCATATGTGACCATCCTGATTCTAAAGTCGGGCCCCGAAGCGAGACGCAGCGCTGTCACTACAGACATATACCGTGTGGGCAGACGCATCGCTGTCTAAGCTGTCCATTACTTTCACATGAAAATAGCCTTAAAGGAAATCCTGTCTAGAAGGAAGACAGGAAAACACACCTTGGGGGGGGGGGGGGCAGATATTAATAGGATTCATTAGCACTGAATCTGTCACTTGTAATGTACAATTTTCCAAATACTGTAAAATCCCTTTAATCTAACATCACACACATCTCCTTCATCAGGACCGAAAAAGTCAAGATATGGAATTAGAAGACAAAGCGGAGTAGGATTCAGACACATTTGTGCTTCTGTTCTAGCGAGACAATGGAATTTAAAAGGCAGAGAGTCCAAAATTTAAAAGGGGTTTTAAAGAGACAGGAATATCAGAACGTCAAGCTCTCACAATTCTCTTCTAAAAATGGATTGGTGTGGGTGTTCCAATTTGAATGAATGCTATAGCTTGTTTGCTCATACCTAGCACAGCGCCAAACAATGAACAGTGGTTGTGCCTGGTATTGCAGATCAGCCCCATTTACTTGAATAGGAATTGGCTGCAAACAGTCCACATGGATATCGGACTGGTAAGTGGAAACAGTGCTCGCTACGTAGTTGATTAGTTGGGGCTTCCAGGTTTTCGGACACTCTTATTGATGTCATTTTGAGCCCAGAAAACTCTTTTTGTGATTAAGGTCCCAGTGGTTGGAAGTCCAGTAATACGTATTATCCTAGGTGCTCATGATACATCAACACGGCTTTCTCAAAGTAAACCCCCACTCCGACATCCTTATCTGAACCTTCAGGAACCAATCTTTTTCTGATCCCAACAGTTGGACATCCAGCGATAACTAACTGTTCTCGGCCCATCTCCCATAGTCGAAAATGTAGAAGTCAACTAGCCTACACCTCTAAAAGGTCCACACTGGGATCGTGGACCTTTAGTCTCTTCTACGGGGGGGGACCTCTAGTGATCATATAATTGAGACCAATCCTTCACTGGCCAAACCCATTAACAGACTGGGATAAGACTACATCTACATCTTCTAAAAACCTAAGTATATCAAAAACATAGGGGCTGATTTACTAAGGGCTCCAGGGCCGCATTTCCGTTGGGTGTTTTTTTCGAATTTTTCCGTTTTGCGGCGAATTCCGCCGGGATTTTGGCGCACGCGATTGGATTTTGGCGCATCTGTGCCGAACAGAAATCGGGGCCGTGGCCGCCGGACAACCCGAAGGATTCGGAATTTAGAAAACGAAATGTGCCGCAAGATCAGCACTTACATGCACCGGGAAGAAGAAGGTGAACTCCGGCGGACCTCGCCGCAGCAGTGACGCCTGGTGGATATCGGGCGCACGACCTTAGTGTATCCCGGCAGAACCCGAATCCTCTTCGGAGAACGCGCCGCAGGACCGCGACTGGACCGGGTAAGTGAGCCCCGTTGTGTGAAGGTATGGTGACCTGACCCACACATCTGTCCCGTAGACAGGACAATGTGTTCCTTAGGAATACCGGCCATCAGTAACGCCACATGTTGTCCAAGCCTATTAACGAACACTTCAACGATCCCGACGCCGTTTTTCCGAATCATCTCTAAAAATAGCCATTTCCTTCCTTTCTATCCCAGTCTTTTAGAATCAATAATCCAGCAGAACTCCTCCGGGCTGTCAACTGGGTCAACATCTACAGCTTGATCTCGCTCGGCTGAGTCCGTTGCATGAAAGCGCTGAATTTAGCGCGAGGTTACCGACTTGTGAAAGGATTAAAGGAGCGTCTCTTCAGCCTGGTGATTTGCTTAATGAGAAGCTTGGAAGTGTGACTCCTGCTAGTCATTGATGGAAGCCGAGGGTCACGTTAGAAGACCACACATGAAAAAGACTTTCCCCGAAGCTTCACACAACTTTTTCTAACCTGCAAAGAGAAGCTTTGCCTGGATAATAAATTATACACGCCCTGATCAAAGAGCAATTAGCAATCATTAACTACAAAGTCCCAAATCGCAGGCGTGGGCAAAAGTTCCCACGGAGCTGAAGAACACGTTGGGACTGAATATATTGATGGTTCGTTCATTTAGTATCGGGCATCCGTTTCAGGTTGGGTATTTACACTTTAGTTCTACAGACAGTCCCCGGAGGTTTGTTCTTAATTTGAATTTGTATGTAAGTCGAAACTGTATATTTTAGAATTGAAGTTCTAGACAGAAAATTTTTTGTCCCAGTGACAATCGGAGTTTCAAAATTTTGTGCTGTAATGGGACCAAGGATTATCAATAAAGCTTCATTACAGACACCTTACAGCTGATCATTGCAGTCTGGGACTATAGTAACATCCAGAGACTTCACCAGAGGTCACAGAGGGCGGGGGGATCCGTCTGTAACTAGGGGTCATCTGTAAGTCAGGTGTCCTTAAGTAGGGGACCGCCTGTACTTCTAGGGGTCGTTAAACAAGTTGTATATTGGGGAAAAAGAATTCTATTCTTCCCTCACTTCTACCGATCTTACTCAGACGCTGTATCCTTTGGCTTTCCCCTGAACTGCCCAGTGTCTGTCTATTATGATGTCGGGTGAGTGTGCAATAGTTTTTTGATATATCTATCACTAACGCTGGACGGTACCTCCAGTGTTGTGTATGGTTTACATATATTCTTCACTGCACTACTGCCACTTTTTTCCCAATGCATTTGAGTCTAACACTTTGACCATATTATGTCTATTTTTTACTATATTATTTGGACTCTGGACTGACAGGGGTAGCCACTGGTCTCCTGTGTTGCCCTTTTCCATCTGGGGCTACTTGTGTCCCCTACATACTGTATCTATAAATTTCTTTTCTTCCCATTTGAGGGTTATATATGTTATATTTATGTACTTTCAATAAAGAATATTACATATTTGTATATATTGAAGTTTCCTGCCGCTCTCGTTCTTTTTTGGTATTTTGAGTATACTGTTGGAGAGGCTGAATATAGGGGTATTTTTTGGTGTTCTTACTCAGACGCTGTCCTGGTTCCCGACAGGTCTCTACGCTCTGGCTCTCGCGACAGGAAATGTCCCTTATCCTATCTCTGATTGGCTTTGGCCAGTGATTGGCTAAGCAGTCACTTCCTGTAGTTTGAAAGAAGTCAGGATGTAGAGATGTGTGGAGCACCAGCACAGTGCAGGAACGGGAGCAGCAATGCATGGATAAAAAATAAAAAATAAAAATATATAAAATAGTTTAAAATAAATATATAAAAATAAATAAATAAATGCAATGATTTGGACCTTTAATAAAAAAATAACCAAGTGAACAACCAGTTGCAAGCAGGTTCTTCTATTATTGTTTTATCACATGTCAACAAATCGGAGCGGACCACGGAGAACCTCTGTAGGCAAGAATGGCCCAGATAGGATCCAGTTTGTCGTTGAAGGGAAAACCGAGTCTGCGCAGAACCAATAAGACGGTAGGTAAGTTACAATTCCTGCCACTAAAAATAGGCGAGCTACTAGCAGTTTTAAGATAGGAGTCATTAGAAATATCGTCCGCTATAATCACAAGAGCTCATAGTCCGACGGCAAGTCAACCAATACTTGTCTACAGCCAGTAAATACAAGAGAAGTCAACAAAACTATTTAGTTAAAGGGGTTGTTCAAAATCTGTCACATGAAAGTGTTGAGGTGACCTCCCTCTTTGCGCCATCCATAGCTTAGGATATGATCAATGCAATGCATCTAGAGAACCCCTTTAAACTATAGATCTAACATCTACCAAGACCAAAGCTGGACCTCAATTCTGAAAGGTTGAGGAGCAAAATACTACAGTGTCTTCTACAAGAGATGAAGTACTATCTGATCTGGTGAAGATCTTGGATTCTGGATGGTAATGCTGATTTACATACACCTGTGTCATATGCCTCCGTATAGGACAATGAGAGACCTATGGGGCCGAATTAGACCAGCATGGAAATATTACATCATCATGAGGTTCTTGAACCCCACCCAGACATCAAACGAAGTTCCAAAGTGGTGGAGCCCATTATTGACCACGGCTTCACTCTATGGTACTGATGAGGTTTTATGGGAACTCACAAGCTACTTACTATTTGTAGGTTTCGGAGCGAATGTATTCAAAGACGTGAGACACTCCCAGCTGGAACTGATCAGCGATTGGTGTGACCCAAGGGTTGTTTTCCGCTTTGAAGACCTGTTTTTGACCAGTCAGATCTAAGTTTCCTAAAAGAAAACAAAATGAGCAGACTACGTTACAATGCTGAATTCCTATTGTAAAAACACAAAAGGAAACCTGTAAAAAAATAAAAAAAATTTCCAACAATACGAAAACCAGAAGTTAATCTCATGAAAAATTCTGTTTCTACACAACAAGTTCCTATGGTCGCTGTATATTTAACACAAGGTCCAGAAGAAAACATCCTGAGAAGTAATATATCATTACATCTAATAAAGCTGCTCTGTCTGCCCCTCTCAGAGCCAGAAGTCACAGCAAGCTCCAGTAATATACACATAGACATCCCTCTTGTTTTGTATGTACAATGAAAAACTCCTTGAGGTTCCCCATTACCTCCTATTTTTTATGTATTATTTTAAAGGGTTTTGGACCTCTTTTTGGAAAAAGATCATCATCAAGCCAAACTGCATTTACCTCCTACATCCGAACATAGCAAATTCTACAGCACCATAACAGTAAGTATTATATAGTACATAACAATAAAGTATTGTTGTGTTTACCGGATTGTTTACCAGAGCCTCTCCTTGATGCAGATTCACAGGCTGTTAAACTGTCTCCCGCTCTGCTCCCTCAGCACTTCATTCCTCCATCTGCCTGATGTAATCTTACTGCAGCACAGGATGTTACACCCGACAAAAGGGGAAGTGCTCCTGCACAGTGTAACAGCTTGTGAATCTGCAGCATGTTGGTGCTCTGGGAACTGCCCAAGTAGCCTTTCAGGGTCATTTGCATAATTTTAAAAGTTGATTTTAAAAGGAAGGAGGCTATGGATAACAAATATAAGAAGATTACCACGGTCCCGATGCCTGGTGATGATGATGATCAGCTGTAAAGTGTCTGTAATGAAGCTTTATTAATAATCCTTGGTCCCATTATAGTAAAAAATTTTGAAACTCCAATTGTCACTGGGGCAAAAAAAATTTTTGTCCGAATCTACAATGATAAAATATAGAGTTTCGACTTACATACAAATTCAACTAAAGAATAAACCTATGGAACCTATCTTGTACGTAACCCTGGGACTGCCTGTATCCCTTTAAATTACCCATCCTCACTATTCCTTCTATTCACCCATTTCTTAGTTCCCTCTGCCTCTGGATCTGCATGACCAGGCATATCGCAGCCATTACAGTTCCCACCGGGGCCGCGAGGCGCTATTATTCCTGCTCAGTTATGCAGCGATACATTTCCTACTCCGTATAACAAGACTGATCTTCCATTCACAGCTCCAGAAAAAAAAAAACTCCAACCAACTAACTCAAGACAGAATTTTTTATAATTTACATCAATTTTTATATTTTTTATATTTTAATATACGTCATTCTATATGGACTTATGAAAGATAGAATTTTGGAATGTAATTTGTTTTGGTAACAAATTTAATAAAAATTCATCTCAAGGAAGATCCATAGAGGAGCAGCCGGGTGTGAAGTAACAGATGTGCAGCTTCCCACGCTCGCTACACGTCCCCGCTCCGCAGGTAGCGTCAGCTCCGCGGCAGTGCTCACAGTCAGACGAGATGCGCACACCTGACTCAATATTTCTCCGCATATTTCAACTTCCATATTTTCCCAAGCAGAAACTTTGCTAAAAAGTTTTATGCATTTGACTTAATTATAAAATTACACGTCCATTTCTGGATAAACGTCATATAAAATGTTTTTGAACTAGGGATCGGCTGCAGGATCAGTTTGCGCCCCCTTTTTCTATTCTCTAGTGTGTCCACAGAGTATAAAGGGAATTTGTCTGCAGCTATTGTGTAACTGTACCTGTGAAAAAAATTGCATTTATATTCCAGGATTGTAGCTGGACTTGAGCAGTGTCCTCACTGCTGTTTCCCTTACTTATTATACTTTTAGTAAAATCTATAGCAGTCTCCTGCTTGGATACAGAAGGAAAAGCAGCTCAATGCAGAGAGCAAAGAGCACAGCAGTGTGAGAATACGTACCATAGTGCTTTTAAGCAGCTACAATCCTGGAATAGAAATATATGTTTCACCGTCCTGCAGCTACTGGCAACATACGTAGGTACAGTTACACCTCTCCAGGGACAATACCCAATGCTATCTGGAGAGAGCTAAGAGCACTGCAGTGTCAGGACACCCCCCCCCCCACTAGAGCAAAAATCCTGGAATATACATCCATTTTTAGGAAGCCAGGTAATGTTTAAGAAACAATTAAAAAAAAAGCACTGGAATAATTCAAATGCTTAATTAAGACATATTTGAAATCAATCTGCCAGAGGCTATTGGAACCTGTCATTGTGTAAAAATGAAATTGCTGATGACAGGTTCCCTTTAAATTTGGGATAACAGTGATTTCACATGCAACCTGCAAACATGTGTGCCACTGCGTCAAAAAAAAAAAAAAAAAACGTCAGCCCCTGGTAGCTCAACAGAAAACACTTTAACTGAGATTTGGTTTCCAGTATCATCTCTATACTGCTGATACCCAGCTATATACATCTGCACGTAACATAACCCCGGCCTTACTCCAGAACACCAGTGACTGTCTCTCTGCTGTCTCTAACATCATGTCCTCTCTCTTCTTGAAACTTAATCTTTCTAAGACTGAACTCCTTATCTTTCCACCATCGACTAACCGACCCAACCCTAACCTCTCCATCTCGGTCTGTGGGATCACTATAGCACCGGGGCACAGGCCGCTGTCTTGGGGTTGTGCTAGACTTCGACCTCTCCTTTTCACCTTATATTCAATCTCTTGCTCGCTCTTGCCGGATGCATCTCAGAAACATCTCCAGAATCTGACCGTTTCTCCCAATTAAAACTTCTAAAACGCTAACTGTTGCTCTGATTCACTCTCGACTAGACTACCGTAACTCCCTACTAATCGGCCTTCCACTCACTAAACTCTCTCCTCTCCAATCGATTCTTAATGCAGCAGCCAGGCTCGTCCTTCAGACCAAACGCTACACGGATGCCTCCAGTATATGTCACTGCACTGGCTACCTGTCTCCTTCCGTATTCACTTTAAAATAATAACCCTCATCCACAAAGCTCTGAATAATGCTGCACCTCCCTATCTCTCATCTCAGTCTATCGCCCTTCCCGTGCTCTTCGATCTGCCAGTGATATTAGATTAATCTCTACCTTAATTCGAACCTCCCATGGATGTCTCCAGGACTTCTCACGAGTTGCACCAATTCTCTGGAATGCCCTTCCCCAGCCTCTGAGACTAATACCCACCCTCCAAAGCTTTAAACGTGCTCTTAAAACCCATCTCTTTAGGCAAGCCTATCACACTCGCTAACTGCATGAAATGTCTACTCTCCCTTTACAAATCCATCCTATGTCCTATCTCCCATCTGTTATCTGGCAAACAGCTGATATATACCAAGCTCCAGGCATCTCTGCAGTCTTTTTCACCTAGGACCCTGTAAATCAGATGTGGCTGATGGCTGGTTCAAGCAGCAAAATTTTTATTTATTAAATTATTTTATATTGTTCCCTTATAAAGAATGGCTAAACCATTATACAACCTCTTGTGTCACCCCCTCATCCTCATAGACTGTAAGCTCTTGTGTCACCCCCTCATCCTCATAGTCTGTAAGCTCTTGTGTCACCCCCTCATCCTCATAGACTGTAAGCTCCGGTGTCACCCCCTCATCCTCATAGTCTGTAAGCTCTTGTGTCACCCCCTCATCCTCATAGTCTGTAAGCTCTTGTGAGCAGGGCTCTAACTCCTATTGTTCCATATGACTGTTTGTTCTTTGTAATGTAATATAGTTGTATATGTCCCCAATGTTTTGTAAAGCGCTACGGAATTTGATGGCGCTATATAAATAAAGATAATTATTATTTAAAATTTCTTTTTAAAAGTAAAAGAAATTGTCTATTAACATACACCAAATTTGCCCGTAAAGTCAACTTTTGTTTGGGTTGAGTTAAGCGGAGAGGCTGGATGGAATTGGAGGGTAGCGTCACCTCTGATTTTGCTACCCATAGAACCAGGCTCCTGGTGCCATTTTAAAGAGGAGAATCTGAGCTTTGAAAACGCACCAGAACCAGTGCAGAAGTTGAAATACGGCAAGTCAAACAAAGTTGGAGCTTTAAAAAAAAAAAAAAAAAAAAAACATTTTAAGGCAATATATGACTATCTCTAGAAAGGACATTTGAATTTAATGGGGTGAAATTTGGTGACGGGTTCCCCAAAATACATTTTTTAAATATGATGTTAAACAATGAGTCCCTCTTGTAGTTCCTCCTGTCACCACCAAGACGAATCCCATCAAACCTTAATATGACAGGTTCACCCATTATCCAAAAGGTGCAAGTTCACGACCTCAGCCCTTGAAGAGGTTAAATGACAGAAAGCATGTAGCGGGCATTTCACCCTCTGCCAATCATGCAGCAATTGCCCTAAATGTTGCACGCCTCAGTGGTCCTGCCTGAAAGTGTCTCCTTTATTAGAGAGTTCAGAAGCAATAGTGTTTAACAAGGATCAAGCAGCAGGCGGCCAGATTAAGCAGCGTGACAAGGAGAACCTAATAAGAGAGGAGCCGGTGAATGTGAAATGATGCTGCTGGCTGCCGGAGAGGCCCCGCGCTTACCAGTCACAGAACGGCGGAGAGCAAGGAGCGCTGTGATTAGCAGTCACCTCCTGACCGCCTCTGCCATAAAGATATATATCACTCACCAGTCTACTCTGCAATCGCAAATTGGATTTTGTGTTTATTGCTTAAAACAGAACAACATGTCTTTGTTTGCAAAGTCATATAAAAGTAAAGACTCTCCATCCTGCAAGGGACTTAAAGGTATTAAAAAAAAATAAAAATAAAAAAAATGTGGCGTGCCGGGAAAATTATAGCAAGTGCAATGAACTACGGTGGGTCCAGTAAGACAATATGTACAAGTATCTATGGACAATGCTCAACAAATCACATTATCAGGGATTATACCTCCATTATTCCTCCTGGAAATGTTAGGGTGGCACGGTGGCTTTGTGGTTAGCATTACAGCCTTGCAGCGCTGGGGACCTGGGTTCAAATCCCAGGGTCAACATCTGCAAAGAGTTTGTATGTTCTCTCAATGTTTGCATGGGTTTCCTCCGGGTCCCAAAACATACTGGTAGGTCAATTAGATTGTGAGCCCCATAGGGGACAGGGACTGATTTGGGAAGCTCTGTGCACTCTCTGTGAGCTGCCTAATCTGTGTGCACTATATAAATAAAGGAAATATTATAATTATAAATAAAATGATGTTACCCCCCCCCCCCCCTCACAGGGATGTAGAGTATCCAGGTTGGTGGGTATCAACTGGATGTCAATTTATTCATGTATTTACAGGTAGAGTAACAGAGGAACAGGACAACGGTTGAAAACAAGAAAATCTCATCCTGAAAATGTTATAACAAGGGAAAATATCATTATTTACCAAAACAGAGGAGAAGACAGGAAAGAGAGAGAAAAGGAAAGAAAGAAAAGCAATATGAGAGAAAGGAGAAAAAGTAACATGAGAAAAAAATAAAGAAAAGCTGGAAGGAATATTATATATACACACACACATATAATAAAACAATAAAAATGTGAAAAAAACTAGAGAGAGTAAGAAAGAAAGACAAGGAGAAAGAAGAGACATGAGAAGGAAAACAGGAGAGAAAGAATTAAAGAGAAAAAGATCAAGAGAGGGAAAAAGAAAGAGAAATAAAAGAAGGAAGGAACAAGAGAGAGATAATGCCAAGAATTAATGGAATGGGAGAGAAAGTGAAAGAGAAATAAATAAAGACAGATCTGAAGAAGGGACATAAGATAGAAAAATAGAGAGAAGAATTAGAGAAAGTAAAGAGAGAGACTGTACAGACATGTGATAGATAAATAGCTAAAATGATTGATAGAGAAGATGATATTTGATAGAGATGAGATACATAGAATGTTATGAGATAGATAAATATGAGATAGATGGATAGATAGATATGAGATAGATAGATATATATGAGATAGATCGATAGATAGATAGATAGATAGATAGATAGATAGATAGATGTGAGATAGATAGATAGATAGATAGATAGATAGATAGATGTGAGATAGATAGATAGATATGAGGATAGATAGATAAAGATGTGAAGAAAACAGTGAACATTCAGACGATCCCTGCTATACTCGAGCCACCCCCCCCCCCCCCCCCCCCCCCCCCCCCCCCCCTCGTCTCCTTTGCGCCTCGCTCGCTGTGCGCTCGCCTTCGCTCGCTCGCCTCGCTCGCCTCCTGTGCGCTCGCTCGCTCGCTCGCTCGCTCGATCTCGCTCGCTAGCTGTGAGCTTCGCTCGCTAGCTCGCCTAGACTCCTCTGACTTTAGTTCCTTGCTGTGTGCGCTGGGCCTGGGGTACAGTCATATGATACATAACATCCTCTCCCCAAACTGTTGAATCCCATAATAATGTGCGGTGTCCTGATATGTAGTAGCAGGACATGAGAGCGACCCCTGACCCCCCCCCCTCCCCCTAGTGTTATGTGTCGGTGTATTCACCTATAGGAATATGCATTGTACGGGGAGTTGGTAGCAGATGGGTTAATTCCCAGCTCATTGTAAGAAAATCTGGATAATCTGTCAGTGGAATATTCCTCTGGATCCAGAAATAAAACTGCCCACTGATGTCACTGATGTCACCCTTCTCCTCCGTATGTTTTACGGGAAAGTTTTCAGTCATACCAAGGAGGTGTCAGGAAGTGTTTAATACAAGCAGGAGACCGCGCTCCATTCTCATCAGGGGAATCGCCAGCCGGGGAAAAACTCTGACCCTTAAGTGGCAAATCAGAGGAGGCCACGAGCCCCTAATAAGGATATAGATGAAAGGGTTAATAGCACATCCCATACAGTCAGATTGAGTCCAAATCCAAAGTAAAGGAGCTCGGAGAACACAAAGCACACAAATTTATTTCTAAATAACCCAAATCTCTATGGGGGAGATTTCTCAGAAGTGTCTGAGGTAAAATTGTTCTAGTTGCCCATGGAAACCAATCAGAGCTCAGCTTTAATTTTATAAACAGCTCTTGGAAAGTGAAAGCTGAGCTCTGATTGGATGCCATGGGCAACTAGAGCAGTTCTGGTCTAAGAGACTTATGATAAAGCTCTCCCTTTGAGTCAGAGCCGAAACTGACATTATCTTTAATGGGCCTCAGGTGGTTTTATAGTTAAAGGGGTTTTCCAGAATGAAATAAATGACAACCTATACTATATTGATGGACAAACCATCAATATTACATCAGCTGAGGGAGGGACATTTGCCATTAAAAACTGCTAACAAGTGTCCGACCCCATCAATCCGATACTGGTTCATCTGCGCTGATATGGGAGTGGTTACGACAGGGGGTGGGGACAATTTCGTGTAATATAGTAATAAGTGCATAGCCCCCTCCATCTGCCTGGAATATGTGCAGAATCCTGCTGCCCGCTGGTCATGTGACTCAGCGCTCCTGACAAGCACACAGAAGCTTTACCATGATGAGTATGATGTGGGTGACCCTATTAGGGTCTTACACTCACCTTGGTAAAATTTAGTATTAGCGACCAACCCCTCTTGTTCTCTTGACATATATTACATGTATGGTAACAGGAGGTTAAAGGGCTTTTCCCAAAAAACAAGTTAGGCCCAATCCACAGGATAGGGGCCAACTTACTGATCATCACTGAGACCCACATGGATCAGGAGAACGGGGTCTGATGTACCCCGGTCACTCCCTCCGCCATGCTGCTCCGCTCATCTCAAGGATCCACGAGGGGTCTGATGTACCCCCATTCTCGAGATCTGTGGGAGTCTCATCAATGAAACCCCCCTACTGATCAGTAAGTTAGGACCTAATCTGATTACGTGCGACACAATCCCCTTCTAAATCCCTGTCCCAGCGGCAATGTGGGTCCCCATGGAAATGCAGCTGTGGGACCCTTAGTAAATTAGCCCCATTGTATGCAGTAAGCTCATCAGCTCCCCCTAGTGGTAGCAGCTTGCAGTAATTATTTTATCATTCATGTCCATACAAGAGATATTGGAGCAGTTCAAAATTATAAAAATATAAAATGATTTACAGTCAGGTTACACTCAACTCCTCCCCATATAAGTGGGGGATCCCAAAACCCATGAATATCACACGGTCTCCACGTACCTCAGTCCTTCTATTACTAGTATATTATAGGCATTGGATATAGAAATGTCAATGGGCTTAATTATTCACCTTTCCCTGTATCTACAGCACAATATTATGGCCCCATCCCCCGATCTTTTACGATAAACCAGGTAGTCAAAAAGAGAATTTTTTTTTTTTTTTTTCATAAGCGAATGACATTTTATCTGGGAAGGGTGGGGGGGAAGGTGTTCCCATTTAATCCTAAATAGAACAGGAAACAAGACACACATGATAAGTGAAGTAGTACCGCAGTAGTCCGACAAGGTGCGACGCGAGAAACGGGGATTTATCTTGTTAATTAAAGGCAGAGCGTATGGCGGACATATTAATGTAATATTCCACATCCGCCTAAGTAACTAAATTCCAATTTTATTAAAGGTTAAGTAAGGGATCAGCGCAAACACGTGTTTCACAACCTAGAAGTAAGCGATATGGAAAATTGGGACGGGGCCATGCACATCCCTAAATGTTGCTTTTCACCCCTGGGCTTTGCGCTTTTATTACTTTGGAGCTGGGTTTTAGGGCTCTGGTGGGGAGAAGACGGATATTACAAAACAGAAGAGAAGAAACTGCGAAAAAGTAAGAGAAACAACTTTCCATCTATATTGTATATAGTTGTACTTTATCATCCAAAAAAGACAAATTAAAGCAAAATATGATTTATCCAGAAAGGTCATAATGTTATATCACAGCAGCTTAAAGAGAACCTGTCATCAGGTTTTACCCTACTAAAATACTAGTCGCTTCAGTCATTTTTAGAATTCTTTTATGCGAAATCTCACCCATTTATCTCCCTCAAAGTCAGGCAAAAATGACTCATCTCATTTTCAGATGAGTCAGTGCCATTTCAGAAGCCGCCATCATCTGCTCGAGAGCTCAACCCATGATATCTCTCCATTCCCCCCAGCAATACGTCCAGGTGTCTAATAGTACGTCCTGGTGCGCAAAAGGGTTAATAGGACACCAGAAGCATGTTCGGCTCCAGGTATCAGTAGGCCCCTGGGTGACAGAGCCTCAGTGGGCCCCTTTGAAGTGAACTCACGTTGCGGCATAAAAAATGTAGAAACTAAAACACAGTCTCCTGTTCCCTAAAATATTCCCTAGCTCATCATCCCAAACAGCCCCCTCATGGTTATTTTATATAAGTTCCCCTCACACCCTATGGATTAATTAGACACAGCCCCCTCACCCCCATGGATTCCTTACATGCAGCCTTTTGTGGGCCCCAAGACTTGCCCAGATATACCCGGCCATGATGTTAGATGCTGTAGATCAGAAGATATGGGTTTCTGAAATGACACTAGCCCTGCAACCACTAAACTTGACTCATCTCATATGCTGAGAAGAGTCATGTTTGCTTGACTTTGGGAGAGATTTTTTAAAAGGTAAATTTCACATAAAAGAGATAATTCTAGAAACAACATTTCATAAAAGGCAGGTACGTTGTAAAGGCCATGGTCTAACTGGGCCCAAAGCAACCAATCACTAAGGAGCTTTCATTTTTACACCGCAGTACAAGAAATGAATACTTAAAGGGTTCTACCAACTTCCCAATCACCCCACAAATAAAACCAGTATAATGTAGGGCACTATATAGGCTTTCCAGTCATGCCTTCCCGGTTTCCCACAGATTTGTCATGTTAGAGTAAAACCTGGTTTTGTATACATGCAAATGAGCTTCCCAGTGCACTAGGGGTGGGGCCAACCTGCTGGTGCACTCGTCTTCTTTTTATGTCTTCTGTCTATGGGAGATGTCGTTCATTATTTTGGGAGGCGCTTTGGGGGAGGGCTTAAAAAGAAATCTTGTGGCCTAGTCACAGCCCCGCTCCCTGGTGCACCGAGTACCTAATTTGCATATAATTTAAATTAAGTTTTCTCTAAAATGACAGATTGTTGGTGATATTTTTGAGGTGATACTTTTGAGGTGACTTGGGGAGGCAGACAAATCAAGTAGTAGTATATTAAATGTGTATTGAAGAACATGAAGGAGCGATTTACTGCAAATCAGTATGAGATTGGGGGACAAGTATCTGACCGGGAGAAAAGGTAAAAATAAGGGGAACAAACCAGCCCAAGATTATGGAACCAAAATTAGGGGCAACGACCCCAAAGTAAGAGGAACCAACCACCACCCTATAAAACAAGCCTAGGAACCAAGTCCAACATTAAGGGGCAACCACCCAACATTAGGAGGAGCCGAGCCCAACATTAAGGGGCAACCACCCAACATTAAGAGGAGCCGAGCCCAACATTAAGGGGCAACCACCCAAAATTAAGAGGAGCCGAGCCCAACATTAAGGGGCAACCACCCAACATCAGGAGGAGCAGAGCCCAACCCTACAAAACAAGCGCATGATCAAGGGAAATAGGTACAAGTCCAGGAAACAAGTTCAAGATTTGGGGAACCGAGCCCATGTTTAGGGAAACCAAGCTCAAGTTTATTGAAAAAGCACAAACCTATGAAACAAGCCCAAGAATAGAGGAAAGAGCCCAAGATTCGGGGGCAATCCTACAAAACAATCCTACAAAACAAGCGCAAGTTCAGGGGAAATAAGCACCAGCCTAGGAAACAAGTCCAAGATTCGGGGGCAACCAAGCCCAACCCTAGAAAACGAGCGCAAGTTCAAGGGAAATAAGCACAAGGCTAGGAAACAAGTGAAACATAAGGGGCAAGCAGCCGATGATTAGGGGCACCAAGCCCAAAATTAGGAGAGCAAGTGCCAAATTATCAGACGCTAGGGTTTAGGAATAAACAGGTGATACACAAAATCCATCACAAATCTGCTGTGTAAAATATTCAAGATCACAGGAAAGGTCGCGTGAATCATTCCGGGGAGCCGGGCAGGGCGGCGGTAATACATTATTTCTATAAAACAATAAAGAGAGGAGAGATTAAAAAGCTAAAGACCAAGTGGAGACGATCAGATGAATGTGGAATGGAGCCATCATTTTACTCCTCTAATCAGCAATCAATCACAGCTAAAGAGGATGGAAGCCGGAGCGTCCGCCGGAGGTGATGGACTCCGCTCTTCACATCTTCTGACTGGCGAGCAGCAGCGAGGAATAGGGCGAGAAGGTGAGAGAGGAGGACGAGACATATTTATAATGCATCAGGTATGACGGTCAAAGGGTCAAAGCAAAAGAGATTACCAAGGGCGGTATCTGGTACTGCAGCTACATTAAAAGCGCAATACCAGGCACTACCTGAACACAGAGGTGGTGCAGGAAGATAGAAGTCATGATCTTCTAAGCATTGATAATGTTATGGGCAGAAGTTTGATGACCCCCTGTATGACCTATCTAGTTTGACTTTTAGATGCTTCCGAGGATGTTGTCAGGTTTTCACCCTTTAACCACTTTACAGGGATCAGGATTTGGCTTCGGGGAGGTGACCAGGTCAATATCTATTTAAGTGGCCCCACTGAAGGTGAAGGTTCAGGAACACGTTGCGGTCTCTGCAAGGTCGAGAATCGGGCTGGAGGTCAGCGGGACATTTATGGAGACATAGAAGATGAGAAGGGACAATAAATTTATGAACATGATACAAGACAAAGTGAGGTACACGGGAAACAATCAGTATGAAGGAACATAGAAAACGCTCACAGGCACCTTTCCATGGGAGATGATGCCTTCTATAACCAGGGGCTCAAGGGGATTGGCCGGGGACAATAGACTATGATAGAAATTGTCCCTTTAAATATTTTCTGAGAGGCAAACACCTATTTATGGTCTACAAAATGGAGAAGGAGAGGTGCCTCATAAATATGGAAGGGACCTGGTGTGAAAGCCGTCAACCATGAGCACCATCAGTCCCACAGCTTACACATAATCACCATTTCAGTCCTTTTTGGGTCTTCAAGATTTAATAATGAACTGATTTCTAATTCATCATTTGTGGTTTAAAAGGGTTTTCCAAGAATCCATGAAAATCCCCCCCAAAGGGGCCTATGGCGGCCAGTGCTGAAGACCAGAAGACCACCCCTATCGGGAACCGCAACAGGGCAAGGTACACATTATCTTAATTTTGTGACCACCCTTGCAAGGCCCACAGAGGGTTCTTCATGATTGAGGAACCCCTTTAAACTAGTTGACAAACCAACAAAAATCTATTCCAATTATATTGAATCTAGACCTCAACGTGAGCTACACAATCATGGGTTGGGGTAATTAGAGTCCTTAGGAAGGGCTTCACATAGAGGCCGCCCATTTTGTAATATGGAACCAAAAGCAACGGGGAAGCAGCAGCCATGAGCCATGTTGAGCAGAACCTACAGAATTAGGAGTGCATTAAAGCAGGAACTTGCGCTTAAAACTCTCTTGTGTCTCTTCACACTTGACATCAGCATGGGTGAACCCCCATAGGAGAAGCCACCTACCTACTTGCTGACCTTGACATCAGCAAGGAGAACCCACCTACTAACAAAAACTTACTTGAAACATTAATGCTGGATGGGGCGGAGGGGGTCCATCTATAGCTCGTCTCAGGCGGCTGAACGTTAAGGTGCACCCCTGACTAGACCTGACACTAACAAGTTCAGCAAACATAACTTTATAATGTGTCCAAGACCTTCAGAACCAGCTGACCCCAAAGAGTGAGAGGTGGGGGAGGGGGCGGTTTATTGACTACTTGCTATACCTTCTTAACACAATTATTTGACAGCCAATTTTAAAGTGATCCATTGTCTATTCCGGAGTGATAGGAAAGGGATATGTTTTGCTGGAGGTTACAATCCATCATCTTAGCATCGTTATAATGTCAGAAAAAGTACTCGGGCCTCATCAATAAACACAGATAATGGGGACGTGACGCGCAGATTAATGGACCATGAGCGATCGCCGAGCGGGGCCCTCAGTTATAGATTGTCAGGAATAAGAGAGCAGCTAGTGACCCTACTACATAGTAATATTATATAATCCTCTGCCATCATTATATGGCCCATGCCCCTCTCCTGTACTAAGCCCAATTATGGGAACAGGCTAAAATTGGGTCACCAACCCCATGAGCTAAAGGCAAAAAGCCCATATTTCTGGAAAATAATCTCAACCAATGTAATCTCCACCCCTTTAATAAGGAGCACCTACCAACTCATTGTGGAGACTCTTCTAGCACCTAAAAAAACCCCATTTAATTATTAGGGGAGAGTCCTGGTAGTTGGATCATAAAAATATGGATCTGGTTTCCCCTGGGTTGAGCATGGGTCCTGCTGCTCCAATCAAGGTCTACGCTGAAAATAGCCCAATGCTATTGCTGACCCTGTAATAGAGGATGAATGGATGCAGAAACATATCTTGTTTAATCCTTGATCTTAATGGTTTTGCTGGAAAACAATTCTAAAATTCAGGACCTTGGGAAAGCTGGGTGCTGCTGGCTGCCATACATTACATGGAGCTACCTGAACTGTCCAGACAGGACTAATCAACCTGAGCTGGATGACTGATACACAGCACCTGGGGGATGGTGCAGTGATTGATTAATTCTGCCTGCCAGGCACAACACAGTGAATTCAGCTTTCACTAGGGTAGTGGATAATTAGGGTAAGACTAGAAGCACCAGGGCAGCCACAGGAGCAACAGAGGCTCATTATCATAATATTATAATAGTTTTTTCAACAAAACCGCTCAAGTCAGGGATTAAACAAGATATGTTTCTGCATCAATGTAGCTGCAGCATTCTCAAGTTATGTTTGGTTCATAATGCATGAAATCTAATGGTACATTTCCTTTAATGCCCCCCAACACCCCAAACTTCCCTAAATTCCCCTAAATCAGTCTAGTGTGTGTACTTTTGTAGTAAAAATAAAATGTCTGTTGCTGCCGCTTTTAAAACTTTACCCAGATTTCCTCGGAAAAGACATTAAATTTAGAATTTCTTCACGGCCCCATAACACAAAATGGTATTTCGGAAGGATAATAGGGGACAACGCTGCGAGGAAACAATTGGGGGAGGGGACAGGCGATAAATTCTCTCTTAGTTATGGTTACGGCAGGTAGAGGTCACAGCCGCTCCATCCATCCCGTCCCATCGCCCTCTTCGGGATTGTCTCCATACGACGACGCTGATACATTTCATCCCCGTCCGCGCCTCAGAAGGGAACTTTTTCGTCTCTTTACAATTCCGCCGGCAAAGTATCACCTCCGAAACCTCATTAAGTAGAAATCTTCGCTCTCATGTGTCATTCACCGCAGAATTATTTGAAAGAAATAAACAACTTCTACTAAATAGTCATTTTTAACCCAAGCGTCATTTTTTATGCCGCATCCGATCGTCCCCGAAGCGCCATCCAGAGATGCATCAATGTGCACATCACTTCCTTGGGAAATTCATTGTCCCGGAAAACTGCAGATTCAAAAGACGGACAATAAGCAAAATAAAAAATAATGAAATCTGGATGTGACTCTGTGGATCGAGAGAACGCCGTAACCTATAACGCAGGTATTCGCTTTTCCCCGGGAATTTACTGCAACCAGGATGGATTATTAATGCGGCCGCGTCGTCCGATCTTACGTGCTGCGGAGACGGCGGCGTCCTGATGCTATGTATTCTATATATAGCCAATGACACGACTGCTGACGATGCTAAATGAGCGCCATTGATCACGCTAATTGTATCTGCCGCTTACTTGGATTTCACAGTCTCCGTCCTGACTCCTCTTCGGATGGCGCTCTAATTGTTTAACAGTAAGAAGGCGAAATGAGACGGATTTAGTGATTCTCATATGATGGATGCATCTGCCTGGGAGGGGATACTCTGCGAGGAATTGGGTATTATGTATTCATCACATACTGGAGAATCTACTATGTAAACTTAAAGGGACTTCGTCACCAGAATCTACCATCAAAATCCTTCATGATAAACCAGGGACATTACTCATAGATCCAGGCTCCGGGACAATATTCTTATATTTGTTATCCATGGCTTCCTGCCTTCTAAAATCAACTTTTACAATCATGCTCATGAGGGGGGTGCTACCAGAACCCCTCAGTGCTGTAGCTTCACAGGCGGTTACAATGGGGACCATTTACTAAGGGCCCAATTCGCGGTTTCCCGACGTCTTACCCGAATATTTTCGATTTGCGCCGATTTTCCCTGTATTGCCCCGAGAATTTGGCGCACGCGATCGGATTGTTGCGCATCGGCGCTGGCATCCACGCGACGGAAATCGAGGAGCGTGGCCGAACGAAAACCCGACGGATTCGGAAAAACCGTCGCATTTTTTTTTAAAAAAAGTGTTGCGGAGCTTGCACTTACCTTCACTAGGAATAGGCCGGTGAACTTGAGTGCATTCCGGGGAACTTCAGCGCAGCAGCGCCACCTGGTGGACGTCGGAGGAACTGCCTTAATGAATCCCGGCCGGACCCGAATTCACAGCAGAGAACGCGCCGCTGGATCGCGAATGGACCTGGTAAGTAAATCTGCCCCAATGTCTCCCTTCCACTGTGCCTGATGTAACCTCACACAGTGGTAGCAGAGACATGTTCCTTCATAGCGTAACAGGCTGTGGAGCTACAACATAGAGGGGCTCTGGTAACAACACCCAGATCCCTTCTGGCTCATTAGCATAATTGCAAAAGTTTATTTTGGAAAGAAGGAGGCCATGGATAACACATATAAGAAAATTACTACAGTCCCGGTGCCTGGATCTATGCGCGATGTCCCCGGTTTATCAGGATGGATTGTGATGGTGGATTTCCTTTAAACTACTAGTCCCTTAGGTATGAAATGTCCTTTCTGGAATGCTCTCCTTTATGTGATATCTCACTCATTCACCTATAAAATAAAACAGTTGTCACTTTTACAGCAGGATGGGGAGCATCATTGCAGATGCCCCTATCGTCGCTCTGTAGCAGCTAGAACCTTGTTCTTGTGCCATTGTAGTTCTGTGAGCTACAGAACTAGAGATAAATGCAGTTAAAGGAAACCTACAATCACAGATCTATCTAATAAGGTAGATACGGTGGTAGGTCCCTCTATTCTTTTCTAGTGCTATGCTTATTTTCATAGCACATTTAGTGCCTGAGAACTTTATAAAAATCATATCTTTTATATATGCAAATTTTCTTTAGAGCTACGGCTACTACCCGCCCCAATAGCCATTAAAGGACACCTGTCATCAGGTCTCTGCCACTAGTCCTGTCACCTCTACCTGTTGGAGCAGATCACAAGGATCCATCCCAGCCTTTATCTAGTTATTTCATACATTATTCATTGTAAAATCACATATTTTTTATCATGTAAATGAGGCTGGTCACATGGTCAGAGGCAGTGATGTCACCCCTGTTTCCCCTCCCCTCTCCTCCCCCTGCTCATGTCTGTGTGTAATGTATAGTAAAGCATGGCTAGTGTGTGTGCTGCATCTGCTGACATGCTGCATCCTCCTAATATACAGGTGAGAGACACAGACATCAGCTACACATGAATCTGACATGTTCTGCTATAACATGGCTGCCTGGAGCTGCTGTATCTCTCCTGTACACACACAGGCTGCAGGGGGCGTGGCCACCAGCACCAGGAAGCACATCATTATAAAGCCTCACATCATTATACAGGCTGTCAGTCATGCACTGGGGGTGTGGCTGTGCCTCCCACTCATGAATAGAGTGGACAGCTTGAATATGCTAATGCTTCATTGGACATTTCACAGGTCATTTGCATACAGCTTTAGGACCTCATTGCTTAGGTTTACAGGCATGTAGAGGGACAATGAAGGGATAGATGCAATGCTCTCTAATGGCAGTTTATGAAAATATATTTAGTTTAGGGGGGTCATTTTGCATGACGGGTTCTCTTTAAAGATAATTGTATATATAAAACATATAATTTTTATAAAGTTCTGGGTCACTAAATGTTCACTGAAAATAAGCATTGTACTTGCAAAAAATACAGGAACCTACCACGGTATCTAACTTAGTAGGTAGATCCGTGCTGGTAGGTTTCCTTTCAAGACATAGTAAAAAACAAAAAAAAAAAACTATTTTCATCTGCAGACCTCATACCCAACTATGTCTTTAACTACTTGGCAAGCCCACAGAATCCCAATAGTTGAAAGATGAGATTCTTATCTTTACAATGACACCAGAACCACGATTCTATCTGCTATAGAGTCCAAGATATGGGTTTCTGAAGTGCTGATCCCACTCCAGCCTCTAACAGTGGCTCCTCTCGGCTCAATTGCATAGGACTTTAAAAGGAAATTGTTTATAGATAAAAGGTTAAGTTTTAAATAAATTAGAGAAATTATATTATTACCGTATTTTTCGGACTATAAGCGCACAAAAAATCCTTTGATTTTCTCAGAAATCAAAGGTGCGCCTTATATATGAACCGTACTGACAGACATCAGGTGCCTTGAACTGTGCACAGGTCTGCCACCTTCTGGGCATTCATCCTTATAATTTGGTGCGCCTTATAATCCGGTGCGCCTTATATATGAACCTCGGCGTTTTACAGGCATTTATTAATGGTGTGCCTTATAATCCGGTGCGCCTTATATATGAACCTCTGCATTTAGCAGGCATTTATTAATGGTGCGCCTTATAATCCGGTGCGCCTTATAGTCCGAAAAATACTGCAGTTCGTGTTGGTTTAGTATTGTAAAAGCTGGTGACAGGTTTCCCACACCATGTATTATTCAAGGAATCAGCTGTGACTGGAGCGTCCCTTTAAGTAATCTGATCCTATGTGACAATGGCTTCCGTTATACACAGTTTAACCCTTGCGTCATCACATCCCCCATGATTCATACACACAATACTGTCAATTCATTAACACAGTCCTGAGATAATGAACTTCAATAATCAATGCGGCTTCTGAGTTTCCATCAGAGCTCTGCAAAAATACATAACCGCTCACAGTAAACGCCAATTATCCTTCCACGTGACGTCAATGACACCGCATTAAGTCCGGCAGAGGTTATAGACCAGGATGTCACCCGTAGACGTCTCTATTGTCACCGATTATTAATAACAGACTCAAGTCTCAAAGGGATTTTCCAGTTATAGCCATTGACGTGCAGTGTGGTTACCTATAGGTGGCACCAGAGAGACTGTTTTCTAGTAATTTGCATCCTACTCCCAGGATGCATTGCATACTTCACTCATCCTTCCATGAACCTCGAACTTTTAAGGGGTATCCCGAGGGAGCCGACCAAAGTTGTCAGGGACTCACCGTAAGTGAGAACGGTAAATCATCACCCTACTTAACACAGCACGAACATGAAGCTTATGCAAAATTTTGGCCCTATATCAGAAGCGGACAACCCCTTTAATAATCAGCTCTACCCTGACAAAATAAATCATACAGTAAGACAAGGAGCATCTTACAGCTCAGCACCTACCGAGTTCAGGCGGCAGGACAGTCAGTCTGTTTCCTTGTATGTGAAGCTCCTTCAGTTGGGACAGTTCCCCGATCTCTTTTGGCAAGGAAATCAAATCATTATCCCGCAGGCTGATCTAAAGGAGAAAAATTATAAAAAAACATAAAACAGAATTAAAGTGTGTGGGCGGGGTAATCGGGACTCTCGCTGTCACCCACTGTGTGTGGGTGGAGTAATCAGGACTCTCACTGCCAATCACTGTGTGTGTGTGAGGGGAGGGGGGGGGGGGGGGGTAATCGGGACTCTCACTGCCGATCACTGTGTGTGGGAGGAGTAATCGGGACTCTCACTGCCAATCACAGCGTGTGGGAGGGGTAATCAGGACTCTCACTGCCAATCACTGTGTGTGGGAGGGGTAATCAGGACTCTCACTGCCAATCACTGTGTGTGGGAGGGGTAATCAGGACTCTCACTGCCAATCACTGTGTGTGGGTGGGGTAATCGGGACTCTCACAGTCAATCACTGTGTGTGGGAGGAGTAATCGGGAGTCTCACTGCCAATCACAGCGTGTGGGAGGGGTAATCAGGACTCTCACTGCCAATCACTGTGTGTAGGAGGAGTATTCGGGACTCTCATTGCCAATCACTGTGAATGAGTGGAGTAATCAGGACACTCACTGCCAATAACTCTGTGTGGGTGGAGTAATCGGGACTCACTGTCAAATCACTGTGTGTGGGAGGAGTATCTCATTGTCAATCAGGTTTATCATTATGTAGTGTCTTCCTGCAAATGGCACTACAGGGAGCTTAGGAACTTGCTGCATACTGTTTCATTATTAAGCGTCAATATTTAACAGTACAGGATAAGCTCTTTAGCTCCCTCTGGTGGACACTTCAGGATGTAGAATCTTATCTTTTCCTCTCCTGGTGCACGCCAATCATCCATAACATAAAAATGAATTTTAGCACGCAAAAGCCATAGTCATAGTCATACTGTGCATGTACCAAGCCGTAAGTGAACAGCACATGTGCAGGATTCCCATCGGGAGAACAAGAGGAGGAGTTTGGAGCAGAGACGTGGTCTTTACATGGGTTTTAATGTTCTGGCTGATGGGTGCACACATGAGATTTGGCGCTCTGTATCAGAATCTAAACTGCTATATAAATGGTGGACATATGTTGAATATTTTTTTAAAAACTTAAGATGCAGGTGTAATATACTGATCCGTTCCGCCCCGTCTCTAGCGACAGAGCGGACTCGCCCGCGGCAGTCCATTTCTAAACAATAAACTATGCTGCGTCTCAAATTGACTGGAGTTTACTGTGGGCTGTGAAAGTGAATTGATTTTTTTTCTGGGGGAATTTAGATAAATTACTTACTATCTGCAACTTTGTGAGCTTCCCAATATCGGACGGCAGGACTTCAAAATCGTTGTCACTTAGATAGAGAGCACGCAGGGTGGCTGCAAATTAAACAGCAATATATAAGGAGAGTGGCGTGGAGCCGGCGAGCGGCGGCCCCTGATCAATAACAGCCGTCAGCTCTGATTAATAACCCCGAGCCGGTGAAAAGCCTCTGACATCGCCGGGGCTCACCGTAATAACAAGCAGGTCACACGCAGATTTAGAGGCTTATTGTACGCGGCACACACACAGGAAAACATCTATATCTCCAGGGCGGACACAATTAACAATTTTGCGCTGTAGTAAAATGTGGCGTGAGATCGCTTTGCACCTTTATAGACTATTGCTGCCGGTTTATGGGAATATTTGCATTTTACGCCTTTAAAAAGACAATAAATTCTATAAAATATTCATGAGGGTCATTGTCAGGATCGGGGAGGGGGTGACACATGGGGATATCCACTAGGGTTATGAATAAAAGATCTTTCGGAGATTGCGTTGATTTTATCTAAGGGGTTTTCTGATCTTGTATAAGGGTTTGGGGTTTTTTTTGGCCAAAAATACTGCGCCATATTTGTCCAGTTCCAATACCAGACATTTGCAACTGGACAAAAATGCCCCCCCCCCCCCCCCTTTATCCTGTAAATAGGAGTCACACTAGAGAAGAGCAGACACAATGTTCGAGGTCGACCTCACAACCCAGACAATGGATTCTGCCGAACAGCCAATCCGGCAAATTGACAACCCTAGAACCTAGCCAAGGAGCCACCAATCATCGTCATGACTAGTTGATAGGGGCGTCAATTTGGCCACCAATCGGGCAGTATGTCCAGATTGCACAGTCAGACGTCTGCTCATTTCTAGTCAAAAACCATCGGGAGCCCCAGAACATTCAAGATTGGGAACCATAAATGGAACAGAGGATTAACTTCTCCCATTAAAAGGGTCTTCAAGGAATCTTTGGGTTGGAAACATTTCCTAAATCACTCCAGTACTTCCAGTTTTGAGCCTGATGTTCTGGGAGTTCACATAAGGAGTGGCCTACACAAACCTGAGGACAACAAAAGCAGTGACCTCCCATGGTCAGCTTGGCTTGAGTAGGCCACTCGTTGGCCAAAGCTTGTCCCACAACCCCATGGCAGGGCCAAAAATCTGAATTACCAGAACAATGTGGGAATCTGGAGCCAAAGCAGGACAAGTATGAACTGTGGCTTCAGGATATTGGTAAACAGCTCCATTGTCTGTGTAGTGGCCTTCTGCGTTATGGCAACTCAGCCACCCACTGATCTGATACTGATGACCTACCCATAGGATATTAATATAAAAGAGCCAGAAAACCCCTTCCATCAAACGAATATTTGGGACACAGACTGAGTTCCCATGTTGGATTTTGGCACAGTTTGTACTAGGAATATGAGGCATTTTTGACAAAATCCTTCTCAGAAAACACAACTGTGGATTCCCAACTCTCCAATACATGTTCACCTCTCCCCTTAGGGCATACGGCTTAAGGGTTGATCCTTCTTTCTCTGACATGATCTGGCTTCGGGAGTCTGAATCCCCCCCCCCCCCCCCACTGGGACCAGAACTCAAGTATTGTGGGGTCTTAATAAATTCACAGAGTGTTCTTACTTAGATAAAAGAAGTTCCCAGGTAAGGATTTCTCATTCAGGTTGTTGTAAGTCAGATCAAGGACTTCTAGGGCTGGCAGGGAACCAAATCCTCTGGGTAAGGTGTTTAACCTGTTCATGCTGGAAGACAAAGAGGAATCAAAGACTTTACTTCGTGTTGGTTTTTTTTTCCGTGTATAAACAGATGAGACCACGGTGCGAGATACCAGATGCAACAGAGACCCCCTTAAAGTAGAGACTTTATTTTGACAGACACTTCAGGACAACTTTAACTTATAGGCCCAAAATCTGAGGCTGCACTACTGAGACAACGGGGCAGATTTACTTACCCGGTCCATTCGCGATCCAGCGCCGCGTTCTCTGCGCTGGATTTGGGTCCGGCCGGGATTTATTAAGGTAGCTCCTCCGCCGTCCACCAGGTGGCGCTGCTGCTCTGAAAAGCATCGGAACGCACTGGAATACACTGAGCCGGGCTGAGTGAAGGTATGTGCGAGCTCGGCGACACATTTTTTTTTTTTTAAAATGCGGCGGTTTTTCCGAATCCGTCGGGTTTTCGTTTGGCCACGCACCCCGATTTCCGTTGCGTGCATGCCAGCGCCGATGCGCCACAATCCGATCGCGTGCCCCAAAATCCCGGGGCAATTCAGGGGAAATCAGCAATATTCGAGTAACACGTCGGGAAAACGCGAATCGGGCCCTTAGTAAATGACCCCCAACATGTCTTCAGCTGCGGTGTGGTCATGGAATCCGTAGGTAGATCCAAATAACTTGATATCTACACCCGACCCGGCTTGAATATTGTTCATTATGTGTGTCTATTCCATTTCTGATTGTATTATATTGACATCTAATATCACATCGTATGGGAATAAAACTTTTTGGTAGTAGTTTCTGTTGATCCAGGGAGTTATATTCTGACCGCCATATTGGGGGTCAGGAATTTTTCCCTGCTTTGGGCCAATTGGCAACAGCCCTGCAAGGATTTTGCCTTCATCTGGATCAACACAATATAATGTATAGGTTGGACTTGATGGACTGAATAATCCAGAATTTATTTCATAGAAGAAGATTTTGATTCACATTTTACTGAATTTTCTCTCCTTTTCAATGACTTTTGTATAGTCTTCTGTGATCCCCCTATAGTCCAGAACATCAGGAGCCAGGGCCGCATCTGCCATGAGGCGAGATGAAAATCTCGCCTCAGGCGGCAGAATGCGGGTCCCTGTAAAGGGCGGCGAAATTTGCCGCTCTAAAGTGGGCGATTCGGGCGTCCATTAACGCCCGAATCGCCCACCAGCTAAATAAATCGCGCCTGTCTCTTTAAGACACAGGCGCGATTTATATGCGGAGCGACGCAGCGCCTTTCCGGCAGCTGCGCGCTCCGTCCTAAGCAGTGACACAGGCGTCATGACGTCATGCGCCTGTGTCACTGTGCGGAGCGGCGGCACACAGGAATACCGGAGTGAAGGCCGCGTGAAGACGGGAGCCGCGCCGAGGGAGCAGCTGCCTGCAGGTGAGTACGATTTTATTATTTTTCATGTACTTTAATTAAATGTGGGGAGGTTTCATGTTATACTGGGATGGGGTGGGGGTACTACATAGCCGTAGAAACCGTTCAATACTGGGGGAGGAGGGGGACGCTATAGATATCATATGGGGCCTAATTATTTTTATACTAAGGGGGGGGGTGCTATATGTATTATTTTGGGGCCAATTATCTTATAACTATCTGACTCAGTTTGCTTATGTATTATTTTTGGGGCCATAATTAGTTTATATACTAAGGGGACGGGGATCCTATACTTTTTATTTGGGGATTTTGGGGCTATAATTATTTTATACTGGGGGGATGCTATATATTTATATGGGGCCAATAATTATTTTATACTGGGGGGGGGATGCTATATATTATATATCACTAAGCTGGGGGCTGTATATGGGATACAGTATATTACTAGCTGGGGGAGCTGTGTATGGGATCCAGTATATTACTAAGCTGGGGTCTGTATATGTGATACAGTAATATTACGAAGGTGGGGGCTGTATATGGATACAGTATATTACTAAGCTGGGGGCTGTATAATGGGATACATTATTTACTAAGCTGGGGCTGTATATGGGATACAGTATATTACTAAGCTGGGGGGCTTATATGGGGTAACAGATATTACTAATCTGGGTGGATTGTATAATGTATACGTATATTACTAAGCTTGGGTGATGTATATGGGGTACAGTAATATTACTACTGGTGGGGGCTGTATATGGATACAGTACTTTACTAAGCTGGGGGATGTATATGGGATACAGTATATTACTAAGAGTGCTGGGTGGCTTATATGGGTAAGTATATTACCTAAGCTGGGGCTGTATGGGATACAGTACTATTACTTACTACGCTGGGGGTCTTATATGGGATACAGTATATTACTAAGCTGGAGGCTGTATAGGGATACATATATTATAAGCTGGGGGATGTATATGGGGTAACTATATTACTAACTGGGGGGCTGTATATGGGATACAGTTATATTACAAGTTGGGGGGCTGTATATGGGATACAGTATATTACTAACTGGGGGGATGTAATGGGATACAGTATATATTACTAAGCTGGGGGCTGTTATGGATAAGTTTTACTAAGCTGGGGGATGTATATGGGATACATTATATTACTAAGCTGGGGGCTATATATGGGGTCGTAAATTACTAGCTGGCTGTATATGGGGTACAGTATATTACTAAGCTGAAGGCTGGGGGATGTATATCGGGTACAGTAATATCTAAGCTGGGGGCTGTATTGGGATCCAGTTACTAACTGGGGGATGTATAAATGGGGTAGGTACAGTAATATTACTAAGCTGGGGGCTGTATATGGGATACAGTATATTACTAAGCTTGTTGGGGCTGTCATATGGGGTCCAGTATATTACTAACTGGGGCTGTATATGGATACAGTAATATTACTAAGCTGGGGGGCTGTATATGGGATACAGTATATTACTAACTGGGGGATGGATTGGTACGTATTACTAAGCTGGGGGGATTGTATATGGGGTACAGTTATTACTGAAGCTAGGGGCTGTATATGGGATCAGTATATTACTAAGCTGGGGGGCGTATATGGGATACAGTATATTACTAAGCTGGGGGGATGTATATGGGATACAGTATATTACTAAGCTGGGGAGCTGTATATGGGATACAGTATATTACTAAGCTGGGAGGATGTATATGGGATACAGTATATTACTAAGCTGGGGAGCTGTATATGGGATACAGTATATTACTAAGCTGGGAGGCTGTATATGGGATACAGTATATTACTAAGCTGGGGGGATGTATATGTGGGGCAAGATTTTATTTAAGCTGTAGGGGATCTGTATATGGGAGCTGTATATAATTTAATTGGGGGGTGAATAACGAGGCCTTTAAATATATGAGAGCAGGGATAATGAAGGGATGTGTTATATGTGGGGAGATTGCGGTCAGTTGTGTTGTGAGGGGTATATATTATTTAGGAGCGCAGTGTTGTTATCCAGGAGACTTTATACTGTAAGTGACTGTGGTATTTTTAGGGACGCCGGGTGGAGATGCTGCACGGAGCTGAAGATATCCGGCCGTGCATTCAGCAGTGATACGTCATGGATTGGAGAACCCGGAATAAAGTCCTCCTGATGGAAGAGATTGTCATCTATAAGGTACTAGATGCCACTAATGCCTCTCAGATCCTGTAGTCAGTCACACAGTGTCAGGGAGCTGCCTGTAGGGTTGTTAGTAAAGTTTAAGGATTTACTTAACAGGGAGCGGGGGGGGGGGGGGGCAGCATTTTAATATTCGCCTCAGGCAGCAAATATGCTAGAATCGGCCCTGTCGGGAGCGCTGACTATAAGTGCGGCTTTACTTGTAGAGATCGGTCTAGAACTCTGCGCACACTTGATGGTATTTATCTAAATCATTACATCCCCCCATCTTCAGACGCCTCGGCTGTCCCTCCTAATTGAGCGGCGTCTACAATCATTAGCCTAAGACGGCTGATAAATGGACTTCTCCTCGAAGTCCCTCTAACTCACAAAGTCTTCTGTCTATGTGGAGACTTTAGGATACAACTCCAAAAGCAATCACTCTCCTGTCTACTGGAAGCACTCGGAGGCCGGTGAGAACTCCGCAGCTTCATGAATACGAGGCCATCGGAAGACGGTAGTAGGAGAAGGCTACAAAGTATCTGAGGTTGGATCACATAATTGTATAAAAAAAAAAAAAAAAGAGGCAGATACAAAACATATGGTTTATATATGTATAGTTACATAGTGTATATGGTTAAAAAAGACACATGTCCATCAAGTTCAACCAAGGAAGGGAAGGGATTGGATGAGGAAGATATTTATGGGAAACAATTCTATAGTATAACATAACCATCAATGATATTTAGATGTAAAAAGGCATCTAGACCCTTCTTGAAGCTCTCTGCTGTCCCTGCTGTGGCCAGCCTGAGCTCAGCTATTCCGCAGATTGAACCTTGTTTTCTCCAGACGGAGACAGTGCCCCCTTGTCTTTTGATTTGATTTTACCTGAAACAACTTTCCACCATATTTTTTGTATGGACCATTCATATATTTATATAAATTAATCATGTTCTCTCTCAGTCGTCTCTTTTCAAAAATAAATAAATCTAGTTCTTTAATCTTTCCTCATAACCGAGACCCTCCATACCCCTTTTCATTTTTGTGGCTCTTTGATGTACCCTCTCCATATATCCACAGAGACCTTCAGAATGAACATCTCCAGCAGTCTCCAAGTCTCTGTTTCCTACAACAGGGACTTAAATAGTGTATACTGTGCCATCACCAAGCTCCACAAGATACAGATAGGTAGAGGTAGCTATTGGATAAGCCTACGTATTAGTGGATATCTGTGATACAATGTTGGGGCAGGTCACTTGTACATTATATCTAAGGGTCAGTTCATACACTGCTCCAGTGGCGGAAACGTGTTGTGTCCACACAACATTAATCAACACCAAAAATATTCCTATTGGGAGACAAAAGATGTACATAATATCCCATAAATGATATGCAATGAGGCCACCATTCATACCCCAGATTCAGATGCTTAAGCTTCTGCAGGCTGCTGATCTGCGTCGGAAGCTCCTCAATCTGGTTGTTAAAAAAGTTCAGCACCTCCAAGTTCTTCAGATCCGCAATATTCGCTGGAACACCTATAGGAGGGAAGAAAAACCCAAGAGTTCAGGACAGACGAGACACAGATACATATAGAGGAGAAGTGTCATGGCCGCCTGCGGTATACAAACAGATCCACTGGAAATGCAACCTAAAAAAACGCCACCAAAATCTTTATTTGAACACAAAATTTTACCAACAACCCCCCCTCTCCAAGGATGTAATTTATGCCCAAATACAAGTATCTATACAAATGGAAATTCAAATAGAGACATTTTCGGTAACTTTATGGACAATAAGGAACGGTGAAGTGGTTAATAAAATAAAGTATTTACACGAGCGGCCAAAAAAATGTCTTATTCAACCAAAAGCGACTTTTTGGCCTCCGTCTCCGGAGTATAAACCTGTGATCGATACACACAAAAGGTTACATGAGATTAGTGACAGATCAATGTTTAGCTATTATCTGGAAGTATGAGGACGCCGGCTGACAGCGCCGTGTGAATACCACTCCACAGATAAGAGGCTCATTGCGCTGGAAGGATTTAACCTCATCCAGAAGTTACAGAGGGCACGGGGGTAATTATTCCTGTACGGGGAGACCGCGTCCCAATTCCCTTTACATCGAGGGAAGACAACGAGTTAAGCGAAACGGTTCGCAACGTGAAGGGAAGAAGGTGACAAAGGACGAGGGAGATGTATTTCCTTAAAGGGACCTGATTTGGGTCTTCAGAATCCGGATGATATGGGTTTAAGTACCCAAAACTTCAGCTAGATAAGTGCATGTATGTAAATTGGCCAAAATTGGTAAAAAAAAAATAACAAAAAACCTCTAAATCTGTCAGTTAATAAGTCATGTCAAATTGTGATGATGATTAGGTCAAAAAGGATCCCAAACGTAAATGTTCCCATGAAGAGAAATCTCGGAGGAAAGTAGTCAATGGGGAAGAATTATTTACCCGGTCCTGTCGCGATCCCGCAGTGCGTTGTCCGATGAAGATTCGGGTCCGGCGCGATTCACTAAGCTCGTGCGCCGAGTTCCTGCATTTATTGCTTCTACTCCGAGGTCCGCCGGAGTTCACCTGCTTCTTCCCGGTGCATGTGAGTGCTTGATCTTGCGACACAATTTTAGATGTTAAATCCCACGCGTTGTGGGAGTTTGTACGACGGCCTGCCCCCGATTTCTGTCGCGTGCAAGCCGGCGCCAATGCGCCTAAATCAGATTGCGTGCGTCAAAATCACGGGGGAATTCGGTGCAAAACGGTAAACCCGACGAAAATGCGTCCGACGGGCCCTTAGTAAATGAAACCCAATGAGTGGATACTGCGCGACTGTTCTGGCCTTAGTTTTACCAGACAATGGTAAAGAGAAATTTGGAAAGTAGCCATGGGTCCAAAAATATGGCCTCTAGCACATGGTGTCCGGTGTCTCTGGATACTCAACATAGTGAAGCTTTGCATGCAACACAGGTTGATGAGGGCCAATCTCACCGGACCCACCAGCTACTTTTTACCTGAGCCGAGATTAGACAAATAATTTTGGGACCCTAAACCCCAGATGGATAAAGTTATCCATGGGAGAATATTGTTCCTCAAATTTTCCGACAGGTTCAGCCACATCCATCCTTATCACTTGCCATGACCAATTTACCACCGGAGTCTACATCCCCACTGACAAAAGAGACAGAATCTAGTGGAATACCCACATCACAAGTTGTAACAAATTAATTTCCGAAAGAAGATTTTGTCCACTACAACTAAGGATGATGTCAAGTGGTGCTTAAGAGGGGTTGCCCAAAGTACAGAGATGAGTGGACCTGTAGTCTTAGTTCGATTCGACCTGCAACCCTATTGGCCACCGGGTGTTCCACGGGGTGTTCCTCTGACCAATCATTGCCACTTCTAGTAACAAGGGGCATCAATTTGCCAGATTTCCTGTATTGCCAATACTTCTGGGTCACGGGGCAGAACTTGAACTATAACTACCAGTCCGCTCATCTCTACCCAAGTATTCAAGCTATCCCCCAGGCTATAACTTGCTGATCAGTGAGGGTTCAACTTCTGGGCCCCCCAACAATCACGATTCAGAGAATGGGGATTCTGTTCTCATCGATAGGTGGAGCAGCAGGATGAGCATTCCGATGGTCGAGCACAGTGCTCAGCTACCTCCGACAACTTCTATAGATCATGAACGGGAGAACGGGAACCCTGGTCCCAGCAGTCGGATCCTGACGGAGCACCTACTTATCCGGTTTCCTTTGGATAGGGGAAAACCTACAAACTTGGAACAACCCCTTTAATCCATGTCCCATTAACAAAAACACACAAAAAAACCTGTTCCCATAACATGTGATATAGCATAGTTGGGGGGTCTATATTCAGGTACCCCCATTTCCTTTCACCTGGTAATGACATATATGTGGTATTAAACACTTCTGATCAGAGCCGCCATGAAATGTAACTAGGCCACAGTCCTGCTGCTCACGTGGTGCAGACTTTTCCCCGTGTTTTCCGCAGATGCAATTAAATTTGGATCTGAGGTATTACCCTCCTGACAGGATGAGAGATTATTTCAGTCTCCTTTCTAAATCAATCCTGTAATTTAGAGCAGTGAATTATGGTAAATGTGTTCCGGGGCCTCAGAATTGATACCTTTCACTTCATTTTTCTAAATCACCTGTTAACATCTGCTCGCTGGCAGAAGGCGCTAATAGGAGAAGCCGCGGCGCGGGGGTAAGCGGGCGCAGATATGTATCTGGCGCTTAATGCTGTATTAGGAAGGTCTCCAGCTCTCATGCTAATAGTTGTATGATCAAAAGTTCCGGAATTTCTCATTATAATTTGTTCTTCAGATAACTTCATCTTCAAGATCTCTGCATCCTGTCAATGAATGGGAACATTCCACTCCGACATTAGTGTAAAGTTCAGCACGACGAGTGAAGCCAAATTGGAGGCATCTTCCCTCATTCCAAAGATGAGCCCCATTTGAACCATGTGATTGGGAACATTTTAGAGGAATGTCAAGAATCTCTGCATAAGAGGTACCCTACCCCAAAGTAGCCTCTGCATAAGAGGCACTACCCCAAAGTAGCCTCTGCATAAGAGGTACACTACCCCAAAGTCCCCTCTACATGAAAGGTACCGTACCCCAAAGTAGCCTTTGCATATGAGGTACACTACCCTAAAGTAGCCTCTCACTAAGTGGTACCCTACCCCAGCCGCTCAAATCTTTCAGCAGTGACTTGCCATTTGCAGTGGCCTCCACACCCTGCATGGCCAGAACGGCAGCAGTATGAGCCAGGATGGAAAAGAGGAGACAAGTATCAATTTTAGATTTGAAGAAAAAGTTAAAAAAACAAATGGATGGTTTTAGCTAAAAGTCTGACCCAAGCAGAGCTCCAGGTACCCAACACCTCCGAATTACATATTTACATGTACATATAGTCATCTTCACTTCACCAGAACGGAAGAATCTTTAACCCTTCACCAGCCACATATACATTTTGTATAAATCCACTTCATCTAGACCATAATAACTGAAAAAAATCCAAAATATGTTATCTCACCAGTAAAGCTGATAATGATGAGAACACAAGGAAAAGTTCCAGTATCACCTCAATGAGACACAGAAGACTTTACCAAAGGAGGAGAGGACAATGGTCTGTTGTACCCTAGTGATACCCTAAAGAAAAAGTTCCTGTATTTATCTGCTATTCGGCCTCCAGTAACACAAGGGCTATGGAGCACAGGAACCATGTAGGATTGGCGAGAAAGGTGATGAGAAGATAAAAAAAAAAGGAGAAAAGTATCACCTCCCCAAGACAAAGGAACTCGCCCCTCGGTACAGTCCCCCTATCTAAGGGAGGTGATACAGGAACTTTTCTTCATCTCATCACTTCTCTGACTTTCCACCATCTGCTATTTTTATTATTGTTATCATATTATATTATTATATATTTATTTATTATAATTTATTATATATATTATTATATATTATATTGTTATATTTATATTCTTGTTATTTCCTCCATTGTCACCAGGGGTAAAAGTTTCTTCGTGTTATCGCTTCTCCTCTCAATTACAACAGACTACTGTGATACAGTCAGTTGTACAGTAATTTATCAGAGAAGTGATAACATGAAGAAAGGTTCCGGAATTTGTATTATATACTTTTAATATTCACGTTATGATGACATAAAATTATAGGCGTTCCCGGAGGTAACTATGGATCAAAGACGGAGGACAAATCATATGTCTAGAACCGTATATACTCGTGTATGAGCCGAGTTTTTCAGCACAAAAAATGTGCTGAAAAACGTCCCCTCGGCTTATACACGAGTCTATAACAAAAAAAATTACCCACTTAAAAAAAAATAAACTTAAATACTCGCCCTCCGATGTCGGCGCGGCTCCCCGATGTCCCCGATGTCTTTTTTCTTCTCCGCGGCTCTTCTTCTATCTTCCGGCATGGAGGCGGCCATGGTTTCTCAGTGGCTGCGCATACTATGACGTCAGCAGCGGCCGCGTCATAGTATGCGCCTGCTAGAAGAAAACATGGCCACATCCATGCCGGAAGAGAGAAGAGGAGCCGCGGAGAAGAAAAAAGACGGGACACGCTGACATCGGGGACATCGGTAAGCCGCGCCGACATCGGAGGGTGAGTATATAAGTTTATTTTTTTAAGGGCCGTGGGGGCAGGCTGGCTGTATACTACTAGGGGCTTGCTGCATACAACTGGGGGCTGGCAGGCTGTATACAACTGGGGGCTGGCAGGCGCGTTTCCTGACGCCTCTATGTTCCCTGCGTGTCCTCCAGCGTTTCCAGGCGCCTCTATGTTCCCTGCGTGTCCTCCAGCGTTTCCTGACGCCTCCATGTTTCCTGTCTCCAGCGTTCCCAGACGCTCCTGGTGACTTCCGTGTTCCCAGATGCCTCCAAGCCGCCAGCACTCCTCCAAGGACCTCTCCGTTCCTGTCTGCCTGGGCCCTGTGCCAGCTCCTGCTTGCCTGCCGTGAGTTCCAGCTCATCCTGCCAAGCCAAATTCCTGCGGTCATCCCAAGCTTGGACTGTGTCCTGCTCCCCCTGTTTTCCTGACTGCCACCACGGGCCTAGTCGCACCCGTGGAACAACCTGGTGGGACCCGTCTCAGCAAGACCATCCTGCTTTGTGGCGGGCTCTGGTGAAGACCAGGTGCCACTTAGACTCCGGTCCCGGGTGTTGGCTAACACCATCTCCCGCGGTGGTCCAGAGGGTTCACGGACTCCTCCTTCCGGACTCTTCCCATAGAGACTTTCCTCCCTGGTACTCCCAAGTACCTTCCGTTGTCTGTGTCTCCATTACAATATGCAGCAAAACCTCTTAAAGCAGATTGTCCAATTTTGAACACAAAAAAAACGGTCTATTAAAGGGGTGGTCTGCTGATAGGGGGCAGTTTCCATAGAGTTTAAAAAGGAAAAAAAAGAAAAATGGGAGGGAGAGTTTTCACTATATATCAAAAAAATCAAACTCACTTTATCAAGTTGACAGCCACAGTGACCCCTAAAGTGTCAAAGATCCTGATGGCAGATTCCTTTGTCCCATCTAAGCCTTTCTCTAATCTTCTTAGCCCTTACCTAAACTTTCCTCCCTCACTAACTAAAGAAAAACTTTATCTCGGCCTACTGCCCAGAAGAGCCGGAAGAGCAATGTAATCTGACCCCTCAGTGGGCGTCTGTCAGCTTTACTAGCAAGATGGAATCCAGCAGACATTTCAGAATGTCATGAAACAGTGAGAGGATGATAAGAGTCAAAGTAAGAGGAGAAGGAAGCACTTTCCTCTCATAACATATATTACACATTTTATTACAGTCACTTATACTATGAAATTATGCCAAGATGTTAGTGATCATTTAACTCCTCTCAGACCACCTGCTGACTTTACACATCAGCCGACGCAGGTCCGGAGTCTGCAGCAATGTCTTTAGACCCTAGTGCAGTGATGGGCAACCTTTTGAGCTTGGTGTGTCAAAATTCGCCAAAAAACCGAGCATAACTCGGGTGGTGTGTCACCTTGAGAAAAAAAACATAATTTTGTGATATTTATAGTTTAAATAACAAACATGTATAATTATTTAACTTCTTGGGTACTTTAACCCTAGGTTGTCTGATTGTTCCTACCATATACTATCATACTACAGTATACTACAGTCTGGCAGTATATGGGGATTTTCCACATCGCACATTGTAATAGATCGGTTACAATCAGACACGTGTGGAATTGCCTAGTAACCTGCAAACTTTGTCATGAAAGTTCACAGGTTATAGCGAGGTGCAGGCGCCACTGTCCGCATCTCCTTCATGAGGAGCAAAATAATCGCAATGTCTGGCGGTTTGCAAGGCGTTGTGATTATTTCAGGGCTTGTACGTCACAAAACTGACACACAAGCCCAGATGTCTTCTATCATACAGTACACTGACCTTACTCACTGTATGATGTCTTGTATGTATGATGAGAGTGGTTGTTCTCCCTCATCCCTGCTGTGGAGATGGTCAGTGTAGAGGTGACCTACTACAACAACTCCCCCCAGCACAACTATCAGGAGCTGCAGAGGAGTTTCGGGAGTTGATGGCCGGGTCACCTCTCCTGGTGTTGAGCCCCGGGATGATACCTGTGCTGACTGGAGACACGAGGCACAGCTCACACAGGGGGAGGGGCCGGTGGAGGAAGAGGAGGAGGAAGTGCTGTGAGCTCAGTGCATGGGAATCTCTCAGCCTCCCGGCTACTTCACCTGGCCGTGTAGGAGCCGAGGATGAAACTTAATTCTCCGGTGGCCGCGTGTCACTGAAAATGGCTAGGCGTGTCAGCACTGACACGCGTGTCATAGGTTAGCCATCACTGCCCTAGAGAGAAGGGAGATGCAGATTATTAGGCTTCTGCTCTCTCTGTTCCTCACTGCATAGCGCTGAAGCAGCGCTGCTGGGTGTGATCAGGGCCGAACCAGCTGTGATCAACATCAGCCCCCACAGGGGGTTGTTTCCCTCTGTAACTGGGGCTCTTATAGATGCCCTAGCTACAGGAAAAAACTTGTAAAAGAAAATAACAAAATGTAAAAATAAATGTAAAAAAAACACAAACAAAACACAGTGAGAATGTCCCTCAGGTGTCTTTTATGACCTCATGGGGGACATATCAAGTAAAAACACAAAAAAAAAATATTCATAAAAAGAAATGCACATTTCCCCATATGATAAAAAAAAAAAAATTACAAAAAAAAGCCTTTTTTCCACTTTTAACCCCAAATAAAACTATAAAAAAAAATCTTTGAACTTGTATTACGGGTTTTAATATGTGTCCTGAAAAAAAACACCGCAAAAATTTTGAGGTAGCACACACAGACACACACACAAAAAAAAAAAAGTTATGACCCTTAAACTGCCGCATACGAAAATCCACTAAAAATGCCCCGGACGTAAAATCTTTTTTAAGGCCACGTCATTAAGGGGTTAAGGAAATAAAGTAATAATAAATAACACATACAATATGAAAAATATATAAGTCCACATCGTTTTACAAATACCATACAGCGGATTATATATACAGGCGGTCCCCTACTTAAGAACACTCGACTTACATACGACCCCTAGCTACAAACGGACCTCTGGATATTAATAATTTACTGTACTTTATCCTCAGGCTACAATAATCAGCTGTAACAGTTATCACAGGTGTCTGTAATGAAGCTTTAGTGTTATTCCTGGTTCTTATGACAATCCAACATTTTTAAAATCCAATTGTCACAGAGACCAAAAAAGTTCTCGCTGGGGTTACAATGATAAAATATACAGTTCCAACTTACATACAAATTCAACTTAAGAACAAACCTACAGACCCTATCTTGTATGTAACCCGGGGACTGCCTGTATAATGACAGTTAATAGACTGTATATTATATGTTGAAAAACATTTTTTATGGCCTAAAAGCATGCAAAAAAAACTTAAATAATTATTACCTTATAATTACATATTAAAGAGTCTCGTGATCTCATAACAACTGCTGTTATTTGTCTAAATATCATTATCCAACATAAGGAGTTTTTAAGTATTTTTGTAAAGATTTAAATGTAAGCAATAAGAATAGAACTGTGCCCTCTCCTTCACATGAGGCCGGGTATAAGACATAATACGGTTTGGTTACTTTGTAGAACTTTGTAATTTATACTAGTTTGCTCGCTCTGCAAAAGACGAGTTTCACGTTTGCTTAAAAAGCTGATTTTTCTCTATGACTCCAATTGATCTCCTGCACAACAGTGCCCCCTACTGAAAGCAAATTGCACTACATCAATACAGGACATCAGACGTCAATTACTCATAAATATGAGGATTAAAAAGAAACTATAAGTTGAAAGAAACAAAAAAAAAGTTTTATTGAATGATGAAAATAAACTAAAAAAAAAAAAAAAAAAAAAAAAAAATGAAGAATGTTATGAGGTTAAGTGGAATAACAAAAAAAAAATTTCTTCAAAATAAGTTGAAGTTAAAAATTACATAAAAGTTGAATACAGGCGGTCCCCCCCTTAAGGACACCCGACTTACAGACAACCCCTAGTTACAGACAGACCCCTCTGCCCCCTGTGACCTCTGGTGAAGTCTCTGGATGTTACTATAGTCCCAGACTGCAATGATCAGCTGTAAGGTGTCTGTAATGAAGCTTTATTGATAATTATTGATCCAATTACACCAAAAATTTTGAAACTCCAATTGTCACTGGGGCAAAAGAAAAAAAATTGTCTAGAACTTCAATTATAAAATATACAGTTTCGACTTACATACAAATTCAACTTAAGAACAAACCTCCAGACCCTATCTTGTATGTAACCCGGGGACTGCCTGTACAATATTACAGCTCATCCAAGAGGAGAATAATAGATTGATATATAACATAAGAAGATTAATACAAGAATTCTTAAAACATATAGAACACATTTTATACAATACTCGTCACCAGTTTACAACAGATATAGAAAAATCAACCAAGGAAAGCACATTTATACTAAACCAGGTGCTTAGTGGCTCCTCAGGGGCGGAGCTATGCTGTTAATACTAATGTATAGATCTTATTTTTTAAAGGAAATCTACCATCAGAATCCATCCTGATAAACCAGGGACATTACTCATAGATCCAGGCACCGTGACTGTGGTAATCTTCTTATATTTGTTATCCATGGCCTCCTTCCTTCTAAAATCAATATTTAAAATTATGCTAATGAACCTGAAAGGCTATGTACGCGTTATAAGAACACCTCCAACCTGCAGATTCACAAGCAGTTACATTGTTCCCACTTCCCCCTTTTGGGGGCTTTGATAACACCCCCAGAGTCCTTTGGACTCATTATCGATATTTAACAAATTACAGAGGGAGGGGGAAGGAGGTGCTCCGTAGCCCTTCAGGCTCATTAGCCAGTGGGTGGATAATAAATATACTAAGGTTTCCATAGTCACAGTGCTTGTATTTATGAGTAAGTGTCTCATCCAGAGGGACATACACAAGAGTAAATATACTCTCTTAGGACATGTGGCTCCGGTTATTGTTCCAGTAGAGCTTTTTGGGACACTAGGCCACCGTTCCATGTGCACCTGTGGATCGCCAAGTGCCCCAAGTAACCCTGGAAGGATCCCTTTAAAAAGTTTTTCTAGATCGGTTTGTTGTCCGTAACCATCGAGACACACAGGACTGCACAGGAGCTATACACAAACACAATACAGGCAGTCCCCTACTTAAGGACACCCGACTTACAGACGACCTCTCTGCCCCCTGTGACCTCTGGTGAAGTCTCTGGATGTTAGTATAGTCCCAGACTGTAATGACAGCAAACAAATTTTGAAACTCCAATTGTCACTGGGGCAAAAAAAAAGAATTTTGCCTGGATCTACAATGATAAAATATACAGTTCCGACTTACATACAAATTTAACTTAAGTACAAACCTATGGAACCTATCTTGTACGCAACCCGGGGACTTCCTGTATTAGTAAAACTTTTGCTACAGCTTTATTTGCTACATCAGATAAATTAAAGTTAGAATTAAATTACCATATATACTCGAGTATAAGCCTAGTTTTTCAGCACAAGAAAATGTGCTGAAAACCTAAACTTGATTTATGCTCGAGTAAAAAAAAAATATAGGTTTTACCAGGTTTTTGTGGAAAAATTAGGCGCCTCGGCTTATACTTGGGTCGGCTTATACACAAGAATATATACGGTACCTCAAAAGTTGATTATAACATAAAAAAAAAAGTTTTTTTTCTCAAAATTTTCTTCAACTCTTTATTAACTTCACTACATTTCAATGGTAATGAACGTTGTATAATAAGGTGACCTCTACATCCCGAAACATGGAGGCCATGATTAAGCCCCGGACGATAACAACTTCTCCTTCCACTAATTGGCGGAGCAATTTTTAGCAGGAGAGGAAATGAAGGAAATCTGGTGAATAGATGAGAAATCTCAGGTAGAAATCGTGACGGCGGCAGAATCTCACACGACGCGGCAATCAGCGGCCATTACTCTCCAGCCTCATGACTGACAATATACTTTCCTAATTGGCCGCTCCATGGACACAATGAATTAGGCGCCGAGGAAGAAGAATTATTTTTATACCACGGTCAAGACAGGAGGGAGATTTCCCAGAATTCCCCCAACCCATCAGAACGCAGCGCACATATTTTCTTACCGTCAAGCGGACGTATTTATGCCAAATCCAGACAAACAGGGACAAACACGCGTTCACGTAAATGCCACAAATATGGAGGGAAGATGCTAATTTGACCTTAGAATAACAGTCGGATCGCGTCTGCCAGAGAGGATCACGTCTCGCCGAGCGTCATCCGCACAGACAGTTAATTAATGCACTTTATTGGATTAGGTCAAAAATGTCGGAATCTCTGTTAATGTGAACCTGGACATACGGGAACGAGCGCCATGGCAGCTCATGTAATGTCTTCCGACAGGTCGGGAGCGACTGGAAAACAATAAGAAGGACTATGACAGGAGAGGTAGTGGCCTGAGGAGACCTGGGAGGACTTGACTTCAAGTTTTCACCCCATCTTAAAGGGAATTGGTCACCAGCATTTACACCACTAAAGTACCACCCCCCTCTCAGGTAAGGGATGAAATGTCCTTCCCTCTTTTGTCGGAAATATCACCCGTTTACCCAAAGTCATACGCAAAAGAGATGAAAAGAGCCACTTTTATAAGCTGCAGGGCGAGTGTCACTTTAGAAGCGCCTAAATTCTTGTTTTTGGTGTCATTATAAAGAGAAGAATCTCATCTTTCAGACCACATCAGGATTGTGGTGCTGTGATCTACGGAACCTGAGATACAGGCAGTTAGAGACATAGTTGGTAATGCGAGCTGCAGATTACGCTCCAATTTCCGCCTTAAAGGGATTTTAAAGGAAACCTACCACTTGTAGTGGCAGGTTTCTGATGGAAATACCGGGCACCAGCTCAGGGTGAGCTGGTGCCGGAGTTTATTTCCGTTAGTGTTTTAAACCGCGGAATCGCGGTTTAAAACACTTTTTAAACTGTATAGCCGGCGCAGGCAGGTACGCGCTCGGCGCTTACCGTGCACGCGGCTACATAGGAAGTGAAGGAGAGCCGCGCGCATGGTAAGCACGAGCGCGCGTACCTGCCTGCGCCGGCTATAAAGTTTAAAAAGTGTTTTAAACCGCTACCGCGTGTTTAAAACACTACGAAAATAAGCTCCGGCACCAAGCTCACCCTGAGCTGGTGCCCGGTATTTCCATCAGAAACCGCACTACAAGTGGTAGGTTTCTTTAAAGAAATATACAAAGAAAGAACAAGAATAGAGATGAGGGGGTGCCGTAGTTTCAGTTCAGGTTCAGACAGGCAACCCGGGCGTAGTGTACGATTGAAAGCCAAACAGCCAATTTGGCAAATTGACACCTTGCTACTAACCATGGCGGTTATTGGCCAGGGGGACACCACCCAGAAGACAAACTACGGGTCTGCTCAGTTCTATAAAAGAACCATTCTACTTAACCTAGTAGCGTTTCTCTTTAATCCCTTACTGACGCGTGACACATCTGTACGTCAAAGGTCAGCTCACGGACTGAGCCCTCTCCATACAAAGTGGGCATTTGCTGCATATGGCAGCAAACACCCACCATTAAAGGGGTTATCCGGGTTTTAAGCCCTGAGGGAAGGGCTGGGGCGGCTTTAATAAACATGTACTTACCTCATCCAGCGCCGCCGATGTCCCGCGCCGCGGTCGGTCTTCTCTGTGCGCAGGTTTCATTACAAAGGTGCACAGGGAGCTTCCGACTGGCCGGAAGCTCCCATGCGCACCATCTCCCAGCGCTTACAACGCTGAGAGTTAGGGACGGATGGAAGGAGCCGGCCACATCGCGGACCGGAAGCTCCCTGTGCGCGGCTTCTGTGCCCCTGTAAACAAACAGGGGGACGGATCGAAGGGCGCGCCGCGCGGGACATCGGCGCCACCGGAGGAGGTAAGTACATGTTTATTGTGTTTAAATAGCCCTCTCCAGCCCGGCCATAAGTAATTTTTAAAACCCGGATAACCCCTTTAACACCTGTGCTATCACCGATCGTGAGTGTTAACATTCTGATTGTTACTGGCGAAGCCATCGGCAACATTGATGCCGCCATCTTGCCCGAGATCATCGCTCCACGATCTGTCGCCATAACAGCCTTGGGTGTTTGTAAGACTTGAGGCTGTATAGTTTCTGATCATTTGTTACAACTATTATCCCCAACGTTGTAATGGAAAATAGCGCCCAAATGTCCAAAATTTCACTTTTTCACCATTTTGAAACATATAAAAAGTTTTGGGAGGACCCTATTATGTCACTGTTCAGTCCTTTAGGGGTGTAATGCAGCTACTAGATCCTAGTAAATACATATCTTTGAAATAGGGTCAGGAAGTAAGAGTTCTCCTTATGGAGACTTTGCCAATTAAGCTCGCCTTAAAGGCATGTAGAGACTTATTGCCATTGCTGCTCCATTAGGTTTGGCTTAATCCCACATCACATCAGTAGCCTTCTTGTTGGCCATGTTTGGTGTTTAGGAGACGGCCTTACAGAGGTATTATTTTCCCATTGCCACCTGGAAAACATATTTGCATATTTACCACAACTATTTGAACCAGATTTTAAGAAGGCTTCTGGGCCAACCATCGCATTTGTATACGTGTTAACATATGCGCTAACATCCTGTTTTGTAAAAGCAAATGTTAATGCAATGTAATTAGGCAAATCTCCTCCGCTGATCTATTGTGTTTCAAAACGCATCGTAAACGCCATGTGTGACCGCAGCCTTAAGTAAATCTAAATCTTAAATTATACTCCACCACCAGCGCCTGCCTGAAAGGAGGGGACAGCAAAGCAGAAGGAGCGCTAATGCTACTTAGAGAGAAAGTGAATTTTTAAAATCAGACCAGCCTTCTAATATGTATAATAAATATATGGCCGCCCTCCTGGTCATAACCGCTAGTGATTAAGTGGTAGACGTGGCAGTGTATGGTCGTGACCAAGCAGCTTCATGGTCCTAGTGCACAGGACCTGATACTCGCCTCGGTCCATCAATGAGCAGCAAGACTATGACCAAGCTCCACCGTCATCTGGTTATAGAACAGAACGTTAGGCAGCACGGTGGCTTAGTGGTTAGCATTACAGCCTTGCAGCGCTAAGGAGTGGGGTTCAAGTCCCAGGGTCAACATCTGCAAAGAGTTTGTATGTTATCTCCGTTTTTGCGTGGGTTTTCTCTTGGTCCTCAGTTTTACTCCCACACTCCAAAACATACTGGTAGGTTGATTAGATTGTGAGCCCTGTGGGGACAGGGACTGATGTGACAAGCGCATCGCTGCGTAATCTGTGGGTGCTATATAAATAAAGGAATTATTATTATAATAAAGCTTCTCTCCCATAATTCTAATGAACAAGTTTTGTGATGATGAACTCATGAACTCCCCCCAGCCCACAATGTCCTCAGTTTAAAGCCAATGACATAAAAAAAGTTGCCAAATATTCCAATAATAACTAATAAAACTCAAAATAATCCACAGAGTGGAACAGGATGAAAGGAGACCCATACAGGGTAACGCCCCAGGGTCACGCCTGCACACCCTATAGAAAACATACATGTCACATATGAAATCCACCGACCTGGCTATGGGCAGTAAATGTATGTGCAACAAATAGTTATAAGAAATGTAAATGTATCCATTATGTAGATAAACAAGACTTTTGTCTCCAATTAGAGGCCGTAATCCTGTACATAGCTAGTGCTGAGGCCGCGTTCACACGTAAAAAGCATTTGAAACGCATCAAGGAAAACCACACCCTATAAAATCAAACGTTCACCAAAACACATGCATTTCAGAACGCAACGAAAACGCGTCAGAAACGCCACGTGTGAACGCGGCATGTGTTTCCACTTACACGTTCCACTTAAAACCGCATCTCAACTGCATCGTTATCAGTTTTGCCGTAGTTTAGGTGCAGTTTCATAATTTAACGAGTGAAAGACATTAAAGGAAATCTACCATCAAAATCCATCCTGATAAACCAGGGACATTACTCATAGATCCAGGCACCAGGACTGTGACAATCTTCTTATATGTGTTATCCATGGCCTCCTTCCTTCTAACATCAACTTTTATAATTATGCTTATTAGTCAAAGAGCCTCTTTGGGGGTGTTACCAGAACCCCTCCTTACTACAGCTTCACAGGCTGTTACACTGTACCTTCCCACTGTGTGCTGAGGCATAGGGATGGTGCAGTGCTGAGGGAGCAGCAGGGAGACCAAGGAAGGAGGACATGGATAACAAATATAAGAAGATTACCACAGTCACGGTGCCTGGATCTATGAGTAATGTCCCTGGTTTATCAGGATGGATTGTGATGGTAGATTTCCTTTAACTGAACAGGTGAAAATCATATATTGAACATCAGTTCAGTTAAAGGGGTTTGCCAATGTTCTCAAATCTTAATCACCTACTGTTGTTCCCACAATAAAGATAACTTTTAACCCCTTACTTTACAATGTTACTCAGTGTTATTGCTGTTTTAGCTCCTATCACTCAGTGATGGTCAGTGTAAGATTCCAGAGTGTGGGCGGGGACTCTGTAAGCAGACACTTCATGATTCCTCTGTGCTATGAGATGCTGTGTGCTGACAATGTGCTTAGATTATCAAGGTCCAGGGTTTATCTACACCGTCATTTAGCTTCTGAAGATTCTACTAGTATCTGACACATAGAAAAAGAGATGAGAAAGATCAGAGTCATGAGATGGATATAAGACACAATGACACACTCTGCTATCTCACCTAACTAAACACACACTTAAAGAAGGGCAGAAAGTAACTACTCCCTCTCTCCCCTGCTCCTGCAGTACAGGAGATTCATGTTCATGTGAGAGGAACCTGCTCAGACGGGAAAATCTGCCGACCATAATCACAACTGAATATATGGTCATATCCAATGCCAACCGTTACACACAACATCAGGATCGATAGAGACAAGTTAGAATTATATCTGTTGAACGCTGCATTTTTGTTAAAAAACACTGAATTCGAGAATGTGTTATTTTGTCACCCTGAGTATATTTAAAGGGAACCTATCACCAGGAATATCATTTTTAGCTGGTGACAGGTTCCAAAAGCCTATACTACACCTATTTAAAAAATGCCTTTGTCAACATTCTGAATCATATTTATAATTTATAAAACTTTCACATTACCTGGCTCCCTGCCAGCAGCGTGTGGCGAGTCCCGGATGGGGGAGCAGCTGCAGCAGCCTATGTCTCAGTCTCCTCTCCTCCACACTCATTCCCTCCCTCCCCTGTCTGCTCAATGAACATGACAGGACGTGGTAATGGGGAAAGAGGTAGAGGAGTGTTGAGGAGAGGAGACTGACACAGGCACACAAAGGCTGCAACTGTCTCCTCCCCAGGGACTCACTACATGCTGCTGGCAGGGAGCCATGTAATGTGAAATAAATGATTCAGAATGCCGACAAAGGAATTTTTAAAATCAAAATATCATAGGAACCTGTCACCAGCTAAAAATCACATTCCTGGTGACACTTTAAGAATTGCAATGAGTAACTGCAGCCTGAGGAGGGAAAACAAATCTTTCTGTTAGTTTGGTACAATGTATAGTTCTGGACCACAGGCTGTTCAGCTCAATAAGAATTATATAGACTGGACACAATTTTCTCCACTTCTCAGCTGAGAGCAGGAATCACTATGTACAAGATTTTACTTCCCATTCATTGGCTATATAACTGTCAAAGATGGCCGCATACAGTGATACAGTATAGCTAGCAATGTCATAGATAAACAATAGATTCTCATGATCGGTGTGGTTTCCATCAGAGGGACCCCCAACCAATCACAATGTTGTCCCCTTTTCCTTAATAGGGATAGAAGTGAACATCAAACGTTACCTACAAGAGGACTAATACCCAATGCCAATATATCATTGCCATAGCAGGTTTCCCAACCACCATGTAGTTATATCTCTCCATGCCTGAGAGAGGTCAGGGCAGGGCATCCCTTTAAACCCAGCTTCACAAAATACACTTTGTGACAAGAACTGATCCAATCATACAATCCAAACAATAAGTCATGGACCCACCAGATCCGGAGTAGATTTGGGCTACTTACTGGTCAGCTTGTTGTGGCTCAGGATCAGCTGGGTGATGTGTGACAGTGTGACTGGAAGAGAGAAGACACAACCTTGAGAATGTGATATCCATAGTCAACCAGTAAGCAGCAGGCCAGGAGGACCTTCTTTAAAGAATCTCTGATCCATAGGGATCTGAATTCTGGGACCCCCAACTAATAAGAGAAAGTCCTCTGAGAGATTAAAGAGGGAGATCCAACCTGTGAACCTTATGGAGCTTGTGAATCAGCCGTCCTAAAGGTCAGCGGGGAATGAGCACAGGTTTGGGGCATATCAGGGGAGTGTTTGAGGGCAATTGTTGGGGGTTCCGCATTACATTACAGCCTCACCCCTGCACAGCGTTGCTCTATCCATCTGGCCGTGCAGAGAACTGCAGCACAATCATGGCAGCCAGAAGCGTCACCTCAAACATGTGAGCAGTAGAAAGAGCGGCTGCAGAAGGTGTTGGCTGCCGGATCCTCACCGAGAAGAGGTTTATCCCCAATCTCAATACTTGGGACAACCCCTTTTAATGCCTTCATGCAGTTTGCATATGTTCCTGAAGCTTTTACATTATCACTGCATACCCAAAATTTTAAAGGGGAAATAGCGTGTGCCCTGCACATAGTGAAGCTGAGGTCAGTACTGCTCAATGTGCATGCGCCCAATGTTAAATGACACATGCACCAGGGGTCCAAGTCACCAGATCACTGCCACTTAGGAACTGGGTATCCGACAGAGAGGAGATCCTAAAAGCCATTTTGGTGGTATAGCAGCCCCAAACCGGAAAGGTTCCCTTTCATGATCAGAGGGGGGGTCTTACTTCTGTGAGAGGGCGACATTGTGCATAGAAAGATTTTAATAGGGCGACGAGATGCCGGACCTGCACCGATCATAAAGTGACAGCATATCCACAGATGTGACACGACCTTATGGCCCGGGATTAACTACCTAATCATCAGAAGGATACAGTATAGTGATGGCGGAGGATCTGATCATTAGTCCTAGTCATAGATAATACAGGATAGTGATCCGTAGTCGTACTCACACAGGCCGGGGATGTCCAGCATGTTACCAATGCCCCGGTCAGACATGTCTATGTCGGTGATGTTCTTCTCCCGGCTCTCCTCCACTATCTTCTTCAGTGACTTGGACATTGTGGAATCTAAAGAACACAGAAAACATCAGTATAAAGAGAATTACAGTATAAGAGAACTACAAGTCCCAGCAAGTGCAGGAGCTGCCCCAGGACACTAGTCCTGTCTAGTATGGTGGCTCACAGTTACTCGGTTGTAGCCTGCACCCGAGCTGTAGGTGGGAGATGCCCGCACACACCCGACAGGAAGTCGCCCCGAGCTGTAAAATTACTCACAATCCTAATAAGGCAAATTCCACTCCCGGTCTGTGGATGGAAAGCTGCAGGAGCGTCAGCCAATGGGAGCGAGGCGACCTGCAACGTTCTGCTGACTGTAACCAATCAGGAAGCAGCGAACGCTGCGGCAGCCAATCAGAGCCCCACAGGAGGGAGATGGATACAATGTCACAGCCGGAGAGAGGAAGCGGCTTGTTTTGCTTCCGCCGTGCAGACTGTGCGGTCTTGGGCGGGGATGCGTCTTTAACTTGCGGTACTTGTGAAGTTTTAGTGCAGGAATTTGGGAGTCTGGGAGTTAGTTAAACTTTGAGAAGTTAAGTTTATGTCACTGACTTATATAAGGAGCGGTATAACCAGGAGTGAAACTGAACTCAACTTTGGTTAAATTATGTATTTTACATTTTTTTCTATCCCATTGACGTAGCTGTAGGAAAGTTTTTGCTTTTTGAGGGGGTGTCCATAAATCTACTTTAATGGAGCTTTTAAAAAAAAAAGTTAAAAAAAAAAATCACACATGGCCCCTTCTGCTCACACATGCCTGTCAGTGAGGTGGCAGCTGTGTAGAGGTCAGCGCTGGGGAATAGGGTGGACGGTACAGGAATGGAGGAGCCAAGTAGTTTTTATTTTTTTACTTGTTTTATCAATGCAACATGTAAGCGTCCTACACTTTTAGCCCAGAGTGGAATATGGTTTTTTAGTCTGAGTAGGAGCACAATGGTGATGTTCAGACTCCTCACATGATAGCTGAAAAAAATCACTGGCCTTACTGGATGGTGCATGACCCTCTGAGCCAATCCCTGGTCTCACTGGATGGCACATAATGACTTCCTGAACCAATCACTGGATGGCGCATGACCCCTGAACCGACCTCTGGTTTCACAGGATGGCGCGTGACCTCATAATCTATCTCTTGCCTTACTGGATGGCACATAACCCCTGAACTAATCATTGGTCTCACTGGATGGCGCATGACCCCTGAACCAATCACTGGATGGCACATAATGACTTCCTGAACCAATCACTGGATGGCGCATGACCCCTCAACCGACCTCTGGTTTCACAGGATGGCGCGTGACCTCATAATCTATTTCTTGCCTTACTGGATGGCACATAACCCCTGAACCAATTATTGGTCTCACTGGATGGCACATCATGACCTCCTGAGCCATTCACTGGCCTCATTGGATGGCTGATGACCTCTGAAACAATCACGTGATGGCGCATGACCTCGGAACCAATCACCGGTCTCACTGGATGGCGAATGACACCTGAACCAAACACTGGTTTCACTGGATGGCACAAAATGACCCCCGGAACCAATCACTGGATGGTGCATGACCCCTGAAGCAATCATTGGATGGCGCATGACCCCTGAACCAATCACTGGATGGCGCATGACCCCTGAACCAATCACTGGTTTCACAGGATGGCGCGTGACCTGAAAATCAATCTCTTGCGTTACTGGATGGCACATGGCCCCTGAACCAATCACTGGTCTCACAGGATGGCGCGTGACCTCAAAATCAATCTCTTGCCTTACTGGATGGTGCATGACCCCTGAGACCTCGGCTGCCATGGACACCCATAGACAATGACAGGGGCACCCATGGGGTGACCGGGAGTCGTCTCCCTCTCGGTGCTTATATGCCCTGGTCTGTTACATTATCCCATGACCGTAGCTATTACAGGAGATAGAATAATGTCCTTGTCACCTATTACTTTTCATGTGTCACTTGTGTGACCTGCCATTGGCTGCAGCTGTCAGGTGACGTCATGGTGACCTGCGCTTTGTGTGTATAAAGATTCCTCTTTTAGGACGACAACCATTGATTACAGTGATAGATTTCCCAGTCATTTCAGTGGCCTCATTCACGCTTCTGTACAGAAACCATTTAGAAGACAAAGTAAAAATTCTCCATTTTTTCACAACTGCAGGGTTTTTTTTTAGTCAATGAACACCAATTGCAGGCAAGTTGTTTAACCCCTTAGTCGCTTTCATTTTTTCTACAGTGGTCTTGAAGGGTTTAATGGGCTATTCCCGTCACACAACAATGATGGTATATCCCTGTGCTGTAGCTTCCAATGCTGTTTAATGTCTCACCTTCTCCCTGCTTCCTCAGCATCCCCCTCTGCCTGTAGTAATCTCACACAGTGGGAGGGGGAAAATTCTCCTGCACAGTGTAACAGCCTGTGAAGCTACAGCACGGAGGAGCTCTGGTAACACCCCTCTGGTCCATTAGCATAATCTTACAAGTTGATTTTAGGAAGGAAGGAAATCATAGATAACAAATATAAGAAGATACCACAGTCACAGTGCCTGGATCTATGAGTAATGTCCCTGGTTTATCAGGATGGATTTTCATGGTAGATTCGTTTGTTTGAAATGTATCACAAGGAGTAACTTAATTTTAGTTATAGAAAATAGTAAAGATTACTAGAAATCAGGCAGAAAGTTCTGCGCATGAGCAGCGGTGCGGGGGAAGTGTATGGAGCGACCTCAGCCAATAGCTGCAGAGCAGGAAGTGATGTCGGAGAGATGACAACTTTTATCAAAATATTTTTATTTGCAAATATTTCACAACATTGATTCATAGAAAAAAAAACCCCACATTCCTCATTATTCATTGCATGTTTTATTACGAAGAGATCGGCAAACTTGGTGATTTGGCAAGAAAGGTGCAGTGTTATACATGGGAGGCTGCTGAGAGCGCATGGACGGCTGGAGTCTGTATCTATCACTTCCATCCGTCTTTGCTTTTGGATCTTCCCTTCATCTGTTCTATGAACTCCAGACAATTCTGAAAAATGATGGGATCACAGCGTAGTCTGCATGAAACTTAATAAACATGTGATGAGAGGAGCCGTTCACTTCAGCGAGGTCCCCGTCCTGGAAGATAAAATATAGAAGGGGAAATTTATAGTAAAAGGATTATATTATAGTATAAAAAATATAGAAAAAACACAGTTTACCCTGCCTGTCTGTGTAATCTGGAAGGTGGTAGGGGAGACCTGCTCTGCTCATTGTTACAGCCTGTGAAGCTAAAGCACTAATGACCTCTTGAAACACCACCCAGAGCCCTTCAGGCTCATTAGCATAATATTAAAAGTTGATTTTAGAAGGAAGGAGGACATGGATAACACATATAAGGAGATTACCACAGTCCCGGTGCCTGGATCTATGAGTTAGTGTCCCTGGTTTATCAGGATGGATTTTCATGTTAGATTTCCTTTAATTCTCAGTAGTCTCAGGACTAACTGCTATGATGTCTCCTATACACTGCACACACAGAGAAGCATCTGATCCATAACTCCGATTCAGCAGGATCGTATAGGGCATTATAGAGAAGTACTGACTCTTGTGCTGCAGTCAGTACAGCACTTGGGGTGAAATAGAAGCTTCAGGAAATCTACCGTCCAAATCCATCCTGATAAACCAGGGACATTACTCATAGATCCAGGCACCGGGACTGTGGTTATCTACTTATATCTGTTATTCATGGTCTCTTTCCTTCTAAAATCAACTGTTAAAATTATACCAATAAGCCTGACGAGCTGTTGTAATGTCTCCATTTCCGCGTCTGCTCCCTCAGCACATTGATGCAGGAAGGAGGGTGAGGCAGTGTAATAGCCTGTGAAGCTACAGCACAGAGGGGCTCTGGTGATGCCTCCACAGCCTTTCTGGCTTATTAGCATAATTTTAACCGTTGATTTTAGAAGTCAGGAGACCATGGATAACAAATATAAGAAGATTACCACAGTCCCGGTGCCTGGATCTATGAGTAATGTCCCTGGTTTATCAGGATGGATTTTGATGGTAGATGTTCTTTAAAGAGTCAGAGCTGCAATACCAGAATAGACCTACATACCAAGGTGGCGCTCTTTCTGTAAACAAAGCAGACCCTTTTTTCTATCTGGACAACCCCCAAAATGAATGTGAATGATGAATAAAGGCACAAGGCTGAGTATTTCCCCCTCCAGCCACCAGGTGGCACTGCAGCCTTGAGTAAAACTATGATAAAAGTTTTGGTTTATATAAAACGTACCGATCCACAAAGTGTTCTTAACAGTGTTGAGGCAGCGTCGGGTCCATCATAAATTCTCAGGTAATTTTTCTCACAATTTCCGGGATCATCGATGGTGAAGGCAGGAAAGCCGAGGCTGATCGTCCTCCCCGAGGGAGCAGCCACCGTCCACTCACAGTCCGTGTTGTTACCGTAACTTGCAGGATATTCAGGACTAGTAAATGAGCCGTGATCCCCGAACAGGGTCCCGCCACAACCTGCAGGTGACTCAGTGGGTAAATGCACTTACATTCCAATATCATAAACCTCTCATGTGCACAATAGTCTCTCATCATATAATATACTCAACATTTTATAGGGTGATATTGTATATACAGGACCAAGTCAGCACAAAGATGACTGGCTGGACCCCCATATTCCGACCCCCCCTAAATCCTCCTCATCTCCAAACACCTACAACATCTCAAAATCTTATACCAATCCGTGTTAGGAGCTTGTGTGTGGGGGCAGCCAAACTAGAGAGGAGATAAGTTAATGAACCGCCCCGGTCTGAGGTTTGGTTTCTTGCCCAATTTTACAGGTGGAGCCTGAGGCACAGGGTAGTGTAAGAGGTGGTGCCCTGGGCCTCATGGCCACCCCCAATGTGCACTGAACTGCTCATTTACATATAAATAATATGTAATAATAATATGCACGGAAGTAAGAGGTGATAAAGGATTAAAGACATCATCTACACAGCCACATGTGAGATACCAGGGACACTTACTCATAGATCCAGGCACCGGGACTGTGGGAATCTTATTATATTTGTTATCTATGGCCTCCTTCCTTATACAATCAACTTTTATTATGCTGGAGGTATGTTACCAGAGCCCCTCCATGCTGTAGCTTCGAAGGCTTCTACATTCCCCCTGGACTTCACCCCCTCCGTCCGCCTGCTGTATTCTCACAACCTGTGAAGCTACGGCACGGAGGGACTCTGGTAAAGCTCTCCCCCCCCCTTCTGACTCATTAGCATAATTTTACAAGTTGATTTTAGAAGGAAGGAGTGCACGGATAACACATTTAAGAAGATGACCACAGTCATCTGGATGTGTCTGGATTTATGAGTAATGTCCCTGGTTTATCAGGATGGATTGTGATGGTAGATTTCCTTTAACCCCTTAAGGACGCAGCCATTTTGTAGCTTAAGGCTCAGCCCGATTTTTTGGATTCTGACCTGCGTCGCTTTATATGGTTATAACTTTTGAACGCTGTTACTTATCAAAACGATTCTGAGATTGTTTTTTCCCCACATGTTGTACTTCATTTTAGTGGTAAATTTTGGCTGATAAGTTTTGCGTTTACTTACAAAAAAAAAGCAAATATGATAAATTTTTTGAAAAATTTGCCATTTTCGAAATTCAAAATCATTGCGTTTTCAGGCAGATCGATTTACCACCTAAATAAGTTGCTGAATAACATTTCCCATTTGTCTACTTTACATTTTCATAATTTCTGAAATGTCTGGATAATTTATTTTGACGTCACGCGGCCTACAAAAAGAATATCGCTTTTCCGGATTTTCAGAATTGACTATTTTGGGGATAAATACAGTTTTGAATGAAATTTTACATATTTAGCATCAAAACCCCCGTATATAACCAACCCATTTTCAAATCTGCACCCCTCAAGCTATCAGAAACAGCTTTTACAAAGATTGTTAACCCCTTGAGATCTTCATAGTAATTGAATCAAAATGGAGGTGAAATTTAGAATGGTCAAATTGTTCCCTTATACGTTCATTTAGCACTAAAATTTACACATTTCCAAAATATAAAAAGAGAAAACCCACCATACAATTTGTTCTACAATTTCTCCTGAGTACAAAGACCCCCCACATGTGGCCGTTACTTGTGTTATGGGGGCACAGCGAGACGCAGAAGGGAAGGAGAGCCCTGCAGCTGCCAGGATTTTAGTTTCCTCATTGGCCCCTTTTGAAGGCTATAAAATTTTAGCTTTTTCGTTATTTGGGCCATGTGATGCCATTTTTTTTGCGCGATGAGATGCTTTTTCCATTGTTACCATTTTGGGGTTAGTATCACCTATTGTTGAAAATTTAGGAACTTTTTTTGAGGGCAGGAGTAGAAAAGCATCAATTCTGTACTGGATTTTTTACTTTTTTTTTTTTGGTGTTCACCGTATAGACTAATAATCATATTATCTTCATTCTATGGGTCGATACGATTACGGGGATACCAGACATGAATATATTTTCTTACGTTTTACTAAATTTGTCAAACAAAACCCTAATGTGGGGAAAAATCTATCATTTATGTATTGCCGTCTTCCAAGTGGCATAACATTGTTACTTTTTTGGCTACGGAGCTGGTTGATGGCTTGTTTTTTGCGGGACATGTTGTACTTTGCACCAGTATCATGTCGGAGTACACATGGTTTTTTGATCACATTTTATAGCATTTTTTGTGGGATTGAATAGCTAAAAATCATAATTTTTGGAAGGTTTATAGCAGTTTTTTTTTACGGCGTTTATCGTGGGGGTTCAATAATGATTTACTTGTATTCTACGGGTTGTTACGGACGCGGTGATACTATATATGTGGGGTTTTTGTTATGATTTAGACTTTTTTGGGGTTATATGTCTCTTTATATGTTATGGGGCTTATGGGCATTTTTATTGATTTATTACTTTATTTTTTATTGAATAACATTTTTTTTTTAACTTTTTCACTTTTTCCACCATGGGAAATGACCAAGCAATCATCTGATTGCTTGTTCATGATAATACTCTGCAATAATCATGTATTGCAGAGTATTATCAGTGTCAGCCTATGCACTTGCATAGGCTGGCACTATGCCAGTAAGATGACGTCACAGACGCCATCTTACTGGCAGTGCCTGCAGGCAGTGCTGGGGACCAGATCGGACCCCAGCACTTCCATAGCAGCGATCGGTGCCCCCCGAAAACGGTTCGGGGGGGCCGATCGTGGGGGAAAGACACCCCAGAGACATGTTAGATGCCGCGGTCGTGCTGACCGCGGCATTTAACGGGTTACACACCCGCGATCGGAGCCGACTCCGATCGCGGGTGTTACACTGGGGTGCCGGCTATTAGTTACAGCCGGCACCCCGTGTTTCCCCATGCCGGTTCGGCTCTGATCCAGAGCCGAGCCGGCATAAGCGCCGTGGCGGATATATCCGCCACTGAGCGCTAAGTCACTGCGCTCCGTGGCGGATATATCCGCCACGGAGCGTGAAGGGGTTAAAGGACACCTGTCATCAGGTCTGTGTCACTATTTCTGTCACCTCTACCTGTTGGAGCAGCTCACAATGATCCCATCACAGCCTTTATCTAGTTATTTCATACATTAATCATTGTAGAATCATCTATTCTTTATTATGTAAATGAGGCTGGTCACATGGTCAGAGGCAGTGATGTCACCCCTGTCACCCCTCCCCTCTCCTCCCCCTGCTCATGTCTGTGTGTAATGTATAGTAAAGCATGGCTAGTGTGTGTGCTGCATCTGCTGACATGCTGCATCCTCCTAATGTACAGGTGAGAGACACAGACATCATCTACACAAGTGCCTGACATGTTCTGCTATAACATGGCTGCCTGGAGCTGTGGTATCTCTCCTATACACACACACAGGCTGCAGGAGGCGTGGCCACCAGCAAGAACATGGAGCAGCCATCAGTCATGCACTGGGGGTGTGGCTGTGCCTCCCTCTCATGAATAATCTGGACAGCTTGAATATGCTAATGCTTCATTGGACATTTCACAGGTCATTTGCATACAGCTTTAGGACCTCATTGCTTAGGTTTACAGGCATGTAGAGGGACAATGAAGGGATAGAGGCAATGCTCTCTAATGGCAGTTTATGAAAATATATTTAGTTTAGGGGGGTTATTTTGCATGACGGGTTCTCTTTAAATCTTTTACATTTTCCTAGAAATTTGAGTTTTTGTGTATTTTGGTTTCTAATTAGGAATTTTAAATTAGTTTTGGCGTACGGTGTGGGGTCCAGATTTATTTTTGGATATTCATGAAGTTCCAAAGCTGTTGTGAATTTCTTTTCTGAAATTTAGATCTGGGTAGGGATGTGAATTTATTTAGGGGCTTGTTCTGAGATCTGATATTTTTGTTATTACACATTAGATCTGGTGGGACAATTGGGAATATAAGTTGTTAGGATGTGTGTATTCTATATTTATCAGGGTGATTGATTTTACTTTGTAACTTTGTGAATTTAAAAAGTATAAAAACAAAGAGATCTGATCTGGGAATGTAATTTTATTTTGGGGCTTGGTCTGGGATCTGATTTTTTTTAGACACCAGGTCTAAGATCTAAATTTTTTTAGAAAACTAGTCTGTAATCTGAATTTTTTTTTCAAAATCGAGGGTTGAATTTATGTAGAGGCCTGGTCTAGGATCTGAATATAATTTTAATACATCCCCTTTGCACCTTCCCTGTTTTTTTTAAAATTACATTATGGGTCCACTGTATTTTCCCCTTAGGGTCCAAATATTCCGTAAAGCAGTCAGGTCCAATTGATATATATATTTATAAACAACTATAAATCACCCCCCCCCCCCATGGTAACAACCTCTATTACCGATTATCTCTGTGTTATCGCTTATTCATGAGGAGCTTTTATTAATACATAGTTAAATCATATCAAACCCAAAAAATATATATTGGCCCACTTACTCCTAGAAGTAGCAACCTGGTAGTTCCCTGCAGAAAGATCAGCCCCCTTTACCTGGAATTGTCCACTCTTTCTCTTAAATTTCCCATGTGCCTTTACTGCTTTCATAATAATCCCTGAATATTCATCAAGTGATTCAGCACGACTTCTACTCACTTTGGTTCTGTGATTCTTTGTTTACATGTCTGAGCTCTGATGAATAGGAGGGGCTGTAGCAGGAGATTATGACTCATCCTGCTCCCCCCTCCTCTCTCCATGTGTCTGTCTGATGGACTGTGAAAGAAAGGCTCAGTTTCTTACCAGTTGGAGACGACGTCCAAGTAATTTCATATCCGTCTCTAGATGTGATAATATCAGATTTGAAAAACAGATGAAGAATATTATTTTTGGGAAAAATCGGGTTGGGGAGAGTGTTTCCACAAAGTGTAGCCAGTAGTGGGGAGTCACGAGTGCTGCCATTTCTTACCTACAAATTACCAAAGGGGGGGAGAATATTTCAGATTAATAGATCAGGTTAAAGGTCATCAGGGAGACACATGTTGGTGATGACGTGGCGTTATTTCATTCATGATGGGACCAGAAGCATCAGAAACTAAGGCCAAGGGTGTCGCAAAAGGGAATTTCTCTTTAAGTAATATAGTTATAATTTTATGAGTGTCCTGGGCTTCAAATATCCAAATTTCCTTTGCCGAGTAAAAGATAAAAGTTTGTTTGGTGAGAGACACCACTAGAGGGAGCTCATTACATGTGGTTCTCTTATCACTCACATCATCCATATGGATCTCAAGGGCTAGAAATGAAAGAGAAAGTCGAGTAGAATTCTGACTACGGAACACACTTACTTCTAAGGAGTCATAACATGTGGAGCTAATACTTTCTAGATGAAATGAATGGAAGAAGAGGGATATTGAGTGTTTCTCCGGAGCTCTGAGGATTATGTCACATTCCAGTTTGTTTGGGTAACTCCCCGGCCATCCTGGACTTTTTAGGTAACCAAATGACTGGTTGTATTCCCGGCTACAGTCTGTAATGAGAAGAAGGGGGTCATCATTCATCAGTATTATATATATATATATATACACTCACCGGCCACTTTATTAGGTACACCTGTCCAACTGCTTGTAAACACTTAATTTCTAATCAGCCAATCACATGGTGGCAACTCAGTGCATGTAGACATGGTCAAGACAATCTCCTGCAGTTCAAACCGAGCATCAGTTGGGGGAAAAGTGTGATTTGTGGGCCTTTGATAACGTGGCATGTTGTTTGTGCCAGAAGGGCTGGTCTGAGTATTTCAGAACTGCTGATCTACTAAATACTCTGGTGATTTTCAAATGGCACAACCATCTCTAAGGGTTTACAGGAATGTTTCCGAAAAAGTAAAAAACTTCCAGTGCCGGCGTTCTGTGGGCGGAAAATGCCTTGGTTTGGATGGGGGGTTGCGGGGGCAGGGTGGGGGGGTCGAGGAATTTTAGGAGAAGTTGGGCATGACTGGTTCGGCTGATAGAAAGTTCCCAGTGACTCAATCACCTACCCCGTTACAACCAAGGTAGGCAAAAGAGACATCTCATGACGCACAGAATAACGTACAAACTTTGAGGTGGAATGGCCCAGCAGAAGACAGTGTGCCTCTTGACGCTACAGACAGAACTACTAAAACCCATTCCCACTCCAGTGCCATCATCTGTTGCTACTAAAAGGAAATTAGGATAACAACCTTTGCTGCCCGAATTGGACATAGAGACTGGCTTGCCGCCGTTGCATTGGTCTGATGACTCGATCTTCGCGCGGATATCGCATGGTGCAGGGTCAGATTTGCGTGGCGTCAACCCAAACATGAAAGCATGGATCCATCCTGCTTTGTATCAACGTTATCACAGGCTGGTGGTGGTGGTGTCATGGTGCTGCGGGATCTTATTTCTATCTGGCACTCGCTATTGGGCCCCTTGGTACAACGCACAAAGCCCCTCCCTTGAGTCTTGTTTTCTTCTGTACCATGAGTCCATCCCTTTATGCATGCAACATGTACCCCTTAACAATATGATGGCCTACTTATCATCGCAGATAATGCATGCGGCCATTTCATCAACTGGAAGCATCTCGACTGGTTTTCTTGATACATGACCATGAGGTACACTGGCTCAAATGCGCTCCACACGTCACAGATCTCAAATCCAAGAAGAGCATCTTTTGGGAGTCTGGAACAGATTCGCATCAGGATTCTGCAGCCGACAACTCTGCGCAACTGTGTGTGCCAGTCATTCATATGGACCAAAATCTCTGAGAGCTTTTCCCGCACCTTTTGTAATCTATGACCAGAAGAATTGGGCGCATTTCTGAGGGCAAAATGGGGTCCAACCCTTACTGCATAGGTGTGCACCTATCAAGTTGGCCGGAGTTACTATATATATATATATATATTATATAGCTATATATATATATATATATATATATCCGATTAGGCACATGATGTATAGAGGTTGTATGAAGTAGCTGAGACTGTAACCAATGACTGGAGAGGAAAGGAGGTCAGCTGACCCCTGTCCTTCAGATAGTGGCTTTCCTCTCATGCCGGACCGGGCTCAAAATGTCATGCACCTATTTATAACATATCCTGTGGATATGCTATGAATACTATACATGAGGACACCCCTCTAAGAAGTTTGTCATTTATTAGTCAAACTTTCTCTGACTCACAAGACACAATTAGAATGAAAGTTTGCCAAACTTACAAAAATAGATAATTCCTTCTCTATTATTATAAGCGCAACCCGAATTATACGCATCGCTGCACAGAACTTTTCCCAAATCAGTCGTCCCCATGGTCTCACAATCTATCAAACCTACTACGTGTTGTTGGAGTGTGGGTAGGAACTGTAGGACCCGGCCAGGAACACATGTTCAGGAGAGGTGCCGGCTCCAGGTTCAGTGGGCCCTCTAACATGAACTTATCTGCGACACAGTTAAAAAACAGAACACTGTTAAATACCAAAACACATCGCACGGGAATGACTCTCACACGCTCATCTACAACTCTCAAGTAGCATAACAACACCTCCATTCACCCCTTGAATAGCATCGCACATTATAGCAAGCATTCACCATACACAAGCTATAATACACTACAGCACATATACACACAGATACAGCATAGTATACAATCCATATCCACATGTCACCCCACTCATATACACCACAGCCAAACCCATAATACATCACCATATACCCAATATACATAGCATATATACCACACCACAGCATACCGTATAGTACAGACACATATCGTACATCAGCATATATACACATCCGTATACTACACACATGACTCCAGAATATACCGACAGCATATACACATACGCAGCAACCATACAGCATATATAACACACATGCCTTACTATACAGCACATACCACCACACAAGCATACACATGATATACAACCATCGAAGTACTACAGCATCTATTCCACGTAATCATACCCATCTCCAGTCATATACATCCACCACGCCTTACCACCATGATTCTACTAGATACAACGTCATACGCACACCATTGATGTCCTACTATCCACGCCTAGTATGGTCAGTGAGACCGACGTAGATGGCGTGACTGCCTCCATCTTACATAGATTCCTTGCGTTGTTATGTGTCTAACATTCTCTGTCATAAATCTCCACCAGTCCCTGTGCTCTACCTCCTCGGTCCTTTTTTCAGTGCCAGGGTAGCCGAGGTGAAGGGACGTTAGAGAGCGGGGTGTCCCGGGGGGCGGATAGGCTGGGTCCGTCATGCGAGGTGGGCTATGCAACGGGGCTTGACAGCATTCGACGGCAGGAGGGCGGGCCGAGACGCTCGTGCCGATTATACTTTGCGCTCCAAGCCGGGTAAGCCGTCAGCTCCAGGCTTTCCGCACAGCCTCTATGGGCTGTCGGTCGGCGGAAGCTGGGCCCTATGGTGCAGCACATCTGTCGAGTGGCCTTGGAGGCTATGTGGCAAGCGGGGCTTCACTCGTATTGACCTTGAGCGTAGTGCTGGCCCGGGTCTGGGATCCGATTAATTGAGCCCGGGAAACATACAACCCCACGCTGCATAACGGCGCTGCCCCATACTGTGCACATGCTGGGGGCTGATGGTGCCCGGATGCCGGTCTGACGTCGCTGACACACCGGAGACATCAATCTTGGTTGCTAACCTCAGGTCCGTCAGGCTGTAATGCTAACCACTGAGTCACTGTGCTAGATATGATATATTTGAACCAAAAAAATTAAACTTACTGGCGATTTGATATGTAAAAGTGAGGCCATTGCCAGAAAACAGAATTCCTGGTGACCTTAAAGGTTTACTGCTGTAACGTCTCCATGGAATACACTTCTGGTCCTATTTCAAGGTTTCATTTCATTGCCGCACAATTCTGTGACGCTGTCCTGGCCCCAAACAGAACACCTGAGATGAAAAAGTATATGCGTGGATTTAACTCAGATCATTAGCAGGATAAGTAATGCTCTATGTATGTACACAGGACTGCACGCCCTCGCAAATAGGTGATGCAGGCTCTGGGTAATACAGATGTAATCAGGATCATCTACAGAATAAGCTAATGTCAGTATTTACACATTGCTGACACCACATGCATATGTGAGTGTCAGCTCCTGGCGGTAAGATACAGGATAACCAGATTCAGTACAGATTAGTAATGTCATGACTGTGCACAGTGACTTCCCACTCAACAGCGAAATAGTGATGCAGCTCTGGGGTAAACATACGAGGAGTACCTCAGGAATCATATCAAAGATAAGTAATGTCATGTGTGTACACAGTGACTGCCCTCGCAAATAGTGATGCAAGCCTCTGGAGGAATAATACAGAATGTAACCTCAGTGATCAGTAAGTCAAGTAATGTCATTATGTACGAGCTGACTGCACCATCAGCAAATAGTCTGAGTGCAGCTCTGAGTATATACAAGGTGTACTCAGGATCAGTACAGACTATACTATGTCATGTACACAGTACCCCTCTCAGAAAGCGAAATAGTGATGCAGCTCTGCGGTATAATCAACAGGATGGATACTCAGATCAGTCAACGGATAAGTAATGTCATGTATGTACCCCAGTGACTGCTGCCTCAGCCAGCAGAATGTGAGACGCTCTGGGGCTATACAGTACAGATGTCAACTCATGGATCAGTACAGATAAGTATGTCATTTATGATACACAGTGACTGCACACAGCAGCAGAATGTGAGTGCAGCTCTGGAGTATATACAGGATAAACCAGGTCAGTACCGATAAGTAATGTCCATTATGTACCACTCACTGCACCAGCAGCAAAATAGTGAGTGCACTCTGGTGTATAATACAGAGTATACTCAGATCAGTAAGGATTAGTACTTCATTATGTGCAATGCTTCCACCAACACAGACTAGCAAGTGATGCACCGCCTCTGGGTATAATACAGGATGTAACTCAGGATCAGTACAAGGATAAGTATGCCATTGCTGTACAGTGACTGCAACCATGCAGAATAGGAGTGCACTCTGGCGTATATACGATTACTCAGGATCAGTACAGGATAAGTATGTCATTGATGTACATCATGAATGCAACCAGCCGCAGATAGTGAGGCAGCTCTGGATTAATGCAGGATGTAACTCAGATCGTATTCAGGATAAGTAATGTAATGTATCACAGTGGGGACTGCACCCATCAGCAGCAATACTGAGTTCCTGAGTATGGCGTAGAATAGCATGATGTAACTCAGGATCAGTACGGATAAGTACTGTCATGTATGTACACAGTGACTGCTCACAGCAGCAGAATAGTGAGTCAGCTCTGGGGTATAACTACCGGACTTGTAAACTCAGGATCAAGTCCAGGTAAGTAATGTCAGTGTGTAACACAGTGTCTCCACAGCACAGAATATTGAGTGCGCTCTGGGGTATAAACGGGTGTAAGCTGTCAGATCAGTACGGAAGTAAGTCATGTGTGTACAACATGTCTGCACCACAGCAGAATAGTGAGTGCACGCTCTGGGTGTATAATACAGGATGTAACTCAGGATCAGTAACGGATAGTAATGTCCATGTAATGTACAACAGTGACTGACCAGCAGCAGAATAGTGCAGTGCCTCTGGGTATATCAATACAGCATGTAACGCAGGATCATGACAGGATAAGTAATTCATTAGTGTACAGCAGTGACTGCGGCACCAGCAGCAGAATAAAAGTGCTTGCAGCCTGGTGGTATAATCGTATAGTAACTCAGGATCAGTACGGCATAAGTAATGTCATGTGTGGTACAGGGGGAGGCGTGTCTCACTACAGCAGCAGAATGTCGAGTGCAGCTCTGGGTTAATACAGGATTACACTCAGATCTATACGGATAAGTAATGTCCATGTAATGTACACAGTGCTGCACCAGCAGCAGAATAGGTGAGTGCAGCTCTGGGTATAGATACAGGAATAAGTGTCTGACTCGGTTGTAGAAACTGGACTCTACCGCGGTGAGTCTTGACCTCCATTAGTTACTGGAGCATCACGGATCTATAACCTGGACGAGGAGGCTGAACTTGACTTTACATTTTCTTTTCTGGAGTAGTCAATGGGTCACATACGTTTGTGAATGTGGGTCAGTAATTTGGATATTTGCGTGACGTTGTAGTAGTTATATCATGAACGCTTGCATTTGTTAGAACTCCTCCACATAACACTTGGTACATAAGCACACCAGGGTCTTTCTTATGTCCTCTCGTTTTGTCTTTCTATACTAAAATGTCAACTAACTGAAATCCAAGTTTAATTATTTCTCATCCAAGTCATTATGTCATCTGAGATCACCTTGTCTCACCGGCACGGGGACCCTGCTAGACGGCCAGCGCCGAACCATAGACATTCCCTTCTTTTTGCAGGGAGTTTGGACGAGCTCCCTCCCGTCCTTTCTATGCATAGGGGAGGGTGTGAGGAGCACTACCCCCATCTTCATTTCTTATCTTCCCCCCCCCCGGCCATGTTCGTACCGTCCTGGGTCGTGTGCATGTAGCCTAAGCTTGAGTGGAGACTCCTCATTGACTAGAGTATACTCACAATCAGACATGATATAAGTAGCGTTGAAGCCGGCCAGCTCCACCGTCCAGTCGGTGACAAAAACCACAACGTTGACAGTGTGTCTTCTGATGAGCTAAATGCGCGGAGAGTGGACGCCACAGTACTTTCCCCTGTAACTGCTAATTAGTGCTTAGGCTGCCGTCAATATCCTTGTAAATAAGAGACGTCCTTACTAGGTCGGATAAAACTGACCAGCAGGTGTTAACCCAAACATACGGCCAGTGCCGGATTATAAGGCGGGCTCCCCGGGTCTCGAGCCCGGGGCCCCCACATCTTGGTCCCCAGGGGGCCCCCCACCAGATCGCGGGCCCCTGGTTCTTCTGCCCTCCCCCCCCCCCCCCCCCCCCCCCCCCCCCCCCGCACCCCCCCCCCTGGGCCTTGGCATTCCAGCCGCCACTCTTTCCCATGAGCTGTCCGCCCTGAAGTGCCGACCGCACTTCACCAGTGTGTACTCCTCCCCCTCCCCCGCATATCCCCCCTATCATTTGCCGATCTCATCCGCTCACCTCCCAAATCTGTTCCTTCCTCACCCCACCCCCCCCGGCAACAGGTTTCCCCTCCTCCCTGCCCGCCCAACTCCTTGCATGTCTAGGCCTCCCCTCACCGCTCTTAAACCCCCGGCTCACGCTGACCTCCTTCCCAGCCCGAACATCGCCGTCCTCCGCTCACCCCCCCCTCCCCCGCCCGAGACAAATCTGCTGCCCCCCCCTCCCAACCCCCAAAAAAAAGCGCACCTACCTCCGCTCACAAACCATACGTCCCCCCCCGGCCGAACTAATCGTGCCTTCCTCCCGCTCCCCCAACGAACTCCCGAAAGCTGCCGTCCTCCTCTCTCCGCCGCACCCCCCATTCCACCGTCGACTCATCTGACCATCCTCCTCTCTCCGACCCCCCCCCACCCCCCCGGGAGTTAACAACGTACGCGGCTTTTCCCTCGCTTGCTCCTAAACCCTACAACACACCGCCCCCCATGGAACAAAGTCAGGGACTACCTTCGCGCTCTCGACAGTCGTACCCATGAGTACCCGCACCGCAAAAAGCAATGGGACGTAGGGACCACGGAAAGAGATTAAAATGATTAACTGGGACGGTAGTGGGCCCGTGTCGGGAAACTCACAGACCACCCTCAAACTTTCCTCTGTATAATCTTCCCCATCCTCCTCGTCACTCCACCCCCCCCCCCCCTCCCCCCATCTTCACAAATATCAATCTTCCGTCTTATAAGGCATGGCCACCACCGACACAACCAGACCAAATACGCCTTCTACCCCGAACCACCCCCCTGCCCCCCCTCCTTCCAAACCATCAACCGCCTACCACCCCACCCGTAACACGCAACCCCGACCCCAGTCCGCTGCCGTTCATCCTAAAAGTTGTAAGTATAACACTGTCATAAGTGTATTTATCTGTGTGTATATCTGATGTATTTCTATTTATACATTTTGTACAGAGTATATACTGTGTGTATAATATGCATCTAACTGTCTATTTATTTCTATATACTAGTGTTTATATCCTCTACTGCTATATTGTATATACTGTGTATATGTTGTATTCTGCAATCTAACTGCTGTATATGCGTATAACTGTGTTATATGTGGTATTATGCATCTACTTTGTATAGTGTATATCTGCATCTACGTGTGTAATAATTGTATAGATGCATTTACTGTTTTTATAAACACGCTCTATATTTGTAAGCTATATATGTTGCACTTTAAATATAAATATAACCTATAGTAATAATATATATGATTATGTTTTTATGTTTAATGGCGGAGGCGGGTGGGAGAAAGAAGAACCTTGTGTATATATTGTATGTATGTATGTATTGCTCTGTTACTGAATGTGTGTGTGTGTATTTCCCATCTGTCCTGTGAATGCTGTATATTACTGAAGGTGTGTGTATTGGCTGTATGTGTAATTGTGGGGGTGAGGCGGCTTGTAATGTAGCTGTGTTCTGGTTATGAGGCGGCTGTATTATTGTTTATTACTGGGGATTATGCGCTGTAATGTAGGTTGATTATTTTGGGGGGACCGCTGTGTGGTAGCTGTGTGTTACCGGGGGGCGAGGCGAGCTGGTAGGTAGCTGTGTTACTGGTGTGAGATGCGGTATGTCGCCTGTGTTTCTTGTGTGTGAGATGGCTTAATTAGCTGTGTTTTACTGGGGATGAGGCGCTGTATGTGCTGTGTTACTGGGGCAAAGGTCGGCTGTATGAGCTGTTTTAACTCCGGTGGTGCGATGCGGCTGTATTAGCTGTGTTACTGGGGCGGGAGGCTGTATTTGCTGTGTTACTCGGGCGAGGACGGCTGTAACTGTACTGTGTTACTGGGGCGAGGCGGCTGTATGTAGCTGTGTTTACTGGAGCGAGGCGGCTGTTTTAGCGTGTTACTGGGGATATGCGGCTGTGGTGTAGCTGTGGTTACTGGGGGGCGAGGAGGCTGTGTGGCTGTTTTACGAGGGGATATCGGCGTGTTTGTAGCTGTGTTACTGGGCATGAGGCGACTGTAATGTAGCGCGTTACTGGGAGGTGATGCGGCTGGCTGTACTTTGTTACTCTGGAGGCGCACGGCTGTATGTAGCTGTGTTACTCGGGGGCGATGCGGCTGTAAATGTAGCTTTTTACTACTGGCGTGCGAGCGGCTTGTTGTAAGCTGTTTTAACTGGGGCCCTCCGAGGCAGGGGAGGAGGCTGCTTGGTCCTGTAGCTGTTTTAACTGGGGGCGAGGCGGCTGTATGTAGCTGTTTTTACTGGGGGCGAGGAGGGCTGTATGTACTTGTGGCTTACTGAGCGGCGAGGAGGCTGTAAATATGACTGTATTTCTAAGCGCGCGCTGTATGTAGCTGTGTTAATGGGTGCGAGGCGCTGTATTTAGCCTTTTTTTGTGTGTCGGGGATAGGCGCTGTCTTTAGGGTTTTACTGGGCGAGGGCGCTGTCATCACTGTGTTTACTGTGGCGAGCGTCGGCTGTATTGTCGGTTCTGTTTCTGGGGGCGAGGAGCTGTATGTATCTGTGTTAACTAAAGGTGGCGAGGCGGCTGTATTACCTGTGATACTGAGGCGAGGCGGCTGTATATAGATGTATTACTTAATGGGGATCAGGCGGCTGTATTGTAGCGTGTTACTAGGTGGGTGAGGAGGCCTGTATGTATCGTGTTACTGGCGATGATAGCGGCTGTCATTTAGCCTTTGTTACTGGGGCCGAGGTGGCTGTAGTAGCTGTTGTTACTGGGGATGAGGCGCGGTACATGTGCTGTGTTTCCTGGGTGCGAGGCGCTGTAAAATGTTAGCTGTGTTACTGGAGCGAGGCGGCTGTATATAGATGTATTCCTGTGATCAGCAAAAAGCGCTGTATGTAGTCGGTTTCGGGGGGTGAGAGCTGTTGTAGCGGTGTTTACTAGGGTGATGCGCTTTGTATGTAAGCTGTGTTACTGGGATTATAGGCGCTTGTATGTAGCTGTGTTACTGGGGGGCTAGGCGGCTGTATATAGATTATTACGGGGGATCAGGTCGCCGTATTCAGCGTGTGTTGAATCTAACTGCGTGTATATTGAGCCGAGGACATTATGCACGCTGCACTCAGTGGGGGCCTTCCACCCAGATTTAACGCCCAGGGGCCCCCACCAACCTTCATCCCCTGCCCTGAGACGCCTATAGGTTTAGAAGATTTTATTTATTTTAGGTGAGATCAAAAGTTATGCAGGAGGGGATTTGTTCTGGTTATATTCCATTACAAAGCAATCTGTCCAAGTGATATGCCCCGCAACCTCAAAAAATGTTAACATAGTCACACAGGCTAGGTCACAAAGTAGGTGAGTCACTAACGCGCATGCGCCGTATTTTGCTGATTGGGTGCATCACACCATTACTTTTTTTGTGGCATCACGCAATAGTGGAGCTCCCACAATTTACAATATAGGTCCTGAGGCTAATGCCTACCGCAGTAAGCACTACTGCGCCTGCCGCCATATGTTCAGGGGTGGGGTTAGCATACACCATAACTACTTTTCTTGTGCCCTCAGAGCATCATGAAAGCCACAACTGAAGAATAGGTCCCTAGGAGGTCTAATGCGGCACAGAGGTGACACTGCCCATGACGAAGTAGATCGCCATATGTTTTCGGAGTCGGGTGCATACACCATATCTTCTTTCTTGTGCATGTGCATCAAGCCTAGTTAGCCCACAACATGAAGAATAGGTCACCTGCGGCTACTGCAACACACTGGAGCAGGTGAAGCCGCTGCGCATGGCGCCATATGTTTCCAGGGTGGTGCATACACCATACTTTTCTGTGCATAGTGCATCAAAGCATAGATGAGCCCCAGACATAAATAGGTCAACTAAGGCTTAATGCACACGAGCAGGTGAGCACTGCGCATGCTCCAAGGTGCCGTATGGGTTGTAATACAGCATATTTTACTTGTGGTGGCCATCTGTCCCCATGGTGAGTATGGCGGCAGAGCGCCCAAAACATGAGTAGGGTTATCGGCATCCTGAAGCCTACTTAGTAAGTCACTCCACGTGCGCCATATGTACAAAGTGGGTCCCATGCCTTTGCTTTGTTGAATAATCCCGCGTCATATCCCCCAGTAGGGAGAATATGCCTGACATATGACATTATTGATTAATTTTCATTGCTATCATCTTGACTTATCAATGTCCAGATATATATGTAGATGGCTAAGAAGCAAAACTCTTGTTTTCTGTCCAGTTCTCGTGGCGTGTCATGGCTAGCGCCCAGCCCTGTGTTTTCAGTTATTTAAAACTTGCAGGTAAATATCTTTTTACTTGGACATAATCATATCTTCAGGATCCAGAGGAACGGCGCCTCCCAGGTCGAAGGAGCTAATGTCAGTTTTCTGGTTGTTTATCATGCGCCACCACAATGTTCCATACACAGACATCCAGGCTCTTGTCATGTTCCCATCTCCGTCGATCTTGGAAACCGAATCCACCGGTGGTGTTAGTCAGTACCGCCCACTCCTTGTCTGGGTCCTATACAATAAAGATAAAATGTCATCATTCAAGAATAGAAGTTTTATTCGCACCTTTCCTGGCAAAATATGGATTGATAGATTGTGCACTCCAGCGGGGGCAGCGCACATAACATCCAATCTACCAAATACTTCTGCGTTAATGTCTGTGCTGGTTACCGGATCATCTGAACTCTAAACCCGAGCTGGTCCTCCATACCGACCCCGACCGGTCCCTCAATTACACAGAACCCCTAGAACCGATCCCTCTTTACACAGACCCCATACCGGTTCCCTCCATTACACAGACCCCACAGTCTCCTCCATTACACAGACCCCAAACCGCTCCCTCCATTACACAAGACCCCGATACCAGTCCCTCCGTTACACAGACCCCAAACCGCTCCCTCCATTACACAACCCCGACCGGTCCATCCATTACCCAGGCCAAAAAACCGTCCCTCCTTTCACAACCCCAAGACCGGTCCCCTGTTACACAGCACCCCAACCTGTCCCTCCATTACCCAGACCACCCAAACCGCTCCCTCCATTACACAGACCCCAACCACCGTTCTCTTCCATTACACACAGCCCCCAGACTCAGTGCCTTCATACACGCCCCCAACAGCCCCTCCCTTACACAGAACCCCAGACCGTCCCCTTCCATTACACAGACCCCAGACCGTTCTCCCTCCATTGCACAACCCAACCAGTCCCCCTTCACGACCCCAACCATCTCTCCATTAACACAGACCATCCCTCCTTACACGACCCCGCCAGTCTCTCCATTACACCAGACCGGTCCTCATTACACAGACCCCAACCGCTCCCCCTCCCTTACCAGACCCCAAGACCGTTCATCGTCCATTACACGACCCCAGACCAGTCCTCCTCCCATACCATACCATACCTTCTATCCTTACACAGACCGGTCCTTCCATTACGACAGACCCCAACGTCCTCATTCCGACCACAACCGGTCCCCTCTGATTACACAGACCCCAGACCGGTCCCTCCATTACACAGACCCCAAACCGCTCCTCCATTACCCAGACCCCAGAAAAAAACCTTCTCTCCATTAACACAGACCCCCAGACCATCCCCTCCATTACCAGACCATCCCCTCCATTACACAGACCCCAGACCACGGTCCCTCTTTACACAACACCCAACCGGTCCCCTCCATTACACAGACCAAATCTCCATTCACAGACCCACAGCCGGTCCCCTGTTCAACACATACACCCCGAGACCGGTCCCCCATTACCAGAGCCCCCCACCGCTCCTCCATACCAGACCCCCAGACCAGTTCCCTCCATTACCATACCCTAGAGTCTAGGTCTGTGTAACTGAGGGGACGTGGTCTGTGGGTCTGTGTAATGGAGGGACCGAGTCTTGGGTCTGTGTATGGAAGGTACGGTCTAGGGCCTAGACCGGTCTCGATTCCTTCCCAGACCCCTAGAACCGGTCCCTCCTTCACGGACCCCAGACCGGTCCTTCCGTTACACAGACCCCGAGACCAGTCCTTCGTTACACAGCCCCAGCCCGATCCCTCCATTACAACAACCCTAGACCGGCCCACTCCCTCCTGCACAGACCTACCCAACCAGATCCTTCCATTACACAGACCCCAACATTCCTTCCTTACACAGACCCCACTATCCTTCATACACAGAAGCCCAGACTAGTCTTCATTACAACAGACCCCAGACCGGTCTCTTCCCGTTACACAACCCAGACCAGTCCTTCCGTTACACAGACCCCAGACCGTTCCCCTCCACTTACACAACCCTAGAACCCGCTCCCCTCTCCATTACACAGACCCCAGACCAGGCCGTTCCATTACGGGGAACCCAGACCATTCCTTCCATTAACACAACCCCAGACCAGTCCTGCCTTACACACAGACCCCAGACCGGATCCCCTCCATTAACCATACCCCGACCCTCCTTCCATTACCGACCCCCCAGACATCCTTCCATTACACAGACCGCCCAGAACCCAGTCTTCCGTTCACAGACCCTAGAACCGTCCCTCTGTTTTACACAACCCTACCGGTCCCTCCATACACAGACCCGCCAGACTGTACCTCCATTCACAGACCACCCCGACCGGTCCCCTCCGGGTATCTATTTCGACAGAATGGACAAACGAGTCCCTATGAGTTTGATCACAATGTATCAGTGATATTTAGTGTGTATGAGCGTGAGTGTGAGTCACACCGATCCGGTGAGTAACAAGTTGTCACAGATGTGAAGACAAGCGAAGTCACTGTGAGACTTTGTCACACCCATCACGACCTCTGCCCGCAGAAGTAATAAGACTGTGCCAGAACACTACACACAGAGAACATCCAGGGGTTGGCATGGTCTGTTCGAGGGGTTCCCTCTTTTATTTTCAACCGACCTTTAACCCCTTTAAAAAAGCATCTCTGAGTCATATCGTATACTGTAATGAGTCACTTTTTCGCCTTGAGATGATCACCTTTATATGTTGGATAGAGCACTCCAACTCCCCTCATCTTGGGTTCTCTATGCCTAGATATCATGGTAAGATAAGAGTTCTCATCTTGTCCAATTGCATCGGCTTTTGTTCTGACTCTACATAACAGACAGGTAAGACCAGTCGGAATTTTGATTAGTAGGATTTTTTGCAGCTCAACATTCCACTGCAGTATATTTTTTCTATTGCCTGTATCTCTGGTGCTTCATACTTTTGACCTATCTGATATCGAGCTCATACCCCTACCATTCATTTGGTATTGTTTTGCTTTAGGAGTTTTCTAGTGCAAATCTATGACTTGTGATAATTGGCTTTTTGGTTGTATTTAAAGGAGGGTTTTTTTAAAAATTCTAATATTGGATCCCATACACTTTGTTTTTGATTTTGTTTCTCTGGTTCTTAGCACACGAACACTGATCCTAATCTGATGAGATTCCTACTCTTTGATTATCCAAAAACAGGGTTCATAGTGCTATAGAACCAAAGATCACACGCTCTCCTCCAGCCTCTCATGGAGCGCATCTCTGGCACAAGTCGCCTTTTCTCAGATCGTTATCACATGCCTTTGTAGGAGTTTTTTTTAAAAAGAAATTATAGATACGGTGAATTTTTATACCAGAGGGAAATTCGGAAAAGGACTTTCATCCCTAACCTGAGGGGGCTGGTAATGATTACAATTGGGTGACACATCTCTTTTGAGCCGCATGTCATCGGAGATGAGGGTCCACAAGTTCCCCTGAGTTGACGATAATTGGGGGGCCCCCTTTCATCCTCGACCAATAATGGGGGCGCTCCCGAAATGGCGCTCTAACTAATCTACAAATACTGTCTATGTTCTGTAATATGAAGATTCGTGAAGATTTTATCACAAGCCCTGAAGAGCAAAACTGTTTTTAGTACGTCATGACAGCCCAATCAGAGCTCAGCTTTCAGTTTTATTACTTCTGTGGGGAAAATGAAAGCTAGCTCTGATTTGTTGCCATGGGCAACTAGAACATTCCTGCTAATATCCGCCCTGTTTTCTATATTTTGGATTTTGTCCAACTCTGTTCCCGTAAATACTGTAGAAACCCATCATCTGCTTGTCAATGTGGATCTGTGGCCCCGGCCGATATTACCAGGCAGGTATTCTGAGGTCACTGACGCCCCGGAGACCCATGTGATGTTATTTATCTGCACTATCCCTCCTGAGGAGGGCGCGCTTCAGTGTGACCCCCCCACACACACCGGGCAGAAGTAGCTTTTCTGGTCAGATATCTAATTTGCAGACTAAAACGGGTCTACATTTCTTGCAACCCAAATTTATCGCTGGTTTTTTTTGTTAAAAAAGTGCTATGACGAGTACAGCAATGGGGTGTGGCCATGGGGAAAGGGAGTTGTCTGGCGGAAAAGGGGGCGTGTGCCAAAAATTAATTCCACGCATATTTTTCTGGTGTAAGGGAAGCCAGGGGTGAACACTTTGGTCCTCCCTTACCCCGGTCCATCTGCTGTTAGGGACAGAGTTGCCTCCATACTCAAAGATTTCCATTAGTTGTGCAACACCCCCTGCATTCAAGGCAGAGGAGTTTGTTGCGAATAAGCCCCTAATATGTGCTTTCCCCTAGTAGAGATTCTGTCAGCTTCTCTGCAGGACCTAATATGTAAGAGGTATGCGCAGCGTAGATTCCTGCCTGATAGGCAAAGGTTTAAGATGTTTTATTATCATCCAATGCGTTGACCTCATGCACTAACCCCTTAAAGAGAAACCCGTCATGTCAAAAACCCCCCTAACTTAATATATTGTCTAAACTGCCATTTAGAGAGCATTGCCTTATCCCTTCATTGGTCCCTGCTACATGCCTGTAAACCGTCATGCAATGAGGTCCTAAAGCTGTTCAAATGACCTGTGAAATGTCCAATGAAGCATTAGCATATTCAAGCTGTCACTTATTCATGAGGGAGAGACAGCCACACCCCCCCAGTGCATGACAGTTGATGGAGTGCGGCATGTTATATTGCTTCCCGGCGTGCCCTGCAGCCTGTGTGTTTAGGAGAGATTCAGCAGCTAGCCTCCAGGCAGCCATGTTATGCAGCAAACTGTTCATATTCCTGTTACGATGTCCTGTTGTCTCTCACATGTATAGGAATGGGCACTGTCCGCAGATCAGCACACACTACACAATGCTTTACTATCACATTACACACAGACTGAGCAGGGGGGACGAGAGGGGAGGGACAGGGTGACAATCACTGCCTCTGACCATGTGACCTCCCCATTTACATAAATAAGTAATCGATATGTTTACAATGATTAATGTTGAATAATACTAGATAAGGCTGGACGGGATCCTTGTAGGAGCTGCTCCAACAGTAAGGTGACAGTACAAGTGTGCCAAGACCTGATTGACGGTGCCTTTAAGGAACCAGGCCCTTTTTCGTTTTTGCGTTTTTATTTTTCACTCCCCGACATCTTAAAAATCTAAAACTTTTTGATTTTTTCCATGTAAAACTGTGTACGGGCTTATTGCTGCATAAACAAACGCCCTTCGTAGTGTAGTAATCAATATTCCATGCCATGTACTGGGAAACCGGAAACAATTCTAAATGCGTGCAAATTATGAAAAAACACATTTTCTTGTGGTCATGAAATACGGGGCCCCCCCCTTTCACTGTGGCGCCCCAAATGACAGGTCTATTTCAGTCATTGGGTCAAGTGCGGTATCAACAGGGATACCACATTTGTATAGGTGTTTAAAATGGTTTCATACATTACAAAAATGACGAACCCTCCCTTACAGAAAAAATTCTTCATTTTGCCGTCTTCTTTCTGTTCTTGCTCTATACTTTTTCATACTTTAGTGTATGCGAGCTGCGGGTGGATCATTTTTGCGGCTTTTGATGATGTTTTTCAATGCTTTTATTTTTTAGGACGTTGCGACCTCTTTGATCACTTTTTATAGAGTTTTCTATTTTTCAAAAATGGCAAAAAAACTCGCCATTTGCGACTTCGGCGCATATTTTTCCGTTACTAGGTTAACACAGTGAAAACGGTTTATTATATTTTTTGATAGATCGGGCATTTTCGACCGGTGATACATAATTGTTTGTATGATTTTTTCTGTTTATTTCTATTTATATCAGTTCTGGGGAAAGGGTGTTTGAATTTTTATGTCTTTTTAAGATAATTTTTTTGTTGAAGCAATGAAGGCAATGCCGAGGTGAATAATGAAGAGGGCTCAGCCCGTAGACCCTCTTCATCGCTCCCAACCAATGTGCACAAGACTAAGGTACGTCCTATTCGCTATGGGGTTAGAGGACACCTGTCATCAGTGGCTCTCTGGTCACTATTTCTGTACTCTACCGGATCCTCCCAGCCTCACAGGGGCCATCCCAGTCCTTTATCAGTCATTTCTACATTCAAAAAATCATTGAAAATCATACTTTCGTATTATGTAATGATCTGGTCCATGGTCATAGGTAGTGATGGTCCCCCCTGTTTACCCTGGCCTCCCCTCTCCTCCCCCCTTTCTGTCTGTGTGTGAGTATAGTAAGCCATGGCTAGTGTGGGTGCTGCATCTGCTGACATGCTGCATCCTCCTAATACAACAATGTGTAAGACCCAGACTCAGCTACACAAGTACCTGACATGTTTAACTATAACATGGCGTTACAACCAAGGTAGGCAGAAGAGCATCTCTGAACGCACAGTACGTACAACTTTGAGGCAGATGGGCTACAGCAGCAGAAGACCACACCGGGTGTTTTTCATCTCCAAGGGTGCCTAGGACAGGTCCACAGATATTGCGGCAATGAAACCTTTGAAATACCAGAGTTTTTTTATTCTAGGGACTACAGCGTTATACCCTTTAATACAGATATGTTTCGGGCAATGGGCCTCAGGTTCACTTTTTACATATCAAATCGCCAGTAATTTAATCTCTTTGTTCAATATATCAATATCTGATTAAAGGGCAGCACGGTGTCTCTTGGTTAGCATTAACAGCCTTGAGGCGCTGATGTCCTGGGTTCAAGTTCCAGGGTCAACATCTGCAAAGATTCTTGTATGTGCTCTCCTGGTTTTGCGTGGGTTTCCTCCGGGTCCCCTTTTCCCTCCACCTCCAAAACATACTGGTTTGGCTGATTGATTGTGGAGGCCCCATTGTGGGACAGGGGCTAATTAGACAAGCTCTGTGGCAGCGCTGCTTAATCTTTGTGTGCTTATAAATAAAGGAATTATTATTATAATGTATGTACGATGACCCCCCCCTTCCTTCTCACTACAGCGTAGCCGGGAATACAACCATTCCATTTGGTTTACCTAAAAAGTCCAGTATGGCCGGGGAGTTACCGCCAACAAACTGAATTGACATAATCCCTCATATCTCCGCGAAACACTCAATATCCCTCTTCTCCATTCATTTCATCTAGAAGTATTGGATCCACATGTTTGACTTCTTAGAAGTAGTGGTGTTCCGTAGTCGAATTCCAGTCACCCGACTTTTCTTTTCTTTCTAGCCCTTGCGATCCATATGGTGATGTGAGTGATAATAGAACCACAATGTACTGAGCGTCCTCAGTGGTGCTGTCAACAGACAAATTTTTCTCTTTACTGGGCAAAGGGATTTTGGATATTTAATGCCCAGGACCCTCTAGCATTGTATACTATATTACTTAAAGGGAAATTCCTTTTGGCGACAAACCCTTGGCCTTAGTTTTCTGATGCTTCTGGTCCAATCATGAATGAAATAACGCCACGTCACTCACCAAATGTTTGGGTCTCCCTGATGACCTTTATACTGACTGGTGAATCTGAAATATTTCTCCCCCTTTTGTAATTTGCAGGGTAGAAATGGCCAGCACTCGTGACTCCCCGCTACTGGCTACACTTTGTGGAAACACCCTCCCCAACCCATTTTCCCAAAAAAAATATTCTTCATCTGTTTTTCAACTGTATTTACACCTCTAAACGGCTATGAAATTACTTGGACTCGTCTCCACTGGTAGAAACTGAGCCATTTCTTCACGTCCTCAGACAGACACATGGATAGAGGAGGGGGAGCAGGATGAGTCCTAATCTCCTGCAACAGCCCCTCCTATTCATCAGAGCTCAGACCTGTAAACAAAGAATCACATAACCAAATTGAGTAAAGTTGTGCTGAATCACTTGATAATATCAGGGATTACTTATGAAAGCGTAAAGGCAATGACAGCAATTTATGATAAAGATTGGACAATTCCAGGTAACGGGGGGCTGGATCTTTCTGCCAGGGACTACCAGGTTGCTACTTCTAGGAGTAAGTGGTGCCAATATTATTTTTTGGGGTTTTGATAGATTAACTATTATTAATAAGCTCCTCATGAAGAACGATAACACCTAGATAATCGGTAATCGAGGTTGTACCAATGGGGGGGGGGGGGTATGTTTATATAGTGGTTTATAAATATATATATCATTGGGCCTGACTGCGTTAACTGAATTTTGGACCTAAGGGGAAAATACAGTGACCTAATGTATTTTAAAAAAACAGGAAGGGTGCAAGGGGATGTATTAAAATTAATAATTTTTCAGATCCTAGACCAGCCTCTACATAATTCAACCCTCGATTTTGAAAAAAAAATTCAGATTACAGACTAGTTTTTTCTAAAAAAAATTTAGATCTGAGACTGGGTCTAAAAAAGTCAGATCCCAGCCAAGCCCAAAATAAATTACATTCCCAGATCAGACTCTCTGTTTTTATACTTTTTAATTCACAAAGTTAACAAAGTAAAATCAATCACCCTGATAAATATAGAAACACACCTCCACCACAACTTATCTCCCATTGTCCCCCAGATCTAATGTGTAATAACAAGATATCGATCTCAGACAAGCCCCTAAATAATTCACATCCTACCCAGATCCTAATTTCAGAAAGAATGCACAACACTTTGAACTTCATGATTATCCAAAAATAATCTGGACCCCACCTCCGTACGCCAAAACTACTTTAAAAGTCCTATTATAAACCGTGAAAATACACAAAAACTCAATTGCTAGGAAAATGTCAAAGATTTAAAGAGAACCCGTCATGCAAAGAACCCCCCTAAATAAATATATTTTCATAAACTGCCATTAGAGAGCATTGCCTCTATCCCTTCATTGTCCCGCTACATGCCTGTAAACCTAGCAATGAGGTCCCTAAGCTGTATCAAATGACCTGTGAAATGTCCCAATGAGCATTAGCATATCAGCTGTCAGATTATTCATGAGAGGGAGAGCACAGCCACACCCCCAGTGCAATGACTGATGGCTGCTCCATGTTCTTGCTGGTGGCCACCGGCGTCCTGGCAGCCTGTGGGGTGTGTATAGGAGAGATTCCCACAGCCTCCAGGCAGCCATGTTATGCAGAACATTTCATATTCATGTTTACGATGTCTGTGTCTCTCACCTGTAACATTAGGAAGGATGCAGCATGTCAGCAAGATCAGCACACACTACACAATGCTTTACTATACATTACACACAGACATGGAGGGGGACCGAGAGGGGAGGGGTTACAGGGGTTGACATCACTGCCTCTGACCATGTGACCATCCCCATTTACATAATAATAATCGATATTTTACAATGATAATGTATGAAAATAACTAGATAAAGGCTGTGATGGGTCCTTGTGAGCTGCTCCAACAGGTAAGTTACAGTACAAGAGTGCCACAGACCTGATGACAGGTGTCCTTTAAAGAATCTACCATCACAAACCATGCCCGAATAAAACCGGACATATCAAAATCCAGACACATCCAGATGACTGTGGGTCATCTTCTTAAAGTTGTATCCGTTGCACATCTTCCTTCTAAAATCAACTGGTAAAATTATGCATATGAGTCAGAATGGGGGGGAGGCTTACCCAGAGTGCCCTCCGTCCGTAGCTTACAGGTGTATGAATACACGGGCGGACGGAGGGGGGAGATTCTCAGGGGAAGTAGCAGCGCTTGACCGTACACGCTCACCAGCAAGGAGGGCGCAACTCTCGGGTAAATACCCGCAAGACCAACATAATAAAAGTTGATTGTATAAGAAGGAGGCCATATAGAACAAATATAAGAGATCCCACAGTCCCGGTGCCTGACTCTAGATTGTAAGTGTCCTTGGTATCGTCACATGTGGCTGTGTAAGAGCTTTAATAATCCTTTATCACCTACTATTCCGTGCATATATTATTAACATATTATTTATATGTAAATGAGCAGTCAGTGCACATTGGGGGTGGCCAGAGGCCCAGGCACCACCTTTACCCTACCCTGTGCGGGCTCAGTGTCCACCTGTGTAAAATTGGGCAAGAACCCAAACCTCAGACCGGGGCCGAGTTCAATTAACGGTTATCTCTCTCTAGTTTGGCTGCCCCTCACCACACAAGCTCCTATCACACAACCAGGGAATTGGGTATAGATTTGAGATGTGTGTAGTGTGTTTGGAGATGAGGGATTATAGGGGGGTGGAACATTATGGCGGGTCCAGCAGTCATCTTTGTCTGATGGTCTGAATACAATTATCACCTCTATAAATGTTGAGTATAGTTATATGAGACGATTGGACACCAGAGAGGTTATGATATTGTAAGGTGAATTTTACACTGAGTCACCTGCCAAGGTTGTGGCGGGACCCGTTCGGGGACACGGCTCATTTACAGTCCATGAATACCTGCAAGTATAGCGGTAACACACGGACTGTAGTGGAACGGGTGCTCCCTCGGGGAGGACGACAGCCTCGCTTTCCTGCTTCACATCATGATCCGCGAAGATGTGGAGAAAGAATTACCTGAAAGTTTTATGATGGGACCCGACGCTTGCCTACATGTTAGAGAACAACTTTTGTGGATCGGTACGTTCTTATTATAAACCAAAACTTTTATCATAAGTTTTACTAAGGGCATGCATGCCACCTGGTTGGCGGGAGGGGAAACTCAGCCTGTGCCTCTTATTTATCTTCACATTTCATTTGGGGTTGTCCAGTAGAATAAAGGGTCTTGACTTTTTTACAGAAGAGCGCCAACCTTGGTATGGAGAGTCTATTCTGGTATTTGAGCTTGACTCTTAAGGAACTACTCCATAAAATCCATCCGAGTAAAACCAGGACATTACTCATGATCCAGGCACCGGGACTGTGGTATCTTCTTATATTGTTATCATTGGTCCCTGACTCTAAAATCAACGGTTTTTTAAAATATATGCTGAATAAGCCAAGAGGTGTGGCAGGCATCCCCAGAGCCCTCGTTGCTGTAGCTCACGGATATACACGGCCTCACCCTCCTTCTGCGCCTTAATCACATTATGTTGCTGAGGGAGCAGACGGATGGAAATGGAGACATTACAAACAGCTCGTCAGGCTTAGTGGTCAAATTTAACAGTTTGATTTAGAAGGAAGGACCATGGAAACCAATATTATAAGAGATAACCACAGTCAGTGTCCTGGATCTATGAGAGAGTGTCCCTGAGTTTTATCGTGAATTTGGACGGTAGATTTCTAGAAGTTTCTATTTCACCCAATTGCTTACTGACTCAGCAGCAAGGTTCCGTACCTCTATAATCCCTATAAACGATCCGCTCGAATCGGAGTAGAGTTATGGTCAGATCTTCTCTCTGTGTGTGCGTGTAATGGAGACATCATGGCAGTTTAGTCTGATATCTGAGGATTAAGGAAATCTACATGAACAAACCATCTGAAAACCAGGGACATACTCATGATACCAGGCAGCGGATGTGGTAATCTCTATATGTGTTTCCGTGACCCTTCCTTCTAAATATCTAACTTTTATATTATGCTAATGACGCCTGAAGGGCTCGGGTGGTGTGTTTCAAGAGGTAATTAAGTGACTTTACTCTTCACAGGCTGTAATACAATGAGCGGAGCAGGTCTCCCCTACACGACTTCCAGTCTCGATTACACAGACAGGCAGGGTAACTGTGTTTTTTCTATAATTTTTAATACATAATATCATCACTTTTACTAAAATTCTCTCCTTCTTCTATATTTGTATCTTCCAGGACGGGGAACTCGCTGAAGTGAACGGTCCTCGCTCCATCATTTTGATTAAGTTTCATGCAGACTAACCTTGTGATCCCATCATTTTTCAGAATTGTCTGTATTCATAGAACAGCATAAAGGAAGATCCACAAGCAGAAGACGTATTGGATGTGATATATACAGACTCCAGCCGTCCATGCTCTCCAGCTCCTCCCTGTATCACCTGCACCTTTCTTGCCAAATCACACCAAGTTTTTCCAATCTCTTTGTAATAAATTTATGCAATGATATAGGAATTGTTTTTTTTTTGCTATGAATCAATGTTTGGAAATATTGCAATAAAAAATATTTTTGATAAAGTTGTCCTCTCCGCCAACAATTTCCTGCTCGTCATCTAATTGGCTGAGGGTGCTCCATACAGATTTCCCTGGGCAAGCTGCTCATGCGCATAACTTCTTCTCTGTTCTAGTGTATCTTTGCCTATTGTTTGGGCAAAATTTGTTTGAGAAAATTAACTAAAATTAAGTTTATTCCCTTAATTTATTTCAAACATTCGGGAACCTTTTCCTCAGGGACCATCATTTTCACTAAAGACAAGGTGTCAGAAGCTTGATCACACCTCCTGCAGTGCATCGATTGCCTTTCTGCCTTTTTCTACTCATTTGCATTACAATAGACTGTGTGTTATAACTTACCTTGCACCCGGAACAAAATCCTGGGTAGTCCCAGGGGTTTGGCTTTTTGGTTTGGATGCATTTAAAAAAACAACATGTGACTTGTCTGTGTCTGCAGACTCCTCCTAATTAAAACAGCTGTTCACTTGTGTTACAAAACGTATGCGTTACCGCGAGTAACGCATGCCTTAACAATGTGTTTAACAACCTGCATGCGTTACACTGCGTTTTTGTAAACGCAAGCGTTAACACTTTTGTAATTAGGCAAATCGCCCCGCAGCTGTAGCCATGTCGTTTTTAAAACAGCATGCATAAACGCAACGTGTGACTGCCCCTGAGGTCCTTGCCTCTGTGAGCCCTATATTTATATAGGGGGTCATGCACCTTCCAGTGAGGCCATGATTATTCAAAGAAAAGGAGCCATGTGCCATGCGTGAGCCCTATAGTTTATATCGGGGTTAATTCCCTTCCATTGACCCGAGGATTGGTTCTGGGTCATGCACCATCTGGTAGACGACTTATTTATACAGTGGTTCTCAACATCCGTGAGGCCATTGATTAGTTTTCAGTGTCTGCGCCTCATTCCAGTGAGGCCAGTGGGGTGGTTCGGCCGTCATTCTGTGAGACTCAGTGATTGTTTTCAGGTGATCATGCGCCAACCAGTTAGGCTGTGGTCACACGTGGTGTTTTTAACCGTTTTTAAGCGTCGCACCCGTTTTTTGAAACACATCCTTTTTGGGAAAAATGGACATAAATGGAAAAACGAGTGTGTTTTCAAAAAACTGATGGTTTTTTCAAAAACGCCAGAGTGATTTTTTTCAGCTATGGAGAGTCTGAACATCACCATTGTACTCCTCCTGCTCATAACGAAAGCCCGAATCCCCCCTGGGCTAAGTGAAGGCACGCGACATGTTTTGCATTGATAAACAAGTAAAAATAAATTAAAAACTACTTGCTCCTCCATTCCTGTACCGTCCACCCTATCCGGAGCGAGACCTCAACGGTGTCCTCTACACATCTGCCACCTCAACTGACAGGCACAGAGAACAGTAGGGCCGGTGTGATTGTTTTTTTTAAGTTAATTTTTACAAGCGTCCAAGTCGTTTTTTATGGACACCCCCTCTAAAATTCAACAAAAAAGCAAAACATTCCTACACTACGGATCAATGTGAGACCTAAAAAACTGAGGGCATAAGGGGGAAAAAAAATGTAACTAACCTAATTTAACCAAGCTGAGTCAGTTTCGTCGCCCCTGGTTTTCCCGCTCCTAATATAAGTCCGTGACGATAAACTGAACTTCTAAAGTTTAACTAACCTCCTAGACCTGCCTAAAACTTCACAACTACCGCAAGTTAAAGACGCATCCCCGCCCAGGACCGCACCGTCTGCACGGCGGAAGCAAACAAGAGCCCTTCCGCTCTCCGGCTGTGACATTGTATCTATCTCCCTCCTGCGGGCTTGATTGGCTTGCGCTGCGTTCGCTGCTTCCATGGGGGGAAAATTTGTACAGTCCAGAACGTTTTGCAGTTTGCCCCGCGCTCCCTTGGCTACGCGTCCGGCAGCTTTCCATCCCCTTCCGGGAGTGGAATTTGCCTTATTAGGAATTGTGAGTAAGTTGACAGCCCGGGGCGACTTCCTCCTGTCGGTGTGTGCGGTCTCTCCACCTACACTCGGTGGCAGGCTACAAAACCGGGTAACGGTGAGCCACCATACTAGAGACAGGACTATAGTCCTGGGGGCAGCTGTCTGCACTTGCTGGGACTTTTATTCTCCATATAAGTGGTAATTCTCTTTATACTGATGTTTTTTGTGTTCTTTAAGATTCCACAATTTCCAAGTCCACTGAAGAGATAGTGGAGGAGAGCCTTAGAATAACATCACCGACAGGAGACGTCCGAAACCGAAGGCATCGCAAACATCTGGACTCCCCGCCTGTGGTGAGTACGACTACGACTACGGATCACTACATCCTGTTGTAACTATGACTAGGACTATATCGGATCCTCCGCCATACATTCTGTATCTTCTGATGATTAAATGGTTTAATCCAATCCGGCAAAGGGGTGTCACCATCTGTGGATTGCGGTCACTTTATTTATGCGTGGTCCGAGCATCTCATCGCCCTATCAAAATCTTTCATGCACGTTGTCACACCCTCTCACAGAATTTCGACCCCCCTCGCTTATGAAAGACCTGTCCGGTTTGGGGCTCCTATAGCCACCATCTGCTTTTAGGATCTCCAAACGCTTCTGATACCCGTTCCTAAGTGGCGGTGATCTGGTGACTTGTGACAACCTGGTGCAATGTGCTTTAACATTGGGCTGCATTCACCGCAGCTTCATATGTGCAGGCACACTCTAATCTCCCCAGCCTGTAAAATTTGGGTATGCAGTGTTAATGTAAAAGCTTCATGAACATAAACTCAGCTGGCATGACCCTTACAAAGGGGTGTCCCAAGTATTTAGATTGGGAATAAACCTCTATTGGTGAGGATCCGGCTGGCAACCCATCCCTCGGCAGCCCGCGTGCTTTTCGAACGATCGCATGTTGAGGTGACGCTTCTGGCTGCCGATGAGTTGCGCTGCAGTTCTCTGATGGATAGAGCGGCGGTGTGGCATGGGGATGCTTGTGATGTATGTGGAACCCCCAACAATTGCCCTTCAAACACTCTCCCTGATATGTCCCATTCCTGCGCTCCATTTCCCTCTTGACCTTTTAGGACGGCTGAGTCACAGCTCCCATAAGGTTCACGTTTGGATCTCCCTCTGATCTTTCCAGGGGACTTTCTCTTATTGTTGGGGGTCCCAGAAGTCAGATCCCTAGTAATCAGAGTTCTTTGAAGAAGGTGCCTCCTGGCTGCTTGCTTAGTGTATACATGATATCACATTGTTAAGGTTGTGTCTTCTCTCTTCCATTCACAACTGTCGCACATCAACCCCCACTGATCCTGAGCCACACAAGCCTGACCATAATGCAGCCCAAATCTTACTCCGGATCTGGTGGGTCCATGACTTATTATTTGGATTGTAGGATTTGATTCAATGTCTTGCACAAAGTGTTTTTGTGAAGCTGGGTTTAAAGGGCTGCCCTGCCCTGCCCTCTCTCCGGCATGGAGAGATATAACTATATGGTGTTGGACCTGCTATGCAATGATATATTGGCTTGGGTAGTAGTCCTCTTGTAGGTACCGTTGATGTCACTTCTTCTATCCCTATTAAGGGAAAAGGGGACAACATTGTGATTGGTTTGGGGGTCCCCTGCTTGAAACCACAACCGATCATAGACTCTATCTTTATCTATGACTTGCTGCTTATACTGTAATCCGGTATATAGGCCATCTTTACAGTCATATAGCCAATCAATGGGAAGTAAAATCTTTGTACTAAGCGATCCCGCTCTCAGCTGCGAATTGGAAAAATTGTTTTTTGTTTCCATCTATATAATTCCTTTATTGAGCTACAACCTGGGCCCGAACTATACATTGGTCCCAAACTCACAGAAAGTTTGTTTTCCCTCCTCAGCTGTTCACGCAGGCAATGTTAGTGGTCACCAGGATGTGATTTTTAGCTGGTGCCAGGTTCCGTTATCTATTGATTGAAAAATTCCTTTGTCTGCATGCTGAATCATTTCAGTAGGTTGTTTTAAACTTTATTTCACATTACATGGCTCCCTGCCAGCAATCATGTAGTGATCCCCCCGGGGGAGGACATTTGCAAAGCCTGTGTTGCCTGTTCATCTCCTCTCCCAACACTCCTCTAACCCTCTTTCCCCATTATACCACATCCTTGTCTGTTCAGTGAGTCAACAGGTGGATGAGGATGAGTGTGGAGGAGAGGAGACTGATACCTAGGCTGGCTGCATCTGTCTCCGCCCTCCGGGACTCGCCACAACGCTGCTGGCAGGGAGCCCAGGTAATGTCAAGTTTTTTATAAATTATAATATGATTCAAATGTGGATCACGGCATTTTTTAATGGAGCGTATTATAAGGCTTTTGGAACCGTCACCAGCTAAAAATGTATTGCTGGTGATGGTTCCCTTTAAATATACTCAGGTGACAAAAATAACCTTCTCGAATTCAGTGTTTTTAACAAAATGCAAGCGTTCAAACAGATATATCCTAACTTGTCTATCATCCTGATGTTGTGTGTAACCGGTTGCGATTGGATATGGCACCATATACTCGGTGTGATTATGGTCGTCGCTTTCCGTCCGAGCAGTTTCCTCTCACATGAACTGAATCTCCTGACGAAGGAGCAGGTAGAGATGGAGTAGATACTTACCTTTCTGCCTTCTTTAAGTGTGTGTTTTATTAGTGAGATTAGCACGTGTTCCATTGTTCGTATTTCCATCTCATACTTCTGTCTGTCTATCTCTTTTTCTGTGTGTCAGATACTAGTAGAATCTTCAGAATCTAATGACGATGTAGATAACCCTGGACCTTGATATCTAAGCAAATTGTCACACATTCCCACATCTCATATGCACAGGGACTCATAGTTTCTGCTTACAGACAGAGTCCCCACCCACACTCTGGAATCTTACACTGACCCTCACTGAATTGGATAGGAGCTAAAACAGCAATAAACACGAGTACCATTGTAAGTAGGAGGGTTTAAAAGTATCTTTATTGTGGGAAAACATAGTGATTAAGATTTAAGATAAAATTGGCAAACCCTTTAACTGACTGATGTTCCATAGATGATTTCACCTGTTCAGTTAAAGGACATCTCCCATCACATCCATCCTGATTAACCAGGACATTACTCATAATCCAGAACACCGGGACTGTGGTAATCTCTTATATGTTTTAGCTCATGACCAGTCATGTATGTACACAGTGACTGCACCAGCAGCAGAATAGTGAGTGCAGCTCTGGGGTATAATACAGGATGTAACTCAGGATCAGTACAGGATAAGTAATGTCATGTGTGTACAGTGACTGCACCAGCAGCAGAATAGTGAGTGCAGCTCTGGGGTATAATACAGGATGTAACTCAGGATCAGTACAGGATAAGTAATGTCATGTATGTACACAGTGTCTGCACCAGCAGCAGAATAGTGAGTGCAGCTCTGGGGTATAATACAGGATGTAACTCAGGATCAGTACAGGATAAGTAATGTCATGTATGTACACAGTGACTGCACCAGCAGCAGAATAGTGAGTGCAGCTCTGGGGTATAATACAGGATGTAACTCAGGATCAGTACAGGATAAGTAATGTAACACGCTACATCCAGCCTCCTCGCCCCCGTAGCACATCGACTACAGCCCTCGCCCCATAACACAGTTACTACAGCCCTCCTCCGCGCCCCCATAACAACCGCTACTACAGCCGCCTCATCCCCAGTAACACAGCTACAACACCTCCTCGCCCCCAGTAGACACAGCACTACAGCCCCGGCGCCTTCAAAATACCTCTATATACGGTCCTCCTCGCCGCCATAACCCGCTACATAAATCCCCTCTCCCCCCAGTTAACACAAGCTAAATACAGCGGCCTCGCCCCCAGTAAAACCTGACATAAGCCGCCTCGCCCCCAGTACCCAAGTTCTACAGTCAGCCCCCTCGCCCCCAGTACACAGCTACTACAGCCGCCCGCCCCCAGTAACACAGCTACATACAAGCCCTCTCGCCCCATGTAACACAGCTACTAGCGCCGCATCCCCAGTAAACGCAGCTACATAACAGTACGCCTCATGCCCATAAAACACAGCTACACACAGCCGCCTCAATCCGCCAGTAACACCAGCTACCACAGCCTTCCTCCCCCCAGTAACACGCTACAACACGCCGCATTCATCCCCAGTAACACAGCACATACAGCCGCCTCGCTCCCAGTTAACACAGCTACATACGCCGCCCGCCCCCAGTAACACAGCTAACATACAGCCCCCTCGCCCCAGTAACACAGCTACATACAGCCTCCTCGCCCCCAGTAACACAGCTACATACAGCTCCCCGGCTCGCCCCCCAGTAACACAAGCTACTACAGCCGCCTTTGCCCCAGTACCACGCTACATACAGCCGCCCTCATCCCCAGTAACACAGCTACATACAGCCATCTATCTCCAGTAACACACCAGACCATCCACCATCCAGCTACATACACCCCGCCATCTGCACCCCCAAACAGCTACATAACACGCCTCGTCCTCAGACCAGCTCACACTCACCCTAACACACTACATACATCGGACAGCCGCCTCATCCCCCAGTACCCACACAACAGCACTACATACAGCGCGCTCATACCAGTACACAGCTACATACAAGCCTCCTCAACCCCATATAATACACATACAGCAAATACAAACCACATTCATAATATACAAACGCTTTCACAGACATATGGGAAATACACAACACACACATTCATCATACAGAGCATATACATACATCCATACCATATCCCAAGCATATAAACATAACATACATCATATATTTATATATTCATATATATATTTATATTTAAAGTGCACCATATATGCTTATACAAAATATATCGTGTTATAAAAACAGAAATGCATATATACACATATACCAGTGATTGCATATATACACATATACACACAGTAAATCATATACCAAAAAAAAAAAAATATACACATATCAACACATATACACAGTAGATCATAGTATACACATAGTACACAGTAATTACATCTATACAGAAATATGCATATAAACACAGTAATATAATAATAGACGAGTGATAGCTTATACACACAGTATATACTCTGTACCATACACTGTATACACATAGAATATAATCATATATACACACATCGATAACATACATATGCAGTGTATACTTACACCCTTTTAGGAATGACCGGCAGCCGGCTGGGGTGTTTCCGGGGTTGTTGCTTTTCGCGTGGGGTGGTCGGTCGTTGCTGTTTTGGACGGGGGGGGGGGGGGGGATTTGGGGTGGCAATGGACGGCCTCTGCTGTTTCCGCGGGGGGAGGGGGGGGGGTGGAGGAGCGGAGGATGGACGCTTCTTCCAGCGGAGGTGCGGGGGGTGCGAGCGGAGGACGTCCGCTTGTTCCAGGGGGGGGTGGTGTTAGGAGCGGAGGGCAGCCGCTTGTTCCACCGGGGGGGGGGGGTCGAGCGGAGGATGGCCGCTTGATCCGCCGGTGGGACGGGGGAGCGGCGGAGAGCGGAGGACGGCAGCTTTTCGGGCGTTGTTGGGGAGCGGAGGAAGGCCGATAGTTCAAGGCCGGTGGGGGACGTATGTTTTGAGCGGAGGGACGGGCGCTTTTTTGGTTTTGGGAGCGGGGCGCCCGCTGTGTTCGCGCGGGGGGAGGGGGGGGTGAGCGGTAGGACGGCCGCTTGTTTCGTGGCTGGGAAGGAGGTAGCGTGAGCGGGGTTACGATGCGTTGAGGGGAGGCCTAGCCATGCCAGCGAGTGTGGCGGTGCATGGAGAGCGGGACCTGTGCCCGGGGGGGTGGGGCGGACAGCTTTGGGGAGGTGGCGGCTGAGGATCGGCCATGCAGGGGGATAATGGCGGGAGGCGTCAACCTTGCCGGGTCTGGGCGGACAGCTTTGGGAAGTGGCGGCTGAGGAGCAAGGCCCAGGGGCCGTATCTGGTGGGGCCCCCTGGGTGGACCAAGAGGGTGGGGCCCCGGGGCTCGAGCCCCGGGAGCCCCGCCTATAATCCGGCCCTGGGCGTAATGTTGGTAACACCTGCTGGTCAGTTTATCCGTCCTAGTAATGACTTCTCTTATTTCAGATATTTGACGGCAGCAGCACTAATAGCAGTCTACAGGGAACGTACTGTGGCTCCACTCTCCCTGCGCATTTCCTATCATCAAGCAACACTGTCACCGTGTGGTTTGTCACCGACTGGACGGTGGAGCTGGCCGGCTTCAACGCTACTTTATACAAAGGGCCCACCGAAGAAAAAACCCCCGAGAACAAACAATGCTGTTGTGATATACTCGTATCAATAGAGTCCTCCACTCAAGCTTAGGCTACATGCACACGACCCAGGACGGAAGAACCATGGCCGGGGGGGGGAAGAAGATGGGGGAGTGCTCCTCACCCCTCCCCTCTGCATAGAAGGACGGGAGGACTCGTCCACAATCCTGCAAAAGATAGGACATGTCCTATGTTTTCCGGCGCGGCCGTCTAGCCAGGTCCCGGTGCGGTGAGACAAGGTGATCCAGATGACCATAATGACTTGGCTGATGAAACTAATTAAACTTGGATCTTCTAGTTAGTTGACATTTTAGTATAGAAAGACAAAACAGATGGACATAAGAAATGACCCTGGTGTTCCTTATTACAGTGTTATGTGGAGGAGTCTACAATGCAACGTCATCTATAACTACTACAACGTCACCAAATTATCCAAATTACTACCCACCATTCACAAACTGTATGTGGACCATTGACTCTCCAGAAAAGGAAAATGTAAAAGTCAAGATTCAGTCCTTCCATCTTCAGGCTGGACTCGACTGCTCCAGTAACTACCTGGAGGTCAAAGACTCACCTGCGGTAAGTCCCATTTATCACACCGATCATGACATTACTTATCCTGTATTATACCCCAGAGCTGCACTCACTATTCTGCTGCTGGTGCAGACACTGTGTACATACATGACATTCTTACTCCTGTGACTGAATCCTGAGTTTACATCCTGTCTATATACCCCCGAGCTGCCTCACTATTCGTGCTCTTGGTGCAGACACTGTTGTACACACTGACTTACTTATCCTGTACTGATCCTGAGTTACATCCTGTATTATACCCCAGAGCTGCACCTCACTTTTCTCTGCTGGTTGCATGTCACTGTGTGTACATACATGACACTTATCACTTTCCTCTGATCCTGAGTTACATCCTGTATTATACCCCAGAGCTGCACTCACTATTCTGGCTGCTGTGCAGTCACTGTTTACAATACATGACATTACTTTCCTGTACTGATCCTGAGTTACATCCTTGTATTATACCCCAGAGCTGCATCTCACTATTCTTGCTGCTGGTTCAGACCAACTGTGGAACACCACATGACATTACTTATCCTGTACTGATCCTGATGTTTTTACATCCTGTATTATACCCAGAGCTGCACTCACTATTTTGGCTGCGGTGGAGACCACTGTGTACACACATGTAATTACTTATCCTGTAACTGATCCTGAGTTACATCCTGTATTATACCCGAAGCTCATCACTATTCTGTCTGCTGTGGGGCAGTCCTGTGTCATATGACATTACTTATCCTGTACTGATCCTGAGTTACATCCTGTATTATACTCCCTATCTGGACTCAGTATTCTGCTGCTGTGCGTCACTGTGTACAATACATGCATTCTATATCCTGTACCTGATCCTGAGTTACATCCCTGCATTTAACTCCAGAGCTGCACTCACATCTATTCTGTCATGCTAGGTGCATGCACTTGTGTACCTCATGACATTAACTTATCCTGTACTTGATCCTGGAGCTTACAATCCTGTATTATACTCCAGAGCGTGCACTCACTATTCTCTGTGTGCACGTCACTGTGTACACCATGACATTACATTATCCTGTCTGACCTGAGTTACATCCTGTATTATAATAACCCAGAGCTGCCTCACTATTCTGCTGTGGTGAAGTCCTGTGCACATACATGACATTACTAATCCTGTTACTGATCCCTGAGTTACTCTCCTGTTATATACCACCAGAGCTGCACTCCTATTCTGCTGCTGGTGCAGTCAACTGTGTACATACATACATTACTTATCCTGTACTGATCCTGAGTTTACATCCTGTATTATACTCCAGAGCTGCCCTCACTATTTCGCTGCTGGTGCAGTCACTGTGGTACATAATGACCATTACTTATCCTGTACTGATCTGAGTTACATCCTGTATTATACCCCAGAGCTGTACTCACTATTCTGCTGCTGGGCAGTCACTGTTACATACATGAACATTCCTTATCCTGTACTGATCCTGAGTTACATCCTGTATTATACTCCGAGCTGCACTCACTCATTCTGCTGCTGGTGCAGTCACTGTGTACATACATGACATTACTTATCCTGTACTGATCCTGAGTTACATCCTGTATTTACTCCAGAGCTGCACTCACTATTCTGCTGCTGTGTGGAGTCCCTGCGGTACATACATGACATTACTTATCCTGTACTGATCCTGAGTTACATTCTGTATTATCCCCAGAGCTTCACATCATATCTGCTGGTGCAGTCAACTGTGGTACAACACATGACATTACTTATCCTGTAACTGATCCTGAGTTACACCATCCTGTATTATACCCCAGAGCTGCACTCACTTATCTGCTTTGGTGAAGTCCACTGTGCACATTCATGTACATTACTAATCCTGTATCTATTCCGGAGTTACATCCTGTAATTAATACTCAGAGCTGCACTCCCTATTCTGCTGCGGTGCAGTCACTGTGTACATACATGACATTCTTATTCCCCCCTGTACTGATCCTGAGTTACATCCTTTATTATACCCCAGAGACTCACTCAACTATTCTGCTCTGGTGGCAAGTCACTGTGTACATACATGCTGTGTTACTGGGGGCGAGGCGGCTGTATGTAGCTGTGTTACTGGGGATGAGGCGGCTGTATGTAGCGGTGTTACTGGGGGCGAGGCGGCTGTATGTAACTGTGTTACTGGGGGCGAGGCGGCTGTATGTCGCTGTGTTACTGGGGGCGAGGAGGCTGTATGTAGCTGTGTTACTGGGGGCGAGGCGGCTGTATGTAGCTGTGTTACTGGAGGCGAGGCGGCTGTATATAGATGTATTACTGGGGATCAGGCGGCTGTATGTAGCGGTGTTACTGGGGGTGAGGAGGCTGTATGTAGCGGTGTTACTGGGGGTGAGGCGGCTGTATGTAGCTGTGTTACTAGGGATGAGGCGGCTGTATGTAGCTGTGTTACTGGGGGCGAGGCGGCTGTATATAGATGTATTACTGGGGATCAGGCGGCCGTATGTAGCGGTGTTACTGCGTGGATAGTGAGCAGGAGGACATGTATGCACGCTGCACTCAGTGGGGGCCTCCACCAGATTTTACGCCCAGGGGCCCCCACCAACCTTAATCCGGCCCTGATGACGCCTATAGGTGAGAAGATTTTATTTATTTTAGGTGAGATCAAAATTTATGCAGGAGTGGGTGTGTCTGTTATTAATTCACTTACAATAGCAATCTGTCCAAGGTGAGTATGCGCCAGACCTCAAAATGTGAACAGTAGGTCACACAGGCTAAGGTCCAAAGTAGGTGAAGTCACTACGCATGCGCCGTATTTTGCGGAGTGGGTGCATACACCATTACTTTTTTTGTGCATCACAGCATAGTGAGCCCACAACATGAAAATTAGGTCACTGAGGCTAATGCATACAGCAGGTGAAGCACTGCGCATGCGCCATATGTTCCAGGGTGGGTGCATACACCATAACTTTTCTTGTGCATCAGAGCATAATGAAGCCACAACATGAAGAATAGGTCACTAAGGTTAATGCGCACAGCAGGTGAAGCACTGCGCATGCGCCATATGTTTCGGAGTGGGTGCATACACCATATCTTTTCTTGTGCATAGTGCATCAGAGCATAGTGAGCCCACAACATGAAGAATAGGTCACTGAGGCTAATGCACACAGCAGGTGAAGCGCTGCGCATGCGCCATATGTTCCAGGGTGGGTGCATACACCATAACTTTTCTTGTGCATAGTGCATCAGAGCATAATGAGCCCCAAACATGAAGAATAGGTCACTAAGGCTTATGCACACAGCAGGTGAAGCACTGCGCATGCGCCATATGTTCCGGAGTGGGTGTATACACCACTATTTTACTTGTGGTGGCCATCTGTCCATGGTGAGTATGCTGCAGAGCCCAAAACATGAGTAGGTTATGCAGCCTGAAGCCTACAGTAAGTAAAGTCACTGCACGTGCGCCATATGTACAGAAGTGGGTGCCATGCACTTTGCTTGTGAATAATCCCCTAATATCCCCCATGGAGGGAGAAATATGCCTGGAAAATGACATTTATTGTTAATTATCATTGAATCATCTGGATCTAGTATCAATGTAACAAGAATATAATATGTATTATGCAAGAAAAAACTCTTGTTTTCTGTCCAGTTCTCTGGCTGTCATGTTACTAGCGCCCCCCTGTGATTTCAGGTTATTAATAACATTGCAGGTAAAATATCTTCTTACTTTGACATAATCATATCTGCAGGATCCAGAGGACTGCGCCTCCAGGTAGAAGGAGCTGAATGTCAGGTTTATCTGTTTGTTTATAGGCGCCACAATGTTCCAGACACAGTCCAGGCTCTTGTCATATTTCCCATCGCCGTTCGAGTCTGGAGAACCGAATCCACCGGTGGTGTTAGTCAGGTACCCGCCACATCCTTGTTCTGGTCCTATACAAATGAAGATAAAATGTCATCAGTTCAAGAATAGAAGTTTTATTCTGCACCTTTCCTGCAAAAATAATGATTGATATATTGTATCACTCCAGCAGGGGGCAGCGCAACATAACATCCAAGCTACCAAATACTTCTGCGTTATGTCTGTGCTGGTTACCGGGATTCATCTGAAATCTAAACCCAGACCGGTCCCTCCATTACACAGACCCCAGACCGGTCCCTCCATTACACAGACCCCAGACCAGTCTCTCATTACACAGACCCCAAACCGCTCCCTCCATTACACAGACCCCAGACCAGTTCCCTTACACAAGACTCAAAAACCGCTCCCTCCATTTACACAGACCCAGACCGGCCCTCCATTACACAGGACCCCAGACCGGTCCCTCTGTCTAAAACAGAACCCAGACCGGTCCCTCTGTACAAGACCCCAGACCGGTCCTCAATTTACAAAGACCCCAAAACCGCTCCCTCCATTACACAGACCCCCCCAGACAGTTCTCTCCCTTACCCAGACCCCAGACCAGTCCTTTCATTACACGGACCCAGACTATCACTCCATTACTACAGACCCCAGGGACCGTCCCTCATTACACAACCCCAGACCGTTTCTTCCATTACACAGACCCCAGACCAGTCCCTCCATTACACAGACCCCAGACCAGTCTCTCCATTACACAGACCAGTCCCTCCATTACACAGACCCCAGACCAGTCTCTCCATTACACAGACCAGTCCCTCCATTACACAGACCCCAGACCGGTCCCTCCATTACACAGACCCCAGACCGTTCTCTCCATTACACAGACCCCAGACCAGTCCCTCCATTACACAGACCCCAGACCAGTCTCTCCATTACACAGACCGGTCCCTCCATTACACAGACCCCAGACCGGTCCCTCCATTACACCGACCCAGACCGGTCACTCTGTTACACAGACCCCAGACCGGTCCCTCCATTACACAGACCCCAAACCGCTCCCTCCATTACACAGACCCCAGACCGTTCTCTCCATTCACAGGAACCCAGACCGTCCTCCATTACACCCCGACCAAATCCCTCCATTACACAGACCCCAGACCGGTCCCTCTGTTACACAGACCCCAGACCGGTCCCTCCATTACACAGACCAATCCCTCCATTACACAGACCCCAGACCGGTCCCTCTGTTACACAGACCCCAGACCGGTCCCTCCATTACACAGACCCCAAACCGCTCCCTCCATACACAGACCCCAGAACCAGTCCTCCCATAACCAGACCATAGAGTCTAGGGTCTGTGTAATGGAGGACGGTACTGGGTCTGTGTACTGGAGGGACCGGTCTGGGTCTGTGTAAGGACGAAGGTCTAGGGCCCTTAGACCGGTCCCTCCAGTACACAGACCCTTAGACCGGTCCCTCCATTACACAGACCCCGACCGGTCCTTCCGTTACACAGACCCCAGACCAGTCCTTCCGTTACACAGACCCAGACCGGTCCCTCCATTACACAGGGACCCCTAGGACCGGTCCCTCCAGACACAGACCCCAGACCAGTCCTTCCATTACACAGACCCCAGACTAGTCCTTCCATTACACAGACCCCAGACCGGTCCTTCCGTTACACAGACCCCAGACCAGTCCTTCCGTTACACAGACCCCAGACCGGTCCCTCCATTACACAGACCCTAGACCGGTCCCTCCATTACACAGACCCCAGACCAGTCCTTCCATTACAGAGACCCCAGACCAGTCCTTCCATTACACAGACCCCAGACCAGTCCTTCCGTTACACAGACCCTAGACCGGTCCCTCTGTTACACAGACCCTAGACCGGTCCCTCCATTACACAGACCCCAGACCTGTACCTCCATTACACAGACCCCAGACCGGTCCCTCTGGTATCTATTTCTACAGAATGGACCAGAGTCATATGAGTTTGATCACAATGTATACAGTGTATTAGGGTGTAGGGAGCGTGAGTGTGAGTCACCACCGATCCGGTGAGTAACAAGTGTCACAAGTGAAGAAAAGCAGAAGTCACTGTGAGACGTTGTCACACCCATCACGAGCCTCGCCCCGCAGAATGTAATAAGGACTGTGCCAAACACTACACACAGAGGAACATCCAGGGATTGGCATGGTCTGTTAGAGGGGTTCCCTCTTTTATTTTTCAAACTCGCCCATTTACCTCTTTAAAAAAAGCATCTCTGAAGTCATATACGTATAAGCTGAAATGAGTCACTTTTCGCTTGAGATGAGTCACCTTTAGAGGTTGATAGAGCACTCCAGACTCCCCTATCTTGGGTTCTATAGTGCCTAGATATCATGGTAAGATAAGAGTCTCATCTTTCCAATTGCATCAGGCTTGTGGTTCTGTAATCTACAGAACAGACAGGTAAAGACACAGTCGGGATTTGGATTAGTAGGATTTTTGCAGCTCACATTCCCAGCTGCAGTATATTTTTAGTTGCCTGTATCTCTGGTGCTTCATATATTACATATCTGCTATCGAACTCATACCCCATACCATTCATTTGGTAGTTGTTGATTTGGAGTTTTCTAGTGACAAATCTATGACTTGTGAATAATTGCTTTTTGGTTGTAATTTAAGGAGGGTATTCTAATATTGGATCCCATACACTTTGTTTTGATGTTTGTTTCTCTGGTTCTGTAGCACACAGAACCAGCTGATCCTATCTGATGAGATTCCTATCTTTGATATGATACCAAAAACAGGGTTCTAGGTGCTATAGAACCAAAGATCAGCACGCTCTACCTCCAGCCTCTCAGTGGGACTCATCTCTGGCAAAAAGTGACTTTTCTCAGATCATTATCACATGCCTTTGGAGGAGTTTTTTTTAAAATTATAGATAAACGGGTGAGATTTTATATAAAAGAGGAAATTCAGGAAAGGACATTTCATCCCCTACCTGAGGGGGCTGGTAATGGGATAAAATTGGGTGACACATCTCCTTTTGAGCAGGCATTATCATCAGGAGAATGAGGGTCCACAAGTTTCCCTGAGTGTGACAGATAATTGGGGCCCCCTGTCATCCTCGACCAGTAAATGGGGCTCACGAAATGGCGATCTACCATAATCTACAAAGTACTGTCTAGTGTAACTGTAATATGTAAGATTCGTGAAGATTTATCACAAGCACCTGAGAGCAAAACTGTTTTAGTACTTCATGACAGCCAATCAGAGCTCAGCTTTCAGTTTATTAACTGCTGTGGGGAAATGAAAGCTAAGCTCTGATTGGTTGCCATGGGCAACTAGAACAGGCCTGATAAATATCCCCCTGTATTTCTATATTTTGGATTTTGTCCAACTCTTCCCTGTAAAATACTGTAGAAACCCATCATCTGCTTGTCATGTGATCTGTGGCCGATCATTACCATGAGGTATTCTGAGGTCACTGACGCCCGGAGACCCATGTGATGTTATTTATCTGCACTTACCCTCCCTGAGGAAGCGCGCTTCAGTGTGACCCCCCCACAACACAACAGGGCAGAAGTATCTTTTCTGTCAGATATTCTAATTTGCACCTAAAAACGGTCTACAATTTCTTGCACCACATTTATCGATGGTTTTTTTTTTAAAAAAGTGCTATGACGAGTAACAGCAAATGGGGTGTGGCCATGGGGAAAGGGGAGTTGTCTAGCGAGAAAAGGGGGCGTGTGCCAAAAATTATTCAAAAGCATGATTTTCTGGTGTAAAGGAAGCCAGGGGTAAACACTTGGTCCTCCTTACCCCGGGCATCTGCTGTTAGTGGACAGAGTTGCCTCCATACTCAAAGATAGTCATTAGATGTGCAACACCCCTGCCAATGCAAGGCAGAGGAGTTGTTGCGAATAAGCCCCTAATATGTGCGTTCCCCTAGTAGAGAGTCTGATCAGCTCCTCTGCAGGACACTATAGATGTAAAGAGGTAATTGCGCAGCGGTAGATTCTGCCTGGATAGGCAAGGGTTAAGAATGTTTATTGTTATCATCCAATGATGTGCCTCAATGCACTTAACCCCTTAAAGAGAACCTGTCATGCAAAATAACCCCCCTAAACTAAATATATTGTCATAAACTGCCATTAGAGAGCATTGTCCTTATCCCTTCATTGTCCCTCTACATGCCTGTAAACCTAAGCAATGAGGTCCTAAAGCTGTATGCAAATGACCTGTGAAATGTCCAATGAAGCATTAGCATATTCAAGCTGTCCACTCTATTCATGAGTGGGAGGTACAGCCACACCCCCAGTGCATGACTGACAGCCTGTATAATGGAGTGAGGCTGTATAATGATGTGCTTCCTGGTGCTGGCGCCCCCTGCAGCCTGTGTGTGTATAGGAGAGATACAGCAGCTCCAGGCAGCCATGTTACAGCAGAACGTGTCAGATTCATGTGTAGCTGATGTCTGTGTCTCTCACATGTATATTAGGAGGATGCAGCATGTCAGCAGATGCAGCACACACACTAGCAATGCTTTACTATACATTACACACAGACATGAGCAGGGGGAGGAGAGGGGAGGGGGAACAGGGGTGACATCACTGCCTCTGACCATGTGACCAGCCTCATTTACATGATAAAGAATAGATGATGTTATAATGATTAATGTATGAAATGACTAGATAAAGGCTGGGATGGGATCCTTGTGAGCTGCCCCAACAGGTAGAGGTGACAGGACAAGTGGCAGAGACCTGATGACAGGTGTCCTTTAAGGACCAGGCCCTTTTTCGTTTTTGCGTTTTTATTTTTCACTTCCCACATTTAAAAATCTAAAACTTTATTTATTTTTCCATGTAAAGAGCTGTGTGACGGCTTATTTTCTGCATAACAAACAGCACTTCGTAGTGGTAGTATTCAATATTCCATGCCATGTACTGGAAACCGGGAAAAAAATTCTAAATGCAGTGAAAATGATGAAAAAACACATTTTCTTGTGGGCTTGAATAATACGGCTTTCACTGTGCGCCCCAAATGACAGGTCTATTTCATTCATTGGGTCAGTGCGTATCACAGGGATACCAAATTTGTATAGGTTTTAAAATGATTTCATACATTTACAAAAATGAAAACCTCCTGTACAGAAAAAAAATTCTTCATTTTGCCGTCTTCTTGCGCTAATAACTTTTTCATACTTTAGTGTATGGAGCTGCGGGTGGTATAATTTTTGCGGCTTTTGATGATGTTTTCAATGCTTTTATTTTTAGGACTGTGCGACCTTTTGATCACTTTTTATAGAATTTTTTCTATTTTTCAAAATGGCAAAAAAACTGCCATTTGCGACTTCGGGCGCTATTTTCCGTTACGAGGTTAAACACAGTGAAAAACGGTTATTATATTTTGATAGATCGGGCATTTTCGGACGCGGTGATACCTAATGTGTGTATGATTTTTACTGTTTATTTATATTTATATCAGTTCTGGGGAAAGGGGGGTGATTTGAATTTTTATGTCTTTTTAATATAAATTTTTTTTTTTGAAGCAAATGAAGCAAATGCCAGGTGAATATGAAGAGGGCTCAGCCCGTGAGCCCTCTTCATACTCCCCCATGTGCAGCAAGACGTAAGGTTACGTCCTATTGCGCTATGGGGTTAAAGGACACCTGTCATCAGGTCTCTGTCACTATTTCTGTTACCTCTACCTGGATCCATCCCAGCAGCTCACAAGGATCCATCCCAGTCTTTATCTAGTCAATTCATACATTAATCATTGTAAAATCATAATTTCTTTATTATGTAAATGAGGCTGGTCACATGGTCAGAGGCAGTGATGTCACCCCTGTTACCCCTCCCCTCTCCTCCCCCTGCTCATGTCTGTGTGTGATGTATAGTAAAGCATGGCTAGTGTGTGTGCTGCATCTGCTGACATGCTGCATCCTCCTAATACACATGTGTAAGACCCAGACATCAGCTACACAAGTACCTGACATGTTTAACTATAACATGGCTGCCTGGAGCTGTTGTATCTCTCCTATACACACACAGGCTGCAGGGGGCGTGGCCACCAGCAAGCACATGGAGCAGCCATTACACCATTATACAGGCTGTCAGTCATTCACTGGGGGTGTGGCTGTGCCTCCCACTCATGAATAAGATGGACAGCTTGAATATGCTGTGAAGAACAATATGTGTGAAGAACACCTTCCAGATGTATGGGAACATCTGGAAGGTGTTCTCTACACATACATTGTTCTCAGATACTATTGCGGAGAACACCGTTCTGTACACGCGTCTTTGGAACAGATTACAGATGTACGGAACATCTGCAATGTGTTCTTCAATGTGTTTTTCACTTAAATGATCCTGTGTTCACTGTTTTCACTGTTTTTATTCTATTCTTCACTGTTCTTCACTGTCTTTTCTTAATTAAATGCTCGATCGTGAGCAGGGGAAATACTCATCCGAGCAACGAGCCGGTCCGAGTATGCTAATATTCGAACAAGCATCAAGCTCGGACGAGTATACTTACTCATCTCTAGTTGGAACCCATCTCTCCTAGAGAGTAGATCTCTTAGGCCCAGCTCTCACCACATGAGGAGCTCCTAGGCCTCAGCAACTACACACAGAGTGACACAGGACAAACAGGACAAAGCTGCAGCTTCCAGGATTGGACACAGCTACATCCCAGCCTGCCCCTGCATCCAGGCTGGTGAGACAACTCCTGAGGTTCCTCTCCAAGATCACTCCAGTACTGCACTTGTACAGAATTGTTTGGCGTGTTGTTACCGTTGGTTGAATAAAGAACTGTAAGTTACTTTTATGCACAACATTGCCTCCGTCTGGTCCCTGCTACGGCTGTATCACCACCAAGGGCGCTCCATCCATCTACTAGGGACACACACTACAGACACTAAGGGCTGCCCCAGGGAGAACCAGTACCACAGCCTCTCCCTCTACATCATTTCTTGCCAACACCACCTGCTGGAGAGCTGCCAGGCTGTAGGACAGCCCTCCGGTCCCCATACCAAGCACCGTGACACTAGCGTGCCTAGGCCGCAACCGCCAGCCACTCCGGTATTCTGGGCCCCGGCTGCCTCCAGGCCCCAAGAAAAGGCTAGGCCCCGGTGGGGGGTGTTGCAGATGCCGTAAGCAGATAGGTTCATGGAAAAGCTGAATGACTACTGGTCCATGATTGGGGTGGATTAGGCCTACCCAAGGACATGGTGCTACTGTTAGCCATGCCACCCAAGTCCTAGCCTACAAGCTGCCCACCACCAACTTCTCTAACTGCATACATGTTCATCTCCGCCCCGTTGGGGTGTGGTACATATCAGCTGGCTAATCTAGTAATGGAAGAAGTACTTACCTAACGTCTGTCTATAGGAGGCTCTCCAGCCAGCACCACCTGTGTGACCGTCCGTGTAGAAGACCAGGAATAGGTTGTTACTTTGGCTTCTTATAACGGGAGGTAGAACTTTCCCACAGAACTTTCCGAGATATCTGCCATAGATGTTTGATCCATCATAGATGGAAACATGATCAAATGAACAGGAACCCGACCCCTCGACATCAAACTCATTGAATCTGTAAATGAGCATTAGAACATATGTGGCATATTAAGGATAAAAGGGGTTATTTCATGAATTAAGGAAAACATCATGGGGACGGGACAAACTTCAGCAAAAAATAACAGAAGACAGGAGTGTCTGTGATCAGGGGACCTGCAGCGGCCTGTCAGTGAACTTGACTGGGTCCAATCTGGAAGCTATAGCCCTCAAACCAGGAGCCTTAAGGTTTTCCAGGGAAGAGGACCTTTCACACACATTCGGAGATGAACATACCATTCTGTAGGGGCTTCCACACGGATCCAGGGGCACTTTGAATTTTCTCTACAGTTGCTGAGATATAAGTCCCAGTATCTGACCATCCTAATCCTCTCTACTGTCAGAGAGAAGGAGCTGGAGTGGAGTAGGGGGCGTGAGTTATGATAATCTTCTCTGACCAGTAGAAAATTATCATAATACACACCCCTACTTTTGCTCAGCTGACAATGGAGAGGATTATAATAGTCAGATACCAGGACTGATATCTCAGTGGTAAATATAAAGACAATTCAAAGTGCCTGAATCTCTGTAGTAATCCCCTACGGGGAACGTTCATCTCCGAATGTAAGAGGCAGTAAAATGTACTTATTTAAAGAGGCTTGGAACAATGTGAAGACCCACAGAAGCCCCCCGAAATAGAAATATAATACACTTTGACTTTGCAATACATTTACTTGCAGAAATATCAACTGAGGAGCATTTTTTCTTAAAATGTTACCTCTGTTACTCATCTTGAATATTTTTGTGGGTGTGAACCAGGAATCAAAATGTATATAGGCAATGCTGACTGAGGAGTCAAGTGGGTGGGTGCCTGACCATTTTAGCACTGACAGTACTGATTGGACAAAACCCAAATGTCTATTTATTAATGGGGGATTCCTGGAAAATGGCAGATTAAAGGGGGCCGAGTATCTGAAAGGTAAGTACTTTTCAACTTACTTGAGTTCGATGACCTTGTTTTCTTCTACGGTAATGAGATAGGTGCAGTTCATGTTGTTGTGGTAGTTAGTGAATGAATGCGTTGGGCTCCTTAAGGTGCCAGAAGATCTATTATATGTTCCTCCACAAGCTGAAACACAGTATGGTTAAGTCAATGACTCTGGTACATGATATGGGGTACATTAAAGGAGTTGGGCACTCTTTTACCTAAGTTGCTTATGTGCTTAATAATAATCTCTGAATGTTCATCATGTACTTCAGCTGTCCTGCCACTTACTTTTGTGCTGTGTGCAAACTCTCCATGATTCTATTTGTACATGTCTGAGCTCTGCTGAAAGTGGCCAATCCCTTTAAATTCGTCCTGGAATCCTTGTAGTCATACTTTTTATACATGTTGTTATTAGCACCAGGATTACAAAAATTTGTATGTATATTTTTTTATTTTCTCCTCACATTGCTGTGCTCTGAGCTCTATGGTCTGTGATACTCAACATCCCCTCCTTCTTCTCTGCTGTAGCAAGCTTCTAGTTGAATTTTACAGAAGTTATTCAAAGCAGAGGGGAAAGAGCACATCTAAAAGCATCTAAGAGCACAGCAGTGTGAGGACACACCTTCTAGAACAATATAAACATTTTTCATAGTCCTGCTTCTACTAACAACATACGCAAACATGACACACAGATCTCCAGGGGTTCTCATAAAAGCAAATTAATACAGAGATAATCAACTGTTGTAACATTAGCCATTACTTTGGTCTGTGTTTGAAGTATTTCAGTCCATGGAGAAAGAAGTGATGATAAGGCCACATGGAGGTACTTACGGTACATTCTGTAGGTCGCCATAAATCCATGCATGGTAACGTTAGAGTTTGTATAGAGATTGATGGACATTGTTCCTCTGCTGCTTTTTGGGGCGGGAATGGTGTTACCACAGAGGTTCACAGAACTCCCGGGAGTAGGCACATCACCGATTATCTGCACTCTGTCCCTGTTACATGAATATGACGATGTACTGGCTGTAAAGGAAATTGGACACGTTGAGCTTTATACCCTGATGTGATGCGATAGTTGGTGTTGTCTCGTTTGGGGATTATGGGTCAACTGGGAGGCTTTATATGTCCAACTTCTACCTCCAAGTCTTTTCCTCATTGGCCTAAGTCTTAATGATCCCAAAATCTGGGAGGACCCAGATTGGAACGGCAGGTTGAGTATGGGTCCTGATACTCCATTCAATGCTAAGGGAACGGCACTTGGTTGTCTCTGGCTCTCTGATCTTATGTCGATGAGAGGATGTATGTTCAACCGGCAGGACCCCCATTCTCGTAATTGGTGGGGATCCCAGTAGGTGGAACCCCATTTATCAAATGTCATCCCCCATCCTGTGTAGTTGGGATAAAACTCAAACTTGGTACCACCCCTTTGGTCAGTATAGGCAGATAAGTGGTCAACGATTGGCCGAGCAGTCATTTCCCGTGTTTCAAAAGGGCCAGGAAGTATAGAGAACAGGAAACAGGGCAAAGCTGGATCGGGAGCGAAAGGGAATCGTTATGATAAATATTGTTTATTTTGTTTTGTAACCAATTACATTCCGTTCCAAAAAAAATAATGGGGCTCTGTGGGACATTACATTATTAAGGGGGATCTGCGGGAAATTTTATTAATAAGGGGAGGCTACTGGACATTTTATTAAAGAGTAGCTGCTGCAGATCCGACCCTAGGCTTATACTTGAATCAATAAGCTTTCCCAGTTTTTTTGGTAAAATTAGGAGCCTCGGCTTACACTTGGGTATATACAGTAACCCCTCTTATTAGGTTTATCCCCATTAAGATGTGTAGATACTCACACTCAAGTTCGAAGGTGAGGAAGCTGAGGACGATGAACATGTCGTTGTCCGCCTGGATGGTATAATTGCAGTTCAGGTTGTTCTCATATTTATTTGGATAATTTAAAGACACGATTCGACCGCTTGACTTTGTGAAGTTTGCACCACATCCTGCAAGATACAACCAGACGTGAGACGTGTGATGATGAATGAAAGATCTCTGTGCTAATAGACATCAGGTGAGCAATGACTGCACCCGAAAAGAGGGGGCAAAGGTGCTGAGTGGTGGGGGTAACATCGCCTGGACATTGATAACAAATCATAGAGACAGAACAGACAACACTTAGGTAATACAGTTATACTAATAATATTATTCCACACTAGTGCTAATAATTATGCAACTAAGAATGGACATAGATTGGATGGAAATGAGGTGAGAAGAGTCAAATTTTCCCGACTTTTAGGGGGAGATTTCACATAAAAGAGGGATTTTGAGAAAGGGCAGTCCATACTCCACCTGCAGGGGCTTGTAGTTTAGTGGGGTAAAACCTGCTGACAGGTTCTCTTTAAAGGAAATCTACCATTTGATTTGATGCATTATGAAGCAAACATACCTTGAGAATGCTGTAGCTACACTGATGCAGGATCATATCTTGGTTAATCCCTGTGCTGAGTGGTTTTGCTGAAAAAACTACTATAACATTCAGGACCTTGGGAAAGCTGGGTCAGGCTGTCCGCCTAGATCAACACATTAGACACTGAGCTTGTAATTACAAATGTAGGTTAGTCAAGACATGACTAATCAACCTGAGCTGGATCACTCATACAAAGCAGCTGGGGGATGGTGCAGTAATTGATTATTCTGCCTTCAGGCACAACCCAGAGATTACATCATCCTGTGCAGCAGAGAATAACTCACATGCTCGGAGAAGCGCTGAAGCAGCCATAGAAGCGAGAGCAAAACCATTCAGCTCAGGGATTAACCAAGATATGATCCTGCATCAGTGTAGCTACAGCATTCTCAAGGTATGTTTACTTCATAATGCATTAAATCAAATGGTAGATTCCCTTTAAGGACGTGGATAAATTGTATTCATGGAGAGCAGTTTTGAGGTCACTCCTTGCTATTGCCCTTCTCAGACATGAACACACAGGTCAAGGCTGACCATGAGAGTCTCTTATTATTATTCATTTAGGATGAGCGTCTCTTTAAATCCTGATGGTCCCCATGCTCCAGCACGTTGCTGGCATGTGCTGGGCTCAGCGCCGGGATTGTGTAATTATATTGTACTCATTCTTCTACTTCTACTTCTCATTAAATCCCTGGTCTCTTAATAGCAAATAGCATATGAAAAACACACACACAAGTAAATGCACGGATCCAAATCTTGACACTGACCCAGGACGGAGCTATAAAATCTTGAAAGCCTCTAATAATGATCAAAAGGGAAGTAATAAACCCAGGCTCTATTATATGATTTCTATAAACATATATAGAGTTTTTTGGATTTTGGGGGTTCATGTCCTCCAGGTGTTGGTTTTGGACTCTCTTAGGGCTTCACTTACTACCAGTGGTGTAACAAGGAGAGACTTCTGAATGGGGCCCACTTAAAAAAAATATACATATTTGTATACTGACACACCATATACAGAAATACAGCATAAATATAAATACAGTTTATACACACGTATACAGTATGTATACACACATATCCGGCCTATACACACCCAATACTGGGGCCCCCTGACACTGCAGGCCCCATAGCAGCTGCTATGGTTGCTACCCCTGTAGTTACGCCCCTGCTTACTGCTATTGAAGTTGGCCTTGAAGCCGCTTCCTTGGTTGTCCTGTGATTGGAAGGTTAATTTCACCACACTGCCGGGGGAGATGACACGAGCTGGGACCGTATTACCACAAGCTCTTAATAACAGGACCTCATCTGTCTCTTTATTACCGCTCCACACCTGGGAAACACAGAGAAAAATTAAGATTTCTATAAAAAATAAAATCTCAAGATTAAAGCTACATGTGGCTAAAAAGTCTTGAAGACTAGAGACCTAAAAGGATATTTTGCAGTAGAATTAAAGGTCTATACAATTTCTCACTTATCCTGGGAAGAGCATTAAAGGGTTTATTTAAAGGGGTGACATTTATCTTCCCTATCCATAGTATAGGGGATAAAAGTCTGATTACATGGGGTCTGATTGCAGGGCACCCCTGAGATTGGAAGAATGGGAGACCCCCAAGTCCCCCTTAGCGGCCTTGTATTGACGACTTCTAACATCGACACGTCCTACAAGTTCCCTTAGGGATCGATGGAAAGGAGAACGAGCTCTTTCTCAGCTCACAGGATCTTTAATGAAAACCCCCTTTAAGTATGACACTTGCCGCTTAGTTCTGTCTATATCAGAACAATGCTCGGCTGATTCCACTGGCCTCATGTGCAGTAGGAAAACACCTTTAAAGCAACAGCCTACCCAGGAAATAAAATTTAACTATACACTAGCATTGAATAGTTAACGTCCTACTCCAGGTTCCCATATCACTTAAAGGACATTTACCACCAGGATGAAGGATTGTACACCAAGCACATTGACATACTGGTATTTGCCCCCTCTGGCAGGATCTGCTTTTTGTTAAGCTTCCTATCCCCTTGTTTATTAAAAAAAAGGCTTTAAAAATTATGCAAATTAAACTGAGGAGCTCTAGGCTCCATAGATTTTAATGGAGCCTGGAGCCCCTAAGACTCATTTACATAATTTTAAACCCCTTTTTTGGTAACATTCAGGGCCTCATAAGCTAAAAGAAGAGCAGATCCTGCAAGAGGGGGCACACACCAGTATATATGTGTGCTCAGCTTACAATTTTTGATCCTGATGGTAGATTTCCTTTAATTACCCTCATCTATTTGGTCTCTTCTAAAATGAATGTTGAACTCTTAAAATGTGTCCACCATCTCCCCCAAACATTATAATCTTTTCCACCATGTTGTAGGAAAATGCACTAAGATTCCCAGTATCTAATTATTATTTCTGTGCATTATGCAGTTTCTGAGAAATTGCTACAATTGCCTCATTAGCATATGGATTAAAACGAGAATTTCTTGAAAGCGGCAAAATGGACAGATTATAATAAAGGTATGATGGGAATTAAACTTCATTTACACACTTGGTAGTAGATTCACTTTATGGGAAGCTGCCTGTAAGACACCAAAATTGTCCCTTTTCAGGGCAGTGGAAGAGGTATATCTGTGACTGTATAAAGCAATGGACACCAGAGCAGAGCTATGGGCACCAGTTATGTTGCCTATTCATGCCTAACTTATAGTCTTCTGGGTAGAGTCCAACAACTCTTCCTCCAAACTTTTGGGACCCTTCCACAGACTGAGCACAAGAATGAAAACTGCTATTAGTAAGGGATTGCCCTTGTATGGGTAAAAGACTCAAATAGAACATTTTATTCACAAACTCGACAATAAATAATGTCATTGTAGTTTCCCCTAGAAGAAAGTCTTCTTATACTATGCAGCGAGTGCTCCAAATATATCACCAGTAGGAACATCTAGTGGATATGTGACCTGCTGAGGGTGAAATATGAGTTTCATGTCTCCTTACAGTCAGTACAGGGTGTGAGCTGTGACTTTAACCATATCTTGATATGGTTCCACCCAACCAGATGGGAAGGGTAGCACTAGTTCTATATGGACCTTTGTGTGACAGAGGTCCCACAGAAGTTTATAAAATGAAAGTTGAGCTCTGATTGGTTTCCATGGGCAACTGGAACAGTTTTGCTCTCAGACACTTCTGAGAAATCTCCCCCAAATTGACCCCACCATTGAGTGTTGGACTAGGATTCCTGGCGCCCCTCAGTACAATTTATTCTGGATGTAGATTATACAGATACACAAAATATTACCCAACCTTAACTTCAAATTTCTAAAACTGTGCCAAGACATATTACCTAGCCCTTATCACTCAATGTTCTTGTACTGGGGTGACGCCTGTCAGTAACTTGCTGACCAGCTCTTGTCTCCATCTATTGCACTCTTAGCTCTGTGAGTTAGGGCTCCAGAATGAAGAACGCTCAGATAACTCACAGAGCCTTTATCTTGAGCTCTTGTAATGCACTTTTAGATATACCATGTTAAAGGGGTTTTCCAGAACTTTGATATCTGATGATCTGTGCTCCAGGTAAATCATCAATATCACATTAGTGGTGGATCATCATCTAGAACCCCCCTGTTATCAGTTGATATCATCAGCCAGTACCACATTAGTAAAAAAACATTTAGTATGGAGCTACAAGTACACAGCTCCATACCTAGTCTAGTGGCCAGATCTGGGTACTGCAGCCTAGCTCTCAAAGCAAAATTTACAGTATATGGAGCTGCTGACTTCTGGTTTTGTATACAGTGGTGCCACCAACATCAACATCAATCACGGTACTAGGTGATGAACCCCCACCAATCTTATGTTGTTGACTCATAAATCCTAGAGACCCCTTAGAATAATTTCTACTCACCTTCAGGAAGCTTCTTTCACATTCTCCATTGCTATCAGGGATATTGAAATTCTCATTGAATGTCAGTTCAAAATGGCTGCTCTCGTGAGTCTGGATGGTCCATGTGCACCGGCTGTTGCTGGGGAAATTTAGAGGCCAACCTGGAGATTTAATAATGCCGCTATCTGCATGGATGTAGCCACCACAACCTGGAAACATATGGTAAAAAATGGGATAAAATGTAATTGGTGAATGGTAGAAAGGACATATAGATGGACAACTGGGTGACCCAGTAGAAGAACAGGAAAAATATAAGCACCATAAGTAGTACCCACCTAATGAGTCCGATGTCCAATTAGCATAAAATCCGTTACCATTCGCGGAGTGATCAGCATTGAAAATTACTAATAGTTTGTTAGATCCTGACTGTATTGTTCCCGGAGATGTAGTCCCACAATATTGTCCTATAATGGGTGACCCAGGGGACGCCCCATTCACAAGCGTCAGTGAATCCCAACGGCAAACAGGATGATGCTCCAGATCCAAATATGCGAAAGACAACTGGGAATGAAGACAAAGTAAAAGTATTTATTTCTGCACCATGAAGGATTATATCTTACTGATATTTCATGCATTAACACAACTTAAGGATTGGTGCTATTGAAATCCCCTACACCCATTAGACGGTCAGTCATCTCCTTGATAGGTTCGGCTCATGAGTGTATAATAAGTTGTATTTTGGCTATGTCCAGTCTATTGTCTTATATTCGGATGGATTTCGTATGGTGATATTACTAATGCTTGTCCTGCAGACGACCTGCATAAAAGAGGACAAGGGTAAAAATTAAAGGGGTGGGTCCAAATTTCAGATCCAACTCCAGCCAAATGCTACGCTCAACTATATCTCTTTGACAATCGCGTTGACAATAAATGCAGTGGACTGTGTCATTCTGAGGCCAACCCATTTAACTCTCCTCCAAAAAGGAAGAACATTGGGAGGGGATTCATTAATGTGTCGCCAGCTCCGACAGTGCAGAGCTGTCACCACTAGTCCTGTGCTGCACCAGATTCATCATTGTGATAATGAATCTGTCACAGTATAAGACTGTCCGGTTCTACTTTAGAACTCGACACACTTTGCCGCACCCTCCTTAATTTACTGGCGCACCGACACATTTCCATATGACCACGCCACTTTCTGCGGTACCACAGCCAAAAAATAGTCTAAAAGCCTTCATAAATCTGTCGGAAGACATTATAAACAGTTTTTGGCACAAATCTGTCATTGTCGGGCGTAGGAGGAATAATGGATTCCCCCCATTATCTCATAGAAGCCATCCCAGTCTTTCGGAAAAACTCACTGTAATGATGTGTCCTTCTGGAGCCTCCAACAACCAGGCGCAGTGGCTGAGAGCTGGATACGTATTGGGGTAGTTTGGGCTGATGACAACTCCAGACTCCGCATTCTGTATCCCACCGCAACCTGAAAGAGTATAATGTATCAATAGAGATGAGTGGACCCGAACTCTAAGCCCCCAAATCGACATATTGTCCAATTGTCCACTAGCCATGTCTGTGTTTGGCCGGGGGTGTCCTCCCTGGCCAATCACAGCCATACCTAGTAGCTAGGAGCTATTTCATATAGCTCGTGCGCCCGAGTTCCTGCATCTGTCGCTTCCCTGCTCAGGTCCGCCGGAGTTCACCTTCTTCTTCCTGGTGCATGTAAGTGCGTGTCTTGCAACACAATTTGAAATGTTAAATCCAGCGCTCAGTCTGAATCCATCAGATCGTCCAACGGCCTGACCCCAATTTGTGTCGCGTGCAAGCCGGCAGCGATGCCTCAAAATCCAATCACGCGAGATGCGACGCGGACCGGAAATCATTGGAATATCCTGTAGCCGCAGGACCCTTAGTAAATGAGCCCCTATGTATTAATAGATTCAGAAATATCTACTAGCAGAACCTGGTGCTGGGATCTTTTATGGAATCAGGAACCTAAATCCCAAAATAATCTCTATTGATATCTGGAATAATCTCTGGTGGTATTGGGAACATTAGCAAAAAAATCGGTGAAATGATCATAGATTTTAGACGACAATACAAATAATAAATAAAGCTTCACATCTGCAGTGGGAACCTTTTACCTGTAAATAAATATTTAGCAGAAAATCCGACATCTTCCACCGCTGCGTTGCTTACAAAATGCACCCAAATTCTGGGGTCGACAAGAGCGAGCGGGATGGATGGCTTTGTCCGTCCGCACACTCTGCTGATGACCTCGCCTTCTGCGTTACCTGCAGTAGAAAGAATAAGATTTACTGTGTCATAAGAATTTTTAGGACTATTTGTACATTCACAGTTACTAAATCTACAATCTAATTATCGACACTTTGAAACTTACAAGTAGGCCAATGTTTTGGGCCCAATAAGTAGTAGAAAAGTATTTTGCTCTTTAATTGTTGTTTAATTTGGAATGCAAATGTTACAATTTACCATCTGCCCCCTCTTTCTGACTACCTATCAAAGTCTGTTTGTAGTCTGTAACCATGGAGACATATAGATCACGATTCTGAAGCCAAAATATCATGATATTCGCGATATATATTATTTGGAATACCTCTTTAATGACTGTATCCACAGTTTTTTATTTGACATTGTATAATTGGATAAAATAAGATAGAGGGGCAGATTTACTTATCCGGTCCATTTGCGATCCAGCGGCGCATTCTCTGCGGTGGATTCGGGTCCGGCCGGGATTCACTAAGGTAGTTCCTCCGACGTCCACCAGGTGGTGCTGCTGCGCTGAAGTTCCCCGAGGCCCGCTGGAATGCACTGAAGTACACCGGCCTATACCTGGTGAAGGTAAGCGCGAGTCCCGCGACACTTTTTTTTTTTTTAAATGCGGCGGTTTTTCCGAATCCGTCAGGTTTTCGTTCAGCCACGCCCCCCGATTTCCGTTGCGTGCATGCCAGCGCAGATGCGCCACAATCCTATCGCGTGCGCCAAAATCGCGGGGCAATTCAGGGAAAATCGGCGCAAATAGGAAATATTCGGGTAACACGTCGGGAAAACGCGAATCGGGCCTTTAGTAAATAACCCCCAAAATGTCTTAGAAAATACATTTTTGTGGTTTCAGTCTTACGTCATACTATAATCCCAGATATCCTGTAGGATTTTTATACTCACCTACGCGGATTTCTACGAAATCGTTCTGACAGTTCTGATGAGCTTCCAGTTGCAGCCTTGTGAATTCGATGTATGTAGTAGAGTTATATGTGTTTGGGTTCTGGATAGTCCATTCACAATTCAGGTTCTTTGTGTAATTATTGGTCCCGTTATATCCTGGAGATGTGAAATTTCCTCCGGTAGGTATCAGGAGAGACCCACCACAAACTGCAAGGCAAGAATGGTTGGTTTAGTTTTACTTTTAATGCTTTTTTTGTCTATTGGACCAAAACGGTATGTTACAGATCCTTGGGTTATAGGTTAGGTTCACAATTTTGCTGGTTGCTGCTGTAATCATCAGGGTATTAGGGGTAGGTTTCATAATCATACCATTATTTATGTTAGCAGCAGCAGGACTACAGTGCTTATAGCCCTGTGCATTTAGCTTCCCCACTGCTCTGAGTAAAAGCTGCAACATACTTCTGCTTGAACACTACAGCAGGGGAAGATCTGCGGAACAGCTTAGTGCACAAAGCTAGAAGACAACAGGTTTTAAACTCCAGGTTGGTTGAATAACTGGGTGCCCATCCTCACACTGCTGTGCTCTTAGATCCCTGCTTTAAACTTCTGCAAGGTCCTCTGCTCTAACCGATGTAGCATTCAACCAGAAACCTGCAACAGCTTGGACACATAGCAGTAGGAAGCTGGTAAAGATGTGATATCTGACCCATGACAGAATACCGCTATATGGAGAGATGCGTTTTGGTCTTCAGTACTATTTTTAGTAGTATTAATAGTATTAGTAGTATTTAACCATTTACCTGCATCTTCCATTGCAGTGAATGTAGCCTGGAATCCTCCGCTGGCTATAGACCCGTCTGTGATAAATAATACTTTCATGGTGTTGCCCGAGGACTGTATTGCGGTACCTGGGGCTTCGTAACCACAAAGTTTTTCCAAGAGGGGCGACTGATTCCGATACCCATTGTACACCTGTGATGAATCGGAGAGTCTTTTACTTAGAGTACTACTTTACTCATATACCCATCCTCCCTGGTTTTACACTTTCCCCTACAGCAAACCATGATGTGGGCGGAGCATGTAAAAAAACTGCCTACAATTGGTGTTGTAGCTCATTATGTGGGCGTTTCCATTCATGTTAGGGGTGGGGCACAAAATTGTCCTGCAAATGTGGATTCATTTACTATACCCTCCGTCCCTTATTTTCCCCCGATATGGAACATTCTTGTGTTATTATTCTATAGGACTTACAGCCACGTAGTCGTTGTTACAGTCCTGATGATCCTGGACTCTTAGGTCATCTATGGTCAATGTCACCCGTCTGCCCTCCGGCACAGTTATCCTCCATTCACATACACGATTATGAGGATAAAAGTTAGGATAATTAGGAGATAGGATTGTTCCGGTGACTCCATTTATGTCTCCTCCACATTCTGTAAGACAGATAATTATTCCTGTATGTGTAATCTCATAGAATATTATACACCATAATGTTTACACCACTGCTAAAGGGAACCTGTCAGCTCGCAACAGATGCAACATGGGTGTGGCCACAAGGTCAGGTGCACGTCAATCATTGCTGAGTGGGAGGCACTATGTAGTGAAACTTGGCATAAGAGGGTGCACCAAACCTTGCGGCCATGTCCATGGTACACCAAAATGCATATTTACATAAAGATAAATGAAGATTTTTTGAAATACTGAAACAAACAGAAAATCTACTTAGTATGAGATACCACTGACTTATTTGCAAAGAAGACTCCCATCTGTATGATTTTCTATAATTTTTATAATAATAATTCCTTTATTTATATAGCGCACACAGAATACGCAGCGCTGCACAGAGCTTTCCAAATCAGTCCGTGTCCCCAATGGGGCTCACAATCTAATCAACCTACCAGTATGTTTTGGAGTGTGGGAGGAAATTGGAGGACCCAGAGGAAACCCACACAAACATGGAGAGAACATACAAACTCTTTGCAGATGTTGACCCTGGGACTTGAACCCAGGTCCCCAGAACTGCAAGGCTGTAATGCTAACCACTGAGCCAAAAGTATCCTCTTTTTTTGTGTGCGCAGTGTATGGGAGACATCATAGCAGCTAGTCTCCAGCCACCGGCTCTGAGACAACTGAGAATTGAGTCTGCAGAGGGAAAAACTGCTGAATAATCTGGGATATAAGTCATTTGATTAGCAGAAATAGTGTTACCCTTTTTTTACATTTTATTTAAAGGAATTTAAAGACCAGAGACTAAAATATGCTACAGACCCAGATCAGTGACTAAAGTATGCTACAGACCCAGATCAGTGACTAAAGTATGCTAAGACCACAGATCAGGACTAAGGACAGACCCATCAGTGACTATCTAAAGTATCTACAGCCAGATCAGTGGCTATGCTACAGTCCCAGATCAGTGACTAAAGTATGCTACAGACCAGATCAGTGACTAAAGTATCCCAGACCCGTCGATAACTAAGTAGCTACAGACCCAGATCAGTGACTAAAGTATTGACAGACCAGATCAGTGACTAAAGTATGACAGACCAGATCAGTGACTAAAGTTGCTACAGCCCGATCAGTGACTAAAGTATGTACAGACCCAGATAGTGCATGCTACAGCCCAGATCAGTTGACTAAAGTATGCCTACAGTCCCAGATCAGTGAATCAAAGTATGCTACAGACCCAGACAGTGACTACAAAGTATTCTACAGACCAGATCAGTGACTAAAGTATGCTACAGACCCAGATCAGGCTAAGTATGCTACAGACCCAGATCAGTGACTAAAGTATGCGTACAGACCAGATCAGTGGCTATGCGATTACAGTCCAGATCAGTGCTATGCTTACAGTCCCAGATCAGTGACTAAAGTATGCTACAGACCCAGATCAGTGACTAAAGTATGCTACAGACCCAGATCAGTGACTAAAGTATTCTACAGACCCAGATCAGTGACTAAAGTATGCTACAGACCCAGATCAGTGACTAAAGTATGCTACAGACCCAGATCAGTGACTAAAGTATGCTACAGACCCAGATCAGTGGCTATGCTACAGTCCAGACAGTGGCTATGCTACACCAGATCAGGCCAGTAGTACAGTCCGATCAGTGTAAGATGCCACAGACCAGATCAGTGACTAAAGTATGCTAAGACCCAGATCAGTGACTACTAACAGTACCTAAAGTATGCTACAGACCCCAGATCAGTGACTAAAGTATGCTACAAGACAAGATCAGTGATAAAGTATGCTACAGACCCAGATCAGTGACTAAAGTATGCTACAGACCCAGATCAGTTGACTAAGTATGCTACAGACCCAGATCAGTGACTAACAGTATGCTACAGACCAAGATCAGTGGACTAAAGTGGTACAGACCCAGATCAGTGGCTATTGCTAAGTCCCAGATCAGGACTAAAGTATCTACAGTCCCAGATCAGTGACTAAGTATGCTACAGACCCAGATCAGTGACTAAAGTATTCTACAGACCCAGATCAGGACTAAAGTATGTACAGACCCAGATCAGTGACTAAGTATGCTACAGACCCGATCAGTTGACATAAAGTATGCTACAGACCCAGATCAGTGGCTAATTGCTACAGTCCCAGATCAGGTGCTATGCTACAGTCCCAGATCAGTGATAAAGTATTGCTACAGACCCAGATCAGTGACTAAAGTTATGCTACAGACCCGATCAGGACTAAAGATCTACGACCAGATCAGGTCTAAAGTATGCTACAGACCCAGATCAGTGACTAAAGTATGCTACAGACCCAGATCAGTGACTAAAGTATGCTACAGAACCCAGATCAGTGGCAGCTACAGTCCCAGATCAGTGGCTATGCTACAGTCCCAGATCAGTGACTAAAGTATGCTACAGTCCCAGCTCAGTGACTAAAGTAGGCTACAGACCAGATCAGTGACTAAAGTATGCTACAGACCCAGATCAGTGACTAAAGTTGCTACAGACCCAGTCAGTGACCTAAGTATGCTACGACCCAGATCAGTGACTAAAGTATGCTACAGACCCAGATCAGTGACTATAAAGCTACAGACCAGATCAGTGGCTATGCTACAGTCCCAGATCAGTGACTAAAGTATGCTACAGACCCAGATCAGTGACTAAAGTATGCTACAGACCCAGATCAGGCTATGCTACAGCCCAGATCAGTGCTAAAGTATGTACAGACCCAGATCAGTGACTAAAGTATGATACAGACCAGATCAGTGACTAAGTATGCTACAGACCCAGATCAGTGACTAAAGTAGCTACAGACCCAGATCAGTGACTAAAGTATGCTACAGACCCAGATCAGTGACTAAAGTATCTACAGACCCAGATCAGAGACTAAAGTATGCTACAGACCCAGATCAGTGACTAAAGTATGCTACAGACCCAGATCAGTGTGACTAAGTATGCTACAGACCAGATCAGTGACTAAAGTATGCTACAAGACCCAGATCAGTGACTAAAGTATGCTACAGCCCAGATCAGTGATAAGTATGGCTACAGACCCAGATCAGTGGCTATCTAAAGTCCCCAGATCAGTGGATCTAAGTATGCTACAGACCCAGATCAGTGACCTAAAGTATTCTACAGACCGACAGATCAGTGAACTAAAGTATGCTACAGACCCAGATCAGTGAAAGTATGCTACAGACCCAGATCAGTGACTAAAGTATGCTACAGACCCAGATCAGTGACTAAAGTATGCTACAGACCCAGATCAGTGACTAAAGTATGCTACAGACCCAGATCAGTGGCTATGCTACAGTCCCAGATCAGTGACTAAAGTATGCTACAGACCCAGATCAGTGACTAAAGTATGCTACAGACCCAGATCAGTGACTAAAGTATGCTACAGACCCAGATCAGTGACTAAAGTATGCTACAGACCCAGATCAGTGACTAAAGTATTCTACAGACCCAGATCAGTGACTAAAGTATTCTACAGACCCGATCAGTGACACTAAAGTATGCTACAGACCCAGATCAGTGACTAAAGTATGCTACAAGACCAGATCAGTGACTAAAGTATGCTACAGACCCAGATCAGTGGCTATGCTACAGTCCCAGATCAGTGACTAAAGTATGCTACAGACCCAGATCAGTGACTAAAGTATGCTACAGACCCAGATCAGTGACTAAAGTATTCTACAGACCCAGATCAGTGACTATAGGATGCTACAGACCCAGATCAGTGACTAAAGTATGCTACAGACCCAGATCAGTGACTAAAGTATTGCTACAGACCCAGATCAGTGGCTATGCTACAGTCCAGATCAGTGACAAAGTATGCTACAGACCCAGACAGTAAAGTATTGCTACAGACCCAGTCAGTGACTAAGTGAGCTACAGACCCAGATCAGTGACTAAAGTTTACAGACCCAGATCAGTGACTAAGTATGTACAGACCCAGAATCAGTGACTAAAGTATGCTACAGACACAGATCAGTGGCTATGCTACACAGTCCCAGATCAGTGACTAAAGTATGCTACAGACCAGATCAGTGACTAAGTATGCTACAGACCAGATCAGTGACCAAAAGATGCTACAGACCCAGATCAGTGACTAAGTATTCTACAGACCCAGATCAGGACTAAAGTATTGATACAGACCCAGATCAGTGACTATAAGATGCTACAGACCCAGATCAGTTGACTAAAGTATGCTACGACCCAGATCAGGCTAAAGTATGCATACAGACCCAGACATGACTATAAAGTATTCTACAGACCCAGATCAGTGACTAAAGTATTCTACAGACCGAGATCAGTGACTAAAGTATGCTACAGACCCAGATCAGTGACTAAAGTATGCTACAGACCAGATCATGACTACAGTACTACAGACCCAGACATGGAGCTTAAACGTCTGCTACCTCAAAAGACCCAGAATCAGTTACTAAAGTATGCTACAGACCCATATCATTGACTAAATCTGCTACAGACCCAGATCAGTGACAAAGTATGCTACAGCCCAGATCAGTGGACTAGTAGAGCATCAAATATGACTACAGACCCAGATCAGTGGATAATGCGATTTCAGTCCAGATCAGGGTACTAAAGTATGTCTACAGCTCCGCGATCAGTGACTAAAGATGCTACAGCCCAGATCAGTGACTAAAGTATTCTACAGACCCAATCAGTGACTTAAAGTATGCTACAGTACCAGATCAGGTGACTCAAAGTATGCTACAGACCCCGAATCAGTGTAGCCACTCCAACAGTACAATAGCTACAGCACCGACAGGGATTACAATGATGTCATAGTGCTAAAGTCAAAGGCCGAGATCAGTGCTAGTATGCTACAGACCCAAGATCAGTGACTAGAAGTATTTACTACAGACCCAGATCAGTGACTAAAGTATGCTACAGACCCAGATCATGTGATCTACAACGTATGTCTACAGACCCAGATCAGTGACTAAAGTATGCTACAGACCCAGTATCAGTGCTAAAGTATCTACAGACCCAGATCAGTGACTAAAGTATGCACAGACCCAGATCAGTGGCTAGCTACAGACCCGATATTGGCTATGCTACAGCCCAGATCAGTGGACTAAAGTATGCTACAGTCCCCAGATCGTGACTAAGTATGCTACAGACCCAGATCAGTGACTAAGTATGCTACAAGACCCGCATCAGTGACTAAAGTTGCTACATACCCAGATCAGTGACTAAAGTATGCTACAGACCCAGATCAGTGACTAAAGTATGCTAAGAAACCGTCAGTGACTAAAGTATCACAAGACCCTACATTGACTAAAGTTGCTACAGACCCAGATCAGTGACTAGTATGCTACAGACCGATCAGTGACTAAATATGCTACGACCCAGATCATGGTCTATGCTACAGTCCCAGAGTGACAAGTATGCGACAGTCCCAGATCTTTGACTAAAGTATGCTACACAGACCCAGATCAGTGACTAAAGTATTCTACAGACCCAGATCGTGCTAAAGTATGCTACAGCCCAGATCAGTGACTAAGTATCTACAGACCCAGATCAGTGACTAAAGTATGCTACAGACCCAGATCAGTGGCTATGCTACAGGTCCCAGATCAGTGGCTATGCCTAACTTCCCAGATCATGACTAAATATGTCACAGACCCAGATCAGTGACTAAAGTTGCTAACAGACCCAGATCAGTGACTAAGTATTCTACAGACCCAGATCATGACTACGACTCACCGACCCAGATCAGTGATAAAGTACTACAGACCCAGTCAGTGACTAAAGTACTACGACCCAGATCAGTGCTTATGCACGTCCAGACATGCTATGCACAGTCCCAGATCAGTGACTAAAGTTGCTACAGTCCCAGATCAGTGACTAAATTGCTACGACCCGCAGATCAGTGACTAAAGTAGCTACAGACCCGATCAGTACAAAGTATGCTACAGACCCAGATCATGACTAAAGTATCTACAGACCCAGATCAGTGACTAAAGTATGCTACGACCCAGATCAGTGACTAAAGTATTCTCTACAGACCCACCATCAGTGACTAATAGCTACAGACCAGATCAGTGACTAAAGTAATTGCTACAAGACCCAGATCATGCTAAAGTATGCTCAGACCCAATCAGGCTATGACTACGTCCCATAAGTGACTAATATACAGACCCAGATCAGTGACTAAAGTATGCTACAGACCCAGATCTGACTAAAGTATGCTACACAGACTCAGATCAGTGACTAAGATATGCTACGTACCCAGATCGTGACTAGTGCTACGACAGATCAGTGACTAATTTTCTACGACCCCAGTCAAGACTAAAGTATCACAGACCAGATCAGTGAACTATAATGCTGCACAGACCCGATCATTGACTAAAGTATGCTACAGACCCAATCAGTGACTAAAGTATGCTCAGAAGACCCAGATCAGTGACTAAAGTATGCTACAGACCCAGATCAGTGACTAAATCCTACAGTACCCAGATCAAGTGGCTATGCGCTACAGTCCCAATCAGGACTAAGTATCTACAGAACCCAATCATGTGACTAAGTATGCTACAGACCCAGGATCAGTGACTAAAGTAATGCTACAGACCCAGATCAGACTAAAGTATGCTACAACCCAGATCGTGACTAAAGTATGCTACAGACCCCTGATCTACAGTGACTAAGTATGCTACCAGACCCAGATCAGTGACTAAAGATGCTAATACCAGATCAGTGGCTATTACAGTCCCGATCAGGACTAAGTATCTACAGTCCCAATCAGGACTAACAGTATGCTACAGACCCAGATCAGTGACTACAGTATGCTACGACCCAGATCAGTAGACTGAAAAGTATGCTACAACCCCAGATCAGGTGACTAAAGATGCTACAGACCCAGATCTGACTAAATTATGCTACACAGACCCAGATCATGACTAAAGTATGCTACAGACCCAGATCAGTGAAAAGTATGCTAAACAGACCCAGATCATGACTAAAGTATGCTACAGACCCGATCAGTGACTATGCTATCAGCCAGATCAGTGACTCAAGTATGCTACAGACCCAGATCATGACAGTATGCTACAGACCCAGAATCAGTGACTAAAGTATGCTACAGACCCTCAGCTGCTATGCACATCGATCAGTGACTAAATATCTACGACCCAGATGCTAGACAAAGTATCTACAGACCCAGATCAGTGGCTATGCTACAGTCCCACATTGACTAAGTATTCTACCACCCAATTGACTACAGTAATGCTACGACCCAGATCAGTGCACTATAGGATGCTACTAGACCCAGATCAGTGACTAAAGTCTTGCTACAAGCCCAGATCAGTGACTAAAGTATGCTACAAGACCCAAATCTCGTGACTAAGATGCTACTGACCCACAGTATCAGTGGCTATGCTACAGTCCCAGATCAGTGACTAAGTTGCTACAACGACCCAGATCAGTGACTAAGTATGTACAGACCCAAATATCAGTGACCAAAATGCAACCCAGATCAGTGACTAAGTATTCTACAGACCCAGATCAGAGACTAAGTATGCTACAGACCCAGATCAGTGACTATAAGATGCTACGAACCCAGATCAGTGACTAAAGTATGCTACAGACCCCGATCAGTGACTAAAGTATGCTACAGCCCCAGATCAGTGACTAAAGTATTCTACAGCACCAGACAGTGACTAAAGTATGCTACAGACCCAGATCATGACTAAAGTATGCTACAGACCCGATCAGTGACTACAGTATCTACAGACCCAGATCATGACTAAGTATGCTACAGACCCAGATCATTGACTAGATGCTACAGACCCGATCAGTGACTAAAGTATGCTACGACCCAGATCAGTGACTAAAGTATGCTACAGACCCGATAGTGACTAAATATGCTACAGACCCAGATCAGTGACTAAAGTATGCTACAGACCCGATCAGTGACTAGTATGCTACAGACCCAGATCAGTGACTAAAGTATGCTACAGACCACGATCAGTGCTATGCTACGTCCCAGTCAGTGACTAAAGTATGCTACAGACCCAGATAGTGACTAAAGTATGCTACGACCCAGATCAGTGACTAAAGTATTCTACAGACCCGATCAGGGGCTATGCTAATCCCAGTCAGTGACTAAGTATGCTACAGACCCAGATCAGTGAACTAAAGTATGTACGACCCAGATCAGTGACTATAGTATGCTACAGACCCAGATCAGTGATTATAGTATGCTACAGACCCAGATCAGTGACTATAGTATGCTACAGACCCAGATCAGTGACTATAGTATGCTACAGACCCAGATCAGTGACTATAGTATGCTACAGACCCAGATCAGTGACTAAAGTGTGCTACAGACCCAGATCAGTGACTATAGGATACTACAGACCAGATCAGAGACTAAAGTATGCTACAGACCCAGATCAGTGACCTTGGAATACTACATATATTCACTGATTTGGGACTGTAATATTCTATAGTCACTGATCTGGGTCTGTAGCATCCGATAGTCACTGTTCTGAGTCTGAAGCATACTTTAGTCTCTGATCTGGGTCTGTAGTATCCTATAGTCACTAATCTGGGACTGTAGCATAGCCACTGATCTGGGTCTGTAGCATACTATAGTCACTGATCTGGGTCTGTAGCATCCTATAGTCACTGATCTGGGACTGTAGCATAGCCACTGATCTGGGTCTGTAGCATACTATAGTCACTGATCTGGGTCTGTAGCATCCTATAGTCACTGATCTGGGTCTGTACTACCTATAGTCACTGATCTGAGTCTGTAGCATACTATATCACTGATCTGGGTCGTAGCATCATAGTCTCTGATTGGGACTGTATATTCTATGTATGTTATCAGTGACTATAGGGTGCTACATACCCGATCAGTGATTATAGTATGCTACAGACCCCAATCAGTGATTATAGTATGCTACAGACCCAGATCAGTGACTATAGTATGCTACAGACCCAGATCAGTGATTATAGTATGCTACAGACCCAGATCAGTGACTATAGTATGCTACAGACCCAGATCAGTGACTATAGATGTCAGACCATCAGTGATTATAGATACAGACCCAGATAGTGACTATAAATACTACAGACCCAGATCAGTGACTATAAGGGTGCAACAGAACCAGATCAGTGACTATAGTATGCTACAGACCCAGATAAGTGACTATAGAATACTACAGATCTAGATCAGTGACTTTGGGAGAAACATTGCTCTATATGTCTCACCTTCTATACTGGCTTCATAGTGGAGACGGAATCCCTTGGCATTGACAGATCCATCACTGACAAATTTTCACATAGGCAAAGCTATCCGGAGGTCCTCAACTCATCTGGTAATACGTTATGCAAATGTTCCCAGCAGTTTCCCTATAAAATAAAGAATAACAGTTATATACATTTTACGCAGGGCGTAACTTGAGGGGGTACAGAGGGTGCGGTTGCACCTGGGCCCAAGAGGGCCCAGTTTCCGGCTCTCAGAATATAAGATTCTGTATGAGAGAACTGACCTGTTGCATTATATTCACGGATCTCCCAATCACTTGAACAATTGGACGAATTCTGAAGATCAAGAGACTCAAATCTTATGATAAGGTAATGGCCTGTGGGGCCGGTGAAGGACCATTCACATGAAGTGGAGTCTGGGTAATTCTGTGTAGGGTAACCAGGACTTTGGATAATACCCCTCTGCCCGTAGTGAGATCCTCCACAAGTAGCTGCAAATACATAAATGCAGTTTAACCAAAGCAGATCATATCATCAAAATCATATCTGCCCCAGCGACCCAAACCAAGTCCTAGGAGCAGCAACATGTCTTTCCATCCTAACAGACACATGTAAGACAACTGGCTGCTGCTGCGCGGAGTATGTGTGTGGGGATCAAGTTTTATTGAGTGCTGACCCTTGATTAATCTGTGTTGCCCATATTTTTCGTAGCGTGTGGAGCTTGTTTTTTGTGTGATGGATTAATCCAAACCTCCCCTCAAAGTTCTATATCTGATAGTAAGATAACTGTCTGCAACAAATCTTTCTACCTACTTTCTTGCAGAGAACTGAAATAAAACTAGGTTTTGCCCCCTTACTATTTGTGTTGCTCATTGGTTGAATATATTTTCATATGAGGAGGGGCTTGTTTGTTACTGTTTTCCTCTTCAAAGCTCTATATCGTCTGTAAGAAACTGGCTGCAGCAGGATCCTCTCCCCTTTCTGCCATGTGTGCAGAAGAACTGAAATATTACTTGGGCTTTCCCCCCTTGACTATTATGTGTTGCTCATTGGATTAAATATATTTTCATAGTAGGAGGGCTTGGTTTTTACTGTATTTCCTCTTCAAAGCTCTATATTCTGGCTGTAAGACAATGGGCAGCAGGATCCTCTCCCTCTTTCTCCATCTGTGCAGAGAAACTGGAATATTACTTGTGCTTCCCCCCCTTGACTATTTGTGTTGTCTCATTGGTAGTAATATATTTTTATAGGGGAGGAGCTTGGTTTTGTTTTTCTGGATTAGCCCAACCTAACAGTATTACTCTATTATTACTCCTCAAAGTCCTATATCGACTGTAAGACAACTGGCTGCAACTGGATCATTTCCCTTTTCTTTCCTGTGCGTACTACTATTGTCAATGTGACTATTTTATATTGCTATATATTTTCATGGTGGGATGGCTTGTTTTTTCTGTTTGGATTATTCCCATGTTACTGTATTTCTTTCTTCCTCAAAGCTCTATTTCTGACTGTAGACAACTGGCTGCAACAGGATCCTATCCCCTTACTCCATTTATGCAGAAGAACTGAAATATTATCAGTCCTTTAATATTTTTTACTGTTACTTTTAATATACTTTTATAGTAGTCAGGACTTGGTTTTTGTGATACAAGCTCAAAATTCTTATTTATGGTGAGTATGATGCTGAAACATAAGTTGAAAAAGACTTTGCATAGTCTTAAAAATATGTTAGCCCCGTTTAATTTAGAAACCCAACTACAGGGCAGACAAGGGCCCAAAAATGGGGGGACACAACATTGGAAGGTCTAGTACTAGGAAATGCCAGAAATCCAGCCTCTGCCAGGTATTTAGATACAGGATAGAGCGCGGATTGAATTGTATAGGGATTGCCTGGCCACAGTTTTGGATAAGACTCTTGTAAACCACAACGGAAAGGGTCTGTAGGATGGATCCACTCCAGTGTCATGGATCTGCTACAGTGTCATGGATCCGCTACAGTGTCATGGATCCGCTACAGTGTCATGGATCTGCTACAGTGTCATGGATCCGCTACAGTGTCATGGATCCGCTACAGAGTCATGGATCCGCTTCAGTGTCATGGATCCGCTACAGTGTCATGGATCCGCTACAGTGTCATGATCAGCTCAGTTCATGGATCGTCGTGTCATGGATCCGCTACAGTGTCATGGATCTGCTACAGTGTAATGGATCTGCAACAGTATCATGGATCTGCTACAGTGTCATGGATCTTTTACAGTGTCATGGATCCTCTACAGTGTCATGGATCCACTACAGTGTCATGAATCCTCTACAGTGTCATGGATCTGCTACAGTGTCATGGATCCGCTACAGTGTCATGATACTTCAGTGTCATGGATCCGCTACAGTGTCATGGATCCGCTACAGTGTCATGGATCCGCTACAGTGTCATGGATCAGCTTCAGGGTCGTGGATCCGCTACAGTGTCATGGATCCGCTTCAGTGTCATGGATCCGCTACAGTGTCATGGATCCGCTACAGAGTCATGGATCAGCTTCAGTGTCATGGATCCGCTTCAGTGTCATGGATCCGCTACAGTGTCATGGATCCGCTACAGTGTAATGGATCTGCAACAGTATCATGGATCTGCTACAGTGTCATGGATCTCTACAGTGTCTGGCACTACAGAGTCATGATCTCTACAGTGTCATGGATCCACTACAGTGTCATGAATCCCCTACAGTGTCATGGATCTGCTACAGTGTCATGGATCCGCTACAGTGTCATGGATCTTCTTCAGTGTCATGGATCTGCTACAGTGTCATGGATCCGCTACAGTGTCATGGATCCGCTACAGTTCTGGATCAGCTAGGTCTGGATCCGCTACAGGTGTCATGGACCGCTTCAGGTCTGGATCCCTACAGTGTCATGGATCAGCACGAGTCATGGATCACTTCATGTGTCATGGATCCGCTCACAGTGTCCATGGACCGCTACAGTGTCCTGGATCCCTACAGTGTTGGATCGCACAGTATCATGGATCGCTACAGTGTCATGGATCCTCTACACAGTGTCTGGATCCACTACACGTGTCATGAATCCTACTACGTGTCATGGATCTGCTACGTGTCATGGATCCGCTACATTCAAGTGGTCTTCTGTCAGTGTCATGTATCTGCCTCAAGTGTCAGATCGTACAGTGTCATGGCTCCGCGTCAGTGGATAGGATGCTAGTTTCATGATCCGCTACAGTTCATTGATCTGCTACAGTGTCATGGATCCGCTACAGTGTCCATTGATGCTACAGTGTCTGATCTGCTACATGTCAGGATCTGCTACGTGTCATGGATCTGCTACAGTGTCATGGATCGTGCTAACAGTTGTCATGGATCAGCTACATTGTCATGTATCTGCTACAAGGGGTCTGGATCTGCTACAGTTGTCATTGATCGAAGTGTCTGCTCCGTCACATTGTCATTGATCCTATGTCATGGATCCCTACAGTGTCATGGATCCGCTAACGTGTCATGGATCCCATACAGTGTCCGGATCAGCTCCACTTGTCCCATATATTTGTAACGAGCAGTGTCACCTATAGAGGATGGTATATAATAGTGCATTATAAGAGTCTTACCAAGGTTGAATAGCTGTATTGAAATCCTGAAAGGGGGGTACTGCCATCTGTCTCTAAAGCGCATGTACAGGCTTGCCCATGATTTATAGATGACGCTTGTCCGCAACGTTTACGCGAGACCTAACTGCAACTCCTGCGCCATCCCTTATACCCATGACTGTGCTGCAACTGATGCAAAACAAAGAATTTTCTATTGATGGTCGCATTCTTATGTCTGGATCTACAATTATAAAATACAGTTTGTGACTTACATACAAATTCAACTTAGAACAACCTATGGAACCTATCTTGTATGTACCCGGGGACTACCTTTATTGATTTTGCTGAAGTGCATTGGATGGATTGCATGGGGCTGCTCAGAACCTGGACCGAACAGTGATGTAAAGGGATCCCAACTTTTAATTTACCAACTGTGGGGCACCCTAGCAGTAGATCATCACTTGCTACAGTGAGAGAAACAACTTTATAAATATATCACCAGATACAATATAAAAGTATGGAAGAGTAACAGTACTTGTCCGAGGTTCAATGTAACACTGATCTTGGAATTGTATCTCCACCGCTTCGCCATCGGGCACTATGATGGTCCAGTCCCATTCTGTGTTTCGGGGATAAGCGTTGGGAAATTTGGTGACGTGACCAAACCATTGGGGTCAGAGTCAGTGACATATATGGTCCCTCCACAAGCTGCAAAGAAGCACATAAGATGATTGTCACATTATTACTAAGCAGTCATGGGTGGTTTTTTGGCATTGCACTCAGCTATATTGAATTTAATTAGACAGAGCTGCAATACCACAGACGAACAGTGGGGCGCTGTTTTTTTTTTTTTTAAACCTTTATTATACACAATTATACAAACAACAATGACCAGTTATATAGTACAGGATGACCCGCTAGTCTTTCTGTAAACTGATCATGAAGATCCCATAAGGTCCTACCACTGATCAGCGGTTCTGACTTAATTCACCAAAAGCAACATTGAGAATTTAGCTTAAGCTCGCCTTGTTCTCTGTTGGTGGTTGGACCAGGTAATGTCGCTCAGCTCCCACTGAAATTGTTCTATGTTTCCATCCAGACGTCCACTATGATCCAGTTCTGGTGGTCGCACATGCTCGTACATCAGTACTATCGCCTAAATCCTCTTGAACTGGCGGTGTTGATTCTATAATGTGCAGACATCAGTATGAATCAGTGGACTAGAATCCTCTCCTTCTCACTGGATTAGACATATGAGATGGACGTTCTGAGAGGGAATGGAAAACCTGGTGGTACCATAACAAGATGAATGTAACTTTTAATAAGATACCCCCTTAAATTCTTAATGTTACCTCTAAGACTACAAAATATAGGTCAGTCTGTATTCTGCTACTCAAGCAGTCCCTTAGACAGTGAATAGGTCATCATCACAAGTTTGACATCTCTTCAGTTTAAAAAGGGAATGTATAAAGTTCTGGTTATAGGTAGTGTCCATGTGGTCTTTACCCAATCAGCAAGTTTTCCCCTAGCATTAAAACATGGCGACCCTTTAAAGCCGAGACCATCTACATTCATACATACCAAGACTTTGTGCTTCATATCTGAGTTTAAACCCTTTCCCTTCATTACTGGCGTCTGTGATGAATCGGACAAAAGCTCGTTGTCGGTGGTGGTGCACGCTGGACGGGGGTTCGTGCCGCAGAATTTTCCATTTCCAAGGGAGGGGATGAATCATCAGGACCATTTCTCGCTGGTGACATAATATACTTAGTCCTATAGTCACTGTGACTCATTACAATATTTTCCTGGGTAAATAGGACCTACCTCTATGTAGTCTCCACCACCGCAGGAGCCATCGGTGTTCACTACTTCGAAGGTCTGCTCAAAATGGACCACATTTTAAGCCGGGTGACCATGACGTGCCACGTGCAGTTCTGATTGGGGATGTAACTTGTGGGGGTAATTGTGTGATGTTTCCTCTCTGTTTGCATGTAAGTATCCCCGCAGCTGAGAAAGAGAGGAATACATGACTGCAGAGACAACCTCCTTGAGAGGAGAGACTAGTCACCATATGGAACTGCAGAGACAACAATTGTATCATAACTTGGCCTATAGTATAGTGACAAGCATCTTAACATCTCTCTAGACATGTTTTCTACCATGGCGAGTGTGGTGCATCATCCGAAAATGAACTTTGAAGTGGAATGTTAATTGGTAATGAAAGTCAGGAGGCGGAGAGTTTAACACTGAAGTCAAGCTCTCCCCAGTTTAAATGTCTCCTCTGTGATTGACATTAAGCACCAGACATCAAGAGATCTTTTAGTGTTGTTTTTGATGCAGGACCGGCCAAAGGGTTGTTCTGAGGTCGGTGAGAGCTTGCCTTCAGTGTTGAATGTCCGCCTCCTTGACTTTAACTTGCTAAAAACAGTATGTGTTAGTGGGGCCATTAGAGTTATGGGGGATGGATGCAACTGTATGGCATCCATCCCTGGCCTCCACTGAATGCCTAAATATGCACATTTACTTGGAAATCTACAAATCACTGCCTTCTACTGATGTTCTATTCTTCTCCCGCTTAGAGGGAGGAGCCTAACAGAGGATGTATCCCCTGTATAGCATTGCTGATGGCCTACGTTGTAAGGATAGCTCGGGCATCCTCCCAATGTATCCCACCAAGATAAACGAGATCTACAGCGCCTAACTCTTGCAGGTGTATTTACTACCACAAACCTCCCTTACTTGATCATATACTGACCTACTTCATGATCTGCTTACTGGTAGAAGGACATGTCTGGCAGTCAGTGTATCATAAATTCAGTTCAGGGAAAATATTTATGATGCTTAGACTCAGGGCCGGCGCCAGCACTAGGTTACTGGGCAATTGCTGGGGCCCAGAGCTGCGGGGGGGCCCACATAAGTCTGTATATAAGAGTCTATGGAGGTGAGGCGTCTGTATCTAATGAATCCATGAGGGTGAGGGGTTTATATAATAACCATAGGGGGCTATTTGTATGATAAACTAGGGAATATTTTAGAGAACAGGAGACGCATGTGAGTTCACTGCAAAGGGGCCTACGAAGGATCTGTCCCCGGGCCTATAACCTAGAGCTGACCCTGCTTAGACTGTCAGACCACAAAAGAATCACAAGGTTGTAGAGGGTTAATGCAGATTGTGACTGTGTTTACCCCCTAGAGCTGCACTACTGACCCAACAATACATTTGGATGGATATTGCAAAAAAATTCATCCAGGCCTACAACGGGATCGGCATTACCCGCATTACTTATAAAACCCTTGGAGGTATGCGTGAGTTGCACGCCAAGATGGAGGATAATATAAATCAATTCATAACAGGTAAAAGTTTATCAGTGAAAGAAACTTTACTTTATGTATAAGATGCATTGAATCCTCTCCCAGAAACGCTTCCATCTAGGCAAAATACAAAAACATGGCTCTCCGGATGATCGGATTGGTCCAGGAACCTCCCGACCACAGTGGTGGAAATTTCAGGTGCGAGGTTGTTTGTCTCCTTGATAGCGAAAAAATAATGGAATTTAGTAGAAGTTTAGAAAGTACCACCAGAGTTATATATAATAATGTTCTATTTTTTTCCATAACATTGGGGCGATTTCTTACCACTACCCGTCCATTCGCGATCCAGCGGCGGTTTCTGCGGTGGATTCGGTCCGGCGGGACACTAAGGTAGTTCCTCGACGTCCACCAGGTGTCGCTGCTGCGCGGAAGTTCCGCGAGGCCCGCCGGAAGTGCACGATCCTATTCCTGTGAAGGTAAGCGCGTGTCCGCGACACTTTTTTTTTTTAAATCGGCGGTTTTCTCCGATTCCGATGCGCCACAATCCGATCGCGTGCGCCAAGATCCGGGGAATACATGGAAAATGGCGCAATGGAAATATTCAGACGTAACAGTGGAAAACGCGAATCGGGCCCTTAGTAAATGACCCCATAAAGTTAAGGCTTTTTTTGGGATTAAATATAGAATGTCCTCAATAATCTTGGAAAAATTCCAGATAACTTACGATTAATGACACATCCACTAATGGAATATTACTTCATAATATGCCAATTCAATAAAGAACAGATCTGTAGCTCTGGGGCTCCCTCTCGTGGTGACTAGCGGCACACAGAAATCTTTCAAACAATGGCTTTGGGTTGGGAGATTGGAGCTCTAAAAAAAAAACACTATCACTTAAAGATATAGTAAAGACTAATTTTTACCCATTTTTAGGGATTTTTGGAATAAAAACAATATTTGTAAATGTGGACATTCACTTTAACTGTGTTATTAATAGACAATCCGTCTCTTACCATCTCTGATGATAAGCTTGTCATCGCATCAGTTCTGTGGGCCTCAATATCAACCAGACAGAGATTCAGATCCACCGTGGACCCCTGGAGACCTGTCACCCAGGTACACACAAGCCTTACACCGTACATATCCGGCTACCCAGGAGAGAAGAGAAAATATGGAGTTTCTCCCTGGTCTTAAACTCCACCACATCACCTGGAATGAAATGTCACAACTTTATGCATCTTGAAACAAAACTGAATAGCGCCACCTAGCTAAAAGGTTGATTGAAATAATATTAAAAGAGGGTTATGAGTTTTGAGAGCCAATACCAGGAGACAATGGACTAGCAAGGTATGCTCCTTCATTATGATCTTCATGTTATGGGACCCTGAGGGCTCCAGAGGCTACTGATTGGCCACGATTTGCCTGTAGTCTATTTGGATGTTTTTTTTGCACAAAAAAAATTCTCAAAAATTTTTGGTTCTGTCACCAAAAATTGACTTTACTTAGAGGTTTTGGACCCGATGCAAAATCTACAGCCCAACTTGAAGATCCTTAACTGGGCACCAAAGTCTCATAGATCCAAGGGTGACCTCTCGCCTCTCATACTTGTGCCCCGCTGGGGGTTGACATTTGGACCTGGAGCGATGGTAGGTGTGGCCCCGGGGATACTTGACCGCAGTCCTTCCAGAAATCCTTTACTCTGAAACTGTTATCACTGAGGAACCTGAATCGTCCACCGCGCTAAACCGTAGAGAGAAGGGTCGGAGGCGGGTACCCCACAATATTCCGATGAGATGAAATTGGGTTCATGCTCCATCGAATATCTGCAGAAAATTCATCCAAAACTGTATAACATGATCAGAAGTATCCAGGGCACTAGATATAGCAGCACTAGCATGTTTATCACCCATATGCTTCAGGGCAGGTTCAAATGGAGGTTCTATACCGTATTTTCGGACTAAAGGCCCACAAAATTTTTTTTGATTTTCTCAGAAATCAAAGGTCGCCTTAAGTCCAGTGCGCCTTATATCTGAACCGTACTTACAGAAACAGCTGCCTTGACTGTGCACAGTCTGCCACCTGCTGGTCATCATCCTTATACAGGTGCGCCTTAATCCGCTGCGCCTTATATATGAATAGACGGCCTTTATTGATGGTGCGCCTTATAATCGGTGCCCTTGATAGTCCGAAAAATACGTGTATCACATACCCCCAATAAGTCACAATCTGATTAATCTGATGACTGTCCTAAGTATTTATAATAAGTATCAGATCGTGTGCGTCTGACACGTGTTACCGGAGTTAAGTGCAGTCTATACACCAGAACCTACATAGGGGAGCAGTTTCTTCTAATGAATTAAGGAAATCTACCATCAACTCAAGCATCAAAATCTTTTTTGTTATCCTTCCATCCAAATCAAATTTTCAAATCATGCTAATCCTGGGGAGGGGTACCAAGACGCTTTGTGGCCCCATATCTCTGATCTCCTCTCTCCCCCTTCCCCTGCTCCTCTCAACACTTCTCAACACTGGCCCCCTACCCTTCCTGTTTGTCATCTGACACAGTAGGAGGAAAGTGCTCATGCACAGTGTAAACAGCCTGTGAAGCTACAGCACAAGGGCTCTGTTAACACCACCACGAGCCCTTATTCTCATAATTGGAAAGTTGATTTTAGAAAGCAGAAGGCTCGGATACAGTATAAGACAATTCCCACACCACTGTGCCATGTCTGAGTAAGTTCTCCGCTTTATCATGAGGATTTTTGAATATTTAAATATGCCATTAAGTCTGATAGGTTTGGTTCCTCTCTGAAAAATAGGGACCAGGACTGCCATAGACTTTATGTATGACTTCTCTATTATTCAATGGAAATAAGTAGTCGGCTGAGTAGGGGTATGATCCATTCCTTTAAGGATTTATGAATATTCTATGTGATAGCCATAACTGGGAAACCCAATATGCAATCAAGGGATGAATAGGGAACTACTTGTTGTCTTCCATTCTGCAGCTCGCATGGTCTTCATTCTATCTCCAATATCCTCATCATCGATGATGCGACCATACTCCACGTTGACTTTCCAATGGTAGTTTGAGTGGGCGGATACTGCCAGGGCCAGAGCGGAGATCAATCTGTCCAAGTTTCCTTCTATATTGTTACCAAACACTAATAATACAGAGATACAAACGATCAGAAGTTACAGAACTGAATATGGTTCTTCATACAAACTTTTATTAATCACTTTTATTGAAAGTTACTTAGAGGGGTATACAGGATCGGAAAAAAATTGATGTTTTCTTCAAAAAAGCACCCACACCTTGTCTAGTGGTTGTTTGTGGGCTCAGCTCCGCCATATAACTTCTAGGTGCTGAGCCCCAAAACTAGACATGCCTGTTTGTAAAGGTCCACTTTCCATCACATCTATTAATTGATGGCCTGTGTGTAACTCATTCCTATTACAAGTGTATGGGACTGAGCTGCAATACAAGCCTGCCACTGTACAATGTACAGCGCTCTACTTGGTGAGTAGTGGAGAGCCCCAAGAACTTGTCTGGTCTCTCAAACATTGATCAGTGGGGTGCACTGGATGCTAGATCCCTACCAACCTGATATCATCACCCAATCTTAAAGGAAATCTACTGTCAAAATCCATCCTATAAACAGGGACATTATTCTAGATCCAGGCACCGGGACTGTGGGAATCTTCTTTAATTTGTTATCCATGGGCTCCTTCCTTCTAAAATCAACTTTTAAAATCATGCTAATGAGCGAAAAGGACTCTACAAGAGCTTCTGCGCTGGGCTTCACAGGCTGTTTCACTGCTCACTGTCTCACCTCCCCCCTGGATCCACGCACTTCCCCTTCCCTCCGAAAAAACCCTTTAAAATCAGACAACTGGATTTCACAATTGGCGGTGGTCAAGAATGGGTCTCTGTCATAATACACTGGACTCATACTTAGGTATCCAGTATTTTTTTTATTAAAAGATCTTTGGTGCTTGTAGAGTTAATATTCAGCCTGCCATAGAAATGTCGACGTTTCTACTTCTCACTTACATCGGACATGTTAGACAAACTTACAGTGGGGAACGTTGCTCGAAATCCAGGGCGCTGCCGGTGTCCTCGGGACACAAATTCACCCAAAATGTGACCAACGATGGAATTGACATTACGGCAGGGTGTCACCACAGAACCTACTAAGAATATCCTGTGTCATTTCTTCTGATGTCCACATAATCTCTTGTACAATTGTCGCTGGACTGATTGAGAAGGACCGTAGGGCAGAACACAGGAAGATTACTGAGAGGTCGACAATGCACAAAGGACGAGACTGTCCTCCTGTGAACGCCCTACAGGGGCAGGGCGATCACGGGGTCAGGACGTAAAAGAAGGCCGAATATCAAGTGAAGGAAGGAACCTTGGACTACTGGAGTCGATGAAATTGAGGGCCACTCTTTCCATATATAATGGACTTGTCACCCTACAGATTTTTATCTTACTACTGGTGCCCCCACCATGGATGATCGTGGGGGGGGTCCACTTGTGGGATTCCCCCTTTGATCCTGAGAATTAGAGTCTGGATCCTAAAGGCCAAAACAGGCACAAAATTAGAACAGACCATTTGAGTGCATGGCTTGTCGGTTCTTCCAGTATCCCACTCATGGTCTAGCCGTTACCTATAGGCCTGGCAAAACCCTGTCATCCTATAGATGACCTACTTTATCACAGATGGCTGTGATATATTGTCAGAATTTCCCTGTTATCTAGTATTCTTTTTGGGTGATAATTTTGTACAATCCTCTAACCTTTATGTTACTCTATGTATATATCCCACACTACACAGTTATTATGACAATTATATTACTTCGTTCCGGATACTCGTTATCTTTGCTCAGACTATAATTTCAACCAGGATATTTGTCAGATGTGTTTTCTGCCGTCCATTTGCATTTCCTGCCTGGATCCATTAAAATGAAACACGAGAAGAGATTTAATGAAAGGACAGCATGAGCCGTTCCCGGAGACTGAGGATGTCCAATACCCTCCTCTGTTGGCTGGTAATTGTCTGGTAACTGGACTGTTGAATGCTCCCTCTCATGTGTAGATTCCCCCGAACGCTATAAATAGACGTGGATATCATGTAATAGGGCACTGTTGGACAGAAGGTGCGACTTTGTAGGTAGTCCACAGTTAGGGCATTTGGGTTGGGTCTGGTTGTTTTAGGTTTGGAAGCCTAGCTTGTGAGTCTCTACCATATTCTCATTTGGGGATAACTCGTCATCCTAAACCTATATCTGGAACCCCATATCCTAACCTGCAACTGGAACCCCATATCCTGAACCTCGCATTGAACCCCAATATCCTAACCTGTCACCTGAACCCAATATCCTGAACCTGCATCACAAGCACCAATTCCTGGCCCCTGCATCTGTAACCCCATATCCTGAACCTGCACTTGAACCCTAAATCCTGAACCTGCATCTGGAACACCCATATCCTGACCTGCAACTGAACCTATCCTGAAGCCTCATCAGTACATCCTGAACCTGCATCTAGGACCATTCCTGAACCTAGCTGCATCTCCTGAGAACCTCACTGTACCAGATCCTGACCTGCAGCTTGGAACCCATATCCGAACCTGCACTGGAAACCCCATATCCTGAACCTGCACGCAACCCTAATATCCTGCAACTGCATCGAGCACCTCCCCATATCTGAACCTCAATCCTGAACCCTATACTGACCACCAACCCATACCTCCCTGAGAACCAATATCAACGCAATCTGGAACCCTATCCTGAACCTTCATCTGAACCCCATGATCCTGAACCTGCATACTGGAACCCATATCCTGAACCAACGGCCCTTGCCAGCTCCAGAGCACCATATCCTGCCCTGCATCTGGAACCCAATAGGTCCTGAACCTGCAACTGAACCCCATATCCTGAACCTGCATCTGGAACCCCATATCCTGAACCTGCTCTTGAACCCCATTCCTGAACCTGCCAACTGAACCCATATCCTGAACCTGCATCTGGAACCCTAAGATCCCTGACCTGCATCTGGAACCCCAATTCCTACCTGAACTGGCAACCGCCATTATCTGAACTGCAACTGGACCACCATATCCTGAACCGCCAACTGGAACCCTAATATCCGAACCTTGCATCAGACAAGCCAATACCTGTGCCCTGCTCTGAACCAATCTTAACCTGCACTGGACCCCATATCCTGAACCTGCACTGCAACGACCCCATATCCTGAACCTGCAAACTGGAAACCCATATGCTGACACCTGCATCTGGAACCCCTATCCTGAACTCGCAACTGGATTAACCCCATGTACCTCTCTGGAACGCCCATATCTGACCTGCTCTGAACCCCATTCCTGAACCGCATCTTGAACCCCATATCTGAACCTGCACCTTGACCCCTATTACCTGATCCTGGAACCTGCACCGCCTCTGGAACCCCCATATACTGAACCTGCAACTCGGAACCCCCATATCCGAACCTCATCTGGAACCCATAATCCTGAACACTGCATCTGGAACCCCATATCCTGAACCTCATCTGGGACCCAATACCTGTAACCTGCATCTGCGACCCAATATCCTGAACCTGTCAACTGGAACCCCATACCTGAACCTCAGCTGGAACCCTATATCCTGACCAACATCCCAAATCCCAATATCCTGCGCCCTGCATCGGAACCCCATATCCCTGAACTAGCAAACAAACCCCAATATCCTGACCTGCATCTGGCAACCATAGCCTGACCTGAGACTGGAACCCCATATCCTGACCCTGAACTTGAACCCCATCTCTGAACCTGGAACTGGAACCCCATGTCCTGACCTCGTCCAGAACCCCAGTATCCTGAACCTGCATCCAGAACCCTGTTTCCAATCTGATCCTGTCAACTGAACACTGCACTCTGGACTGCTGTTTCATGAGCCTGCAAACCCTGTTCCTGAGGCCTGTACCCCGATATTTGCCTGTTCCCTGTTACTCATGATCCCTGCTACTATCCGCATTTGGCCGAATTACACTTTTATTTGAACCCAACACAACATTTGTTATTAAGATGGGCCTGGGTTAAGCATGAGTCCTCCACGGGGTCTAGTGGTGAATTCAGAATGATTCAATTATGATAAATATGTATCTCTCAACCTGCAGTGATGCTGAGTAGGATGCGTGGAAGCCTTTATCATTTGTGTAAGGGCCATTAGAGACAACCATAGCTCAAGGGCGTTACTGAGGAGCGTCACGGGGGTGATGGGATTACTCTGCGCAAAAACGCCCTAACACACAAAAAAATATATGACATAAATTATGCTGCAAAATTTCAATAACTAGCAGATCTGATGACACCAGTGGGGAGCCCACCTTTTAATATTGCAATATTTTGACTTCTAGTGGCCACAACCAGGGCGCTACCTTAGACTTTTAACTGTCCCTCTAATAAAATGCATACAATACACAGGTGTACACGTGAAGGGCCACTGGAGGATGCCCTCTGCTGGATTTTTTGGGACCAATTGAAGATCGTCTAGTCTTAACCTATAACACACTGCCACTAATCGCTCCATTGCGCAGGTACATTTCCATATTGGACCAATAGAGGGGGGATGGCGTAATTATCTCCATCCAAAATCTCAACAAAGTCTTATACTTCTAGATTTCTGCCTCCGTTCGGAATCCCGAAGGAGAGGTTTACGGTGGTTTAAACTGTGGGGGAAGTTGATAAAATATTATTAATACAATGAAATAACTTTCCATACAGTGTTCTTTTTTTAAATTGATAGTGCCTATTGATCCATGGTTGCACCATCCCCCAATAAGTTTAACGCTTCATCCGTGTACATAACCACTACCATAACAGCGCTATACCATACTGTCAGCTTTAATAACAGTATTGGGTACAGGATACAGTTGTTGGTTCAGTGATCACTCACTGGCTCATAGTCCAGCATTTGTAGTCCAAATGTGTTATCCACATGTGTGTATCCAGATAGTGTAGTCAGATGGTAGTCCCAGATGTGTAGTCCAGATGGTGGAGTCGCAGATGTGTAGTCAAATGTGTAGCCCACATATGTACGCTTAGATATGATGCCCAAATATGATCCAGATTTTAGCCAAATATATAGATCTAATATTTCGCTCAGATATGTAGCCTAAAACCTGAACCAGCTATGTACTCCATGATAGTTGACAAGATATGAAGCCCACAGGGAGCTAGTTTTTAGGTCCAAATATGAACCCGCATGTTACTCCAGATTATGTAGACCAATATGAAGCCCACCATGTGTAGTCTAGTTTTATTCCAAATGGAAGCCCCTCATGTACTCAGATATGAAACCCAGATGTTTAGACAGGTATTTAGTCCAGATATGTAGCAAATATGGGAATATAAATATGTCATTCCAGTAAGTATCCAGAGATATGTATTAGTCCATTATTTACCAGACATGTAAAGACCAATATAGGAAGCCTAGACCAATTGGGGCTAGATTTACTTACCCGTCCATTCGCCGACTCAGCGGCGTCGTTCTATGCGGAGGATCGGCGTCCGGCCGGACTTCACTGAGGTAAGTTCCTCTCGACGTCCACAGGTGTCGCTTTGCGGCTAAGTTTCATGGTATGCACGCAGTTCACTGCCTCCGCTGGTGCTGTAAGTGCTTGTCAAGCACACTTTTTTTAATAAAATGCGGCTGTTTTTCCGACTCCGTCGGTCTTCATACGGCCAACCCCCCCGATTTTCCGGCTGCCGCATACCGGCGTCTGTGCCACATCCGATCGCGTGCGCACAAAATCCCGGGGCAATTCTGGGAAAAGTCGGCGCAAATCGGAAATTTTTCGATACCCTGTCGGAACCACAACATTCGGTGCCCTTATGAAATAACCCCATAGTTCAGATATATCGCCTAATTAAGAGTAGAAAAATAACAAGCCTAAAAATGAAGGTGCAAAATATGTAGTACAGATATGTAGCACCTATAGGTACCCAGTATTGTGTCCAGAGTATGAATCCTATAGTTACCCACGTATGTGGTCCAAGATAAGTACCTATAGGTACCCCAGATATGTGGTCTCAGATATAGTCCCTATAGTACCACCATATATGTGGCCCAGATAGGATATCCGATAGGTACCCCCAGATATGTGGGTCCAGATATGAAGTCCCTATAGTTACCCCAGATAGTGTCCAGATATGAAGTACTCTAGGTACCCCCAGATATGTTGGTCTCTGAAGTGACCTAATAGGTACACACCAGATTGTGGTCCAGATATGATTACTATAGGTACCACCCCCAGATATGTGTCCCGATAGAATACCCTCTATGTACCCCAGATTGTGGCCCAGATATGAAGTACCTATAGTACCCAGAATATATAAGGTCCAGATATGAAGTACCTATAGGTACCCCCAGATATGTGGTCCAGATATGTAGCACCTATCGTCCCCAGATAGTGGTCCCAGATATGAAGTACCTATAGGTACCCCCAGAGTATGTCGTCCACATAGCATCTCTCCCAGAAAATAAGGTGCCAGTTAGGTGACAACCACTGCAGCCAGAAGATTTTCCTGACTGTGCACCTTAAAGAGAGCACATTTACAGTGTCATGGATCCGCTACAGTGTCATGGATCCGCTACAGTGTCCTGGATCCGCTACAGTGTCCTGGATCCGCTACAGTGTCATGGATCCGCCACAGTGTCACGGATCAGCTTCAGTTGCCATCATGTATGTGAACGGAGTAGATGTTACCTATAATGAATGGTATATAATAGTGCGTTATAAGATCTTACCAATTGAATACTGGGCATTGAATCCTGAACGGGGGGTACTGCCATCTGTCCTAAAGCTCAGGTACATGGCAGTGCCCAGTGATTTATAGATGACTGGCTTTGTGTTCCCGCACAGTTTCGCGAGGAGCCTACTGCTAGACTCTGCGCCATCCCTTATCTCCAGGTGACTGTTGCTGCAACTGATGCAAAACAAAGAATATTTCTTATTACATGGTTCAGCATTCTTAATGTGACGGCTTTCTAATATCTGCATCAATTCATTGTAAGTTCAATATCGCTGCTTGCTCTCTAGTAATTGCTCTCCAATTTTTTTAAAACAATGTTTAATTTTTTAAATTTTTTTTTTACAATTTTTTAGACCCCCTAGGGTACTTAAACCCAAGGTGGTCTGACCGATCTTGCCATATACTGCTATTGCAGTAGTAGTATGGCGTATTTGCACATAATCTGTTACATAGTGACGGATCATCACTCCCCGATGATGTCACAGCGAGCATCAACCATAACACAGCCAACGGATCCAGAAGAAGCTTCTGTGACATACACAGGAGCCCCTGAGGCCCATTTGGATATTTAAAAATTTTAAAATATGCTGAATGGTCAAGGGATTCTGTTTCTGGGGGCACACGCCAGCGTGTAAGTATGCATCAATAAAAACCACTAAATCCATGTACAGGCAGTCCCCTACTTAAGGACACTCAACTTACAGACGGCCCCTAGTTACAGACAGACCCCTCAGCCCCCTGTGACCTCTGGTGACCTCTCTGGATGTTACTATAGTCCCAGGCTGCAATGATCAGCTGTAAGGTGTCTGTAATGAAGCTTTATTGATAATCCTTGCTCCAATTACAGCAAAAAATTTTGAAACTCCAATTGTCGCTGGGGCAAAAAAAAAATTTTGTCTGGATCTACAATTATAAAATATACAGTTTCGACTTACATACAAATTCAACTTAAGAACAAACCTATGGAACCTATCTTGTATGTAACCCGGGGACTACCTGTAGTTGATTTTGCTGAAGTGCATTGGATGGGATTGCATGGGGCTGCTCAGAACCTGGACCAGAACAGTGATGTAAAAGGGATCCCAACTTTTAGATTTTACCAACTGTGGGGCACCCTAGCAGTAGATCATCACTTGCTACAGTGAGAAAACAACTTTATATAATATAGTCAACAGAGTACAATATAAAAGTATGGAAAGAGTAACAGTACTTGTCCGAGGGTTCAATGTAAAACTGATCTTGGAATTGTATCTCCACCGCTTCGCCATCTGGCACTATGATGGTCCAGTCACATTCTGTGTTTCGGGGATAAGCGTTGGGATAATTTGGTGACGTGACCAAACCATTGGGGTCAGAGTCAGTGACATATATGGTCCCTCCACAAGCTGCAAAGAAGCACAATAAGGATGATTGTCACAATTATTACTAAGCAGTCCATGGGTGGTTTTTGGCATTGCAGCTCAGCTATATTGAATTTAATTAGACAGAGCTGCAATACCACAGACGAACAGGTGGGGCGCTGTTTTGTTTTTTTTTTAAACCTTTAATTATACACAAATTATACAAACAATCAATGCCAGTTATATAGTACAGGATGACCCGCTAGTCTTTCTGTAAACTGATCATGAAGATCCCATAAAAGGTACTACCACTGATCAGCGGTTCTGGACTTAATTTGGCACCAAAAGCAACATTGAGAATTTAGCTTATAGCTCCGCCTTGTTCTCTGTGTGGTGGTTGAACCAGGTAATGTCAGCTCAGCTCCCACTGAAATTGTTCTATGTATTCCATCACAGAACGTCCACTTAATGTAGCCAGTTCTGGTGGTCGCACATGCTCAGTACATCAGTACTATCGCCTAAATCCTCTTGAACCTGGGCAGTAGGTTGATTTCTATAATTGTGCAGACAATCAGTATGAATCAGTGGACTAGAATCCTCTCCTTCTCACTGGAATTAGACATATGAGATGGACGTTCTGAGAGGGAATGGAAAACCGGGTGGTACCATAACAAAGATGGAATGTAAAATTTAATAAGATACCCCCTTAAATTCTTAATGTTACCTCCTAGAGACTAACAAATATAGGTCAGTGCTGTATTCTGCTATCTCAAGCAGTCCCTTAGACAGTGAATAGGTCATCAGTGCACAAGTTTGACCTGATCTGCTCCAGTTTAAAAGGGAAGTTTATAAAGTTCTGGTTATAGGTAGTGGTCCATGTGGTCTTATCCAATCAGCAAGTTCTCCCCTAGCATTAAAACATGGATCTAGCCCTTTAAGCCGGAGACCATCTACATTTCATACATACCAAGACTTTGTGCTTCATATCTGAGTTTAAACCCTTTCCCTTCATTACTGGCGTCTGTGATGAATCGGACAAAGAGCTCGTTGTCGGTGGTGTGCACGCTGGACGGAGGGTTCGTGCCGCAGAATTTTCCATTTCCAAGGGAAGGGGATGAATCATCAGGACCATTTCTCAGCTGGTGACATAATATACATTAGTCCTATAGTCACTGGGACTCATTACAATTATTTTCCTGGGTAAATAGTGACCTACCTCTATGTAGTCTCCACCACCGCAGGAGCCATCGGTGTTCACTACTTCGAAGGTCTGCTCAAAATGGACCACAATTGTGAAGCCGGGGGTGACCATGACGTGCCACGTGCAGTTCTGATTGGGGATGTAACTTGTGGGGTAATTGTGTGATGTTATCACTCCTCTGTTTGCATGTAAGTATCCACCGCAGCCTGAGGAAGAAGAGGAATACATGACTGCAGAGACAACCTCCTTGAGAAGAGAGACTTAGTCACCATGATGGAACTGCAGAGACAACAATTGTCATCATAACTTGGCCTAATAGTATAGTGACAAGCATCTTAACATCTTCTAGATCATGTTTCTACCATGGCCGAGTGTGGTGGCATCATCCAGAAAATGAACTTTGAAGTGGAATGTTAATTGGTAATGTAAAGTCAAGGAGGCGGAGAGTTTAACACTGAAGTCAAGCTCTCCCCAGTTTTAAATGTCTCCTCCTGTGATTGACATTAAGCACCAGACATCAAGAGATCTTTTTAGTGTTGTTTTTAGATGCAGGACCGGCAAAGGGGTTGTTCTGAGGTCGGGAGAGCTTGACTTCAGTGTTGAACGTTCCGCCTCCTTGACTTTAACTTGGCTAAAAAGAGCAGTATGTGGTTAGTGGGGGGCATTAGAGGTTATGGGGGATGGATGCAACTGTATGGCATCCATCCCTGGCCTCCACTGAATGCCTAAATATGCACATTTATGCCACTTGGGAAACACCAGAAATATTAGCAGCAACAAATCACTGCCTTCTACTGATGTTCATTCCATCTCCCGCTTTAAGAGGGAGGAGCCTAACAGGAGGATGTATCCCACTGTATGAGCATTGCTGATGGCCTACGTTGTAAGGATAGCTCGGGCATACTCCCAATGTATCCCGACAACAGATAAACGAGATCTAAATGCAGCCTAACTCTTGCAGGTGTATTTTACTCCACAACCTCCCTTACTTGATCATATACTGACCTACGACTGCTGACATTAAAAGGTTCATGATCTGCTTACTGGTAGAAGGACATGTCTGGCAGTCAGTGTATCATAAATTACAGTTCAGGGAAAAATACTTATGATGCTTAGACTCAGGGCCGGCGCCAGCACTAGGCATAACTGGGCAAGTGCTGGGGCCCAGAGCTGCTGGGGGGGCCCACATAAGTCTGTATATAAGGAATCTAAGGGGGTGAGGGGGGCTGTATCTAATGAATCCATAGGGGGTGAGGTGGGTTTATATAAAATAACCATGAGGGGGCTATTTGGTATGATAAACTAGGGAATATTTTAGAGAACAGGAGACGGCATGTGAGTTCACTGCAAAGGGGCCTACGAAGGATCTGTCCCCCAAGGGGCTATAAAAAACCTAGAGCTGACCCTGCTTAGACTGTCAGACCACAAAAGAGATCACAAGGTTGTAAGAGGGGTTAATGGGCAGATTGTGACTGTTTTTACCCCTAGAGCTACACTACTGATCCCAACAGATACATTTGGATGGATATGTGCAAAAAAATTCTATCCAGGCCTACAACGGGATCGGCATTACCCAGCATTACTTAATAAAACCCTTGGAGGTATGTGCGGAGTGCACGGCCAAGATGGAGGATATTATATATACAATTCATAACAGGTAAAAGTTATCAGTGAAAGAAACTTTACTTTTATGATAAGATGCATTGAATCCTCTCCCTGAAACGCTTCCATCAGAGGCAAAATACAAAAACATGGCATCTCCGGATGATCGGATTGGTCCAGGAACCTCCCGACCACAGATGGTGGAAATTTCAGGTGCGAGGTTGTTGTCTCCTTCATAGCGAAAAAATAATGGAATTTATGTGAGAAAGTTTAGAAAGTAACACCAGTAGTTATATTAATAATAATTGCTCAATTTTTTTTCATAGACATTGGGGCAGATTTACTTACCCGGTCCATTCGCGATCCAGCGGCGTGTTCTGTGCGGTGGATTCGGTTCCAGCTGGGATTCACTAAGGTAGTTCCTCTGATGTCCACCAGGTGGCGCTGCTGCGCTGAAGTTTCCCGAGGCCCGCCGGAATGCACTGAAGTTCACCGGCCTATACCTGGTGAAGGTAAGCGCAAGTCCCGCAACACTTTTTTTTTTTTTTTAAATGCGGCGGTTTTTCCGAATCCGTCGGGTTTTCGTTCGGCCACGCCCCCCGATTTCCGTTGCGTGCATGCCAGCGCCGATGCGCCACAATCTGATTGCGTGCCCCAAAATATATTCGGGTAACATGTTGGGAAAACGCGAATTGGGCCCTTAGTAAATGACCCCCAATGAGTTAAAGGGCTTTTTTTGGGATTAAAATATAGAATGTCCTCAATATCTTAGTCCTGGAAAATTCCAGATAACTTTACAGATTCATGACACATCCACTAATGGGAATATTACTTCATAATATGCAATTCAATATAGAACAGACAGCTGTAAGCTCTGGGGCTCCCTCTAGTGGTGACTGGCGGCACACAGAATCTTTTAAACCAATGGCTTTGGGGTTGGGAGGATTTGGAGCTCTATACGAGACAAACACTATCACTATATAGATATAGTAAAGGAACTAATTTTTACCCATTTTTTAGGGAATTTTTGGAATAAAAACAAATAATTTGTAAATGTGGACATTCACTTTAACTGTGTTATTATAGAATAATCCGTCTCTTACCATCTCTGATGATAAGCTTGTCATCAGCACATGTGCTGTGGGCCTCAATATCAACAGACAGGAGATTCAGCTCCACCGTGGACCCTGGAGACCTGATCACCCAGGTACACACAAGCCTTACACCGTACATATCCGGCCATCCAGGAGAGAAGAGAAATAATGGAGTTTCTCCGGTCTGTAAAACTCCACCACAGGCACCTGGAATGGAAATGTCAGCAACTTTATGCATCTTGAAACAAAAACTGAAATAGCGCCACCTAGCTAAAAGTTTGATTGAAAATAATATTACAAAGATGGGTTATGGAGTTTTGAGAGCCAATACCAGGAAGGACAATGGACATAGCAAGGGTATGCTCACTTCATTATGAATTTTCATGTTATGGGGACCCTGAGGGCTCCAGAGGCTACTGATTGGCCACGATTTGCCTGTAGTCTATTTTGGATCTATTTTTGCACAAAAAAAAATTCTAAAAAAATTTTTTGGTTCTGTCACCAAAAATGACTTTACATTAGAGGTTTTCGGACCCCGATGCAAAATCTACAGCCCAACTTGAGATCCTTAAAGGGCACCAAAGTCAAATAGATCCAAGGGTGACCTCTAGCCTCTCCACTTGTGCCCCAGCTGGTGGTTGACATTTGGTACCTGGAGCGATGGTAGGTGGTGGCCCCGGGGATACGTTGACCGCAGTCCATTCCAGCAGAAATCCTTTACTACTGAAACTGTTATCACTGAGAAACTGAATCGTCACCGCGCTACCGTAGGAGAAGAGGGTCGGAGGCGGGGTGACCCCACAATATATGCCGATGAGATGAAAGTGGGTATCAGGTCCATCGAATATCTGCAGAAAAAGTCATCCAAAACTGTATTAACATGATCAGAAGTATCCAGGGAACTAGATAATAGCAGCGCTAGCATGTTACTACCCATAGTGCTTCAGGGCAAGGTTCAAAATGGACATGCCAACTATTCTCATGGGTCTATACTATAAGGACTATAAGGCGCACAAAATTTTTTTTGATTTTCTCAGAAATTATAGTCCAGGCGCCTTATAGTCCAGTGCGCCTTATATATGAACAGTACTTACAGACAACAGTTGCCTTGAACTGTGCACAGGTCTGCCACCTGCTGGTCATTCATCCTTATAATCAGGTGCGCCTTATAATCCAGTGCGCCTTATATATGAACCTAGACGGCATTTATTGATGGTGCGCCTTATAATCCGGTGCGCCTTATAGTCCGAAAAATACGGTATTCACAAATACCCCCAATAAAGTCACAATTCTGATTAATACTGATGACCTGTCCTAAGTATTTATAATAAGTATCAGATCTGTGTGCGTCTGACATTTGGTACCGGATGTTAAGTGCAGCCTATAGCACCAGAACCTACATAGGGTAGCAGTTCTTCTAATGAATTAAAGGAAATCTACCATCAAAATCAAGCATCAAAATCTTTTTTGTTATCCTTCCATCCAAAATCAAATTTTCAAATCATGCTAATCCTGGGGGAGGGGGTACCAGAGACGCTTTGTGCCCCATATTCTCTGTCTCCCCCTTCCCCCTGCTCCTTCTCAACACTGCCCCCTACCCTCTGACTGTTGTCATCTGACACAGTAGGAGGGAAGTGCTCATGTACAGTGTAACAGCCTGTGAAGCTGCAGCACACAGGGTCTCTGTTATTGCCACCAAGAGCCCTTATGCCTCATAATCGGGAAAGTTGATTTTAGAAAGCAGAAGGCACTGGATGACAGATATAAGACGATTCCCACAGTCACGGTGCCATGTTATGAGTAAGTGTCTCCGCTTTATCATGATGGATTTTTAATATTTTAAATATGCCATTAATGTCTGATAGGTTTGGGTTCCTCTTCTGAAAAATAGGGACCAGGACTGCCATAGACTTTTATGGGATTACTCTCTATTATTCAGGTAAATAAGGTCCTAGACGTGGAATCCATTCCTTTAAGGAATTTATGGAATATTCTATGGATAAGCCATAACTGGGAAACCCAATAATACAATCAATAGGGATTAATAGGGAACATACTTGTAGTCTGTCGTAGCTGCAGCTCGCATGGTCTTCAATATCTATCTCCAATATCCTCATCTCGATGATGCGACCTGACTCCACATTGACTTTCCAGATGTAGTTTGAGTGGTGCGGATACTGCCGGGGCCAGAGCGGAGATGCAATCTGTCCATAAGTTCCTTCTATATTGTTACCAAACACTAATAACACAGAATACAAACTGATCAGAAGTTACAGAACTGATAGGTTCTTCATACAAAATGTTAGTAATTAGACATTTTATTGAAAGTTACTTAGAGGGGTTATACAGGATCGGAAAAAAAATTGATGTTTTCTTCAAAAACAGCACCACACCTGTCTAGTGGTTGTGTGTGGCATTACAGCTCCGCCATATAAACTTCTAAGGTGCTGAGCCCCAAAACTAGACATGCCCTGTTTGTGAAAGGTCCACTTTCCATCACATCTATTAATTAGATGGCCTGTGTGTAACTCATTCCTATTCAAGTGAATGGGACTGAGCTGCAATACCAAGCACTGCCACTGTACAATGTACAGCGCTCTACTTGGTGAGTAGTGGAGAGACCCAAGAACTTGTCTGGGTCTCTCAAACAATTGACCAGTGGGTGTGCTGGATGCTAGATCCCTACTAATCTGATATTCATCACCAATCTTAAAGGAAATCTACTGTCAAAATCCATCCTGATAAACAAGGGACATTATTCATAGATCCAGGAACCGGGACTGTGGTATCTTCTTATATTTGTTATCCATGGGCTCCTTCCTTCTAAAATCAACTTTTAAAATCATGCTAATGAGCGAAAAGGGACTCTACAAGAGCCTTCTGCGCTGTAGCTTCACAGGCTGTTACACTGTCTCACTCTCCCCCCTGGTTCCACTGCACTTCCCCCTTCCCCCCCGAAAAACCCCTTTAAAATCACAACTGGATTTCACAAACTGGCTGGTGTCAAGAATTGGGGCTCTGCTCATGAATACACTGGACTCATAACTTATGTATCCAGTATTTTCTTTTATCAAAAGATCTTTGGTGCTTGTAGAGTTAATATTCAGCTCTTCCATAGGAAAATGTCGACGTTTTCGACTTCTCCATTACATCGGACATGTTAGACAAACTTACAGTGGGAGAACGTTGCTCGAAATCCAGGGCCGCTGCCGGTGTCATCGGACACAAATTTCACCCAAAAAATGTGACCAACGATGGAGGTGACATTACTGGGCAGGGTGTCACCACAGAACCTTCCTAAGAATAATCCTGTGTCATTTCCTTCTCTGATTTCCACATAATCTCTTGTACAATTGTCGCTGGACTGAAGTGAGAAGGACCTGAGGGCAGAACAATACAGGAAGATTACTGAGAGGTCAGACAATGCACAAAGGACGAGACGTCCGTCCTGTGAACGCTCTACAAGGGGCAGGCGGATCACGGGGTCAGGACGTAAAAGAAGGCAGAATATCAAGTGAAGGAATAGGAACCTTGGACCTACTGGAGTCGATGAAATTGAGGGCCACCTCTTTCCATATAGAACATGGACTTGTCACCCTACAGATTATTATTCTTACTGGTGCCACCACCATTGATGATCAGTGGGGGGGTCCAATTGTGGGATTCCCCCTTTGATCCTGAGAATTAGAGTCTGGATCCTAAAGGCCAAAACAGGCAACAAAAATTAGAAACAGACACATTTGAGTTGCATGGCTTGTCCGGTTCTTCATGTAGCCCAACTCATGGTCTAGCCGTTACCTATAGGATGACCTATTTATTATATGGCTGTGATATATTTCAGAATTTCCCTGTTATATGTATTCTGTGGAGTGGATACATTTAGTACAATCCTCTACCTTATATTAGCTCTATGTATATATCCACACATACACATTTATTATACAATTATATTACGTTACGTTCCGGAGATCTGTTATCTTTCCAGACTATAATTTGCACCAGAATATTTGTCAGATAGTTTTCCTGCCAGATTTGACATTTCCTGCCTGGAATCCATTAAAATGAAACAAGCGAGAAGAGATTTACATGAAAGACAGCATGAGCCGGTTCCCGGGAGAGCTGAGGATGGTCCATACGCACTCCGTGTTGGCTGGGTAATTGCCTGGATAACTGGGACTGTTGAATGCTCCGCTCTCCATGTGTAGAGTTCCTCCGCACGCTATAATAGACAGTGGAAGATCAGTGTAAATAGGGGCAGGTGGGACAGAAGGTGAGACTTTTGTATGGTCACAGTATAGGGCATGGGGGTTGGGTGTGGTGGTGGGTTTGGAGACTAAGACTTGTGATGTCTCTGCTCAAATTCTCATTTGGGGATAACTCTGTATCCTAAACCTATATCTTGAACCCTGAATCCTAAACCTATATCTGGAACCCCACATCCTGAACCTGCATCCAGAACCCCAATATCCTGGCCCTGTATCTGGAACTCCATATCCTGAACCTGCTACTGGAACCCCATATCCTGAACCTGCAGCTGGAACCCCATATCCTGAACCTGCAGCTGGAACCCCATATCCTGAACCTGCAGCTGGAACCCCATATCCTGAACCTGCAGCTGGAACCCCATATCCTGAACCTGCAGCTGGAACCCTATATCCTGAACCAGCATCCAGAAGCCCAATATCCTGGACCTGCATCTGGAACCCCATATCCTGAACCAGCAAACAGAACCCCAATATCCTAGACCTGCATCTGGAACCCCATATCCTGAACCAGCAAACAGAACCCCAATATCCTGGCCCTGTATCTGGAACTCCATATCCTGAACCTGCTACTGGAACCCCATATCCTGAACCTGCAGCTGGAACCCCATATCCTGAACCAGCAAACAGAACCCCAATATCCTGGACCTGCATCTGGAAACCCATATCCTGGAACTGGAACCCCCATATCCTGAACCTGCATCCAGAACCCTGTTTCTAATCTGATCCGGTAACATTGAACCTGTACTCTGAACACTGTTTCAGAGCCTGCACCCTGTTCCTGAGCTTGTACCCCGATATTGTGCCTGTTCCCTGTTACTCATATCCCTGCATACTTATCCGCATTGGCCGAATTAACTTTTATTTGAAACCCTAACAGCAACATTTTAAATGAATGGCCTGGGTTATACATTGAGTCCTCCATCGGGGTATATGGTATATTCAGAATAGAATTCAATTATGGATAAATATGTTATTTCTCACCTGACAGTGATGCGGAGTAGGATGCGTGGAAGCCCTTATCATTTGTGTAGCCATTAGAGACAAACCTGAGCACAAGAGCGTTACTGAGAGACGTCACGGGGTGTGGGATTACTCTGCCGCAAAAACGCCCTAAAAACAAAATTTCAATAACTTAGCAGGAATCTGGATGACACCAGTAATGGGGAGCCCACCTTTATTAATTACATAATTTTGACTTCATGTGGCCACAACAAGGGGGCGCTACCTGTAGACTTTTACTGTCCCTCATCAGGAGCTAGATAAAATGCATACAATACACAGGTGGTAACACTGTGAGCCCACTGGGATGCCCTCTGCTGGATTTTTGGGACCCAATGAAAGATCTTCTAGTCTAACCTACCAGACACGACTGCCACTAATCTCTCATTGCACAGGTACATTTCTCATATATACCAATAGATGGGGAGGCGTAATTATCTCCATCCAAAATCTCAACAAAGTCTTCAGTACAATTCTGATTTCTGGCCTCTGTTCGGAAGTCCGTGAAGGAGATGGTAACGTGGTTAACTGTGGAGAGAAGTGATAAAAATATAATGAATACAATTAATATAACTTTTCATAGAAGTTTTTTTTTATTGGATAGTGCCCTAGGTGATACAATAATGGGGCACATTTACTTACCTGGTCTTGTCGCGATCCCGCGGTGCGTTGTCCGACGTGGATTCGGGTCTGCCGGCGATTCACTAAGGTCGTGCGCCCGATATCCTGCATGTGTCGCTGCTGCGCTGAGGCCTTCTTCTTCACGGTGCATGTGAGTGCTTGATCTTGCGACACATTTCGTTTTTTAAATTCCGCAGTTTTTCCGAATCCGTCGGGTTGTCCGACGTACGCACCCCCGATTTCTGTCGCGTGAAAGCCGGGACGATTGCGCCAAAATCCGATCGCGTGCGCCAAAATCCCGGCAGAACTTGTCACAAAACTGAAAAATTCGGGAAACCTGACGAATGTGCGGCCGCAGAGCCCTTAGTAAATGAGCCGCAATATGTTGCCACCATCCCCCAATATGTTGAACTGTCATCCGGTGTACAAATAACCTTACCACACAGCACTTATACACATACAGCTTGATACAGTATGGAGTCCAGATACAGTATGTTGGTTAGGTATATAGCCAAGGTATGAAACCTACAGTATATACATAGCCCAGATATGTAATCCAGATGTGTAGCCCAGATATGCAGCTTAGTTATATAGCCAAAATATGTAGCTTAGATATAATGCCGAAATATGAAGCCCAGATATGTTGTCTAGATATTTAGTCCCTATATGTAGCCCAAATATGAAGCCCAGCTATGTACTCCAGATATGTAGACTAGGTATTTAGTGCAGATATGTAGTCCAGCTATTGAGTCCAGTTATTTTGTCGGAGTATTTAGTCCAAATATGTAGCAAAAATATGGAATTTAAATATGTACGGTATTCCAGATTAGTAGTCCAGAGATGGAGCCCAGATATGTATGTAGTCCGAATATTTAGCCAATATCTGTAGACCAAATATAAAGCCTAGACATATAGTCAATATATATATCATAATTAGGAAGTGCAAAAATATAGCCTAAAAATGAAGTGCAAATATGTAGCCCAGATATGTGGTCCAGATATGTAGCACCTATAGGTAGCCCAGATATGTGGTCCAGGTATGTAGCACCTATAGGTAGCCCAGATATGTAGCCCAGCTATGTGGTCCAGGTATGTAGCACCTATAGGTAGCCCAGATATGTGGTCCAGGTATGTATATCTCCCATAAAAATAAGGTGTAGTTAGGTGAAAACCAATGCACCAGCAGATATGTCCTGCACTGTGCACCTTTAACCACATTTGCCCCAAGGTAAAAAATGGAACAATAATTATAGGTTCATCTACAAATTAAGAAGAAATTCTGTAACACTCAGACATAAAACATGTACAGCAGGAACTTACAAGGCTCCAGAGCTTTTATAATCCAAGAACAGTTCTGATTGTTCGGATACTTGGCCGGATACAATGGAGAGGAAATAACTCCGCCAATGGCATCGGCCACAATGGAGCTTCCACATACTACAAGACATTCAAAGAGGAAATTCATCGAGGTCAAGACGTGAATAATAATAATAATGCAAATATGAACCAAATGTGGACCATGGCTTTCATAAGGAGAAGTGAAAACTTTTCCCTAATGTGGTCCCATTACTATGACCAGCAATAGGAAACAATGGGATACAGACAAGGGCAGATGCCGTCCACTGAGTACAGGACGCCGTATCCAGCCGTCTGTATACTGCAAGGGTATAGCACTGCAATGTAACAGGGACTTACAGGGTCCAATAATAAGACACAGAGACCCAGATTTATTATGACGGAGAGAGCACATTAATCTCCCTTTACTCAGCACTTTTAGTGTTTCTAAGCCCCTCCCACTACAATCGGTGTGGGCGGGGGTGGCCCAGGGCATGAACGCCCAACCAATCACATTTACTGTAGTCTGCGCTGAAGTTCCGGCAGAGAGTAGAGCACAAAACTACCAATATTCACTACGAGACCAAAGCCTCTTAGTGATTATCCTGCACAGGACCATCAGCAGGGGGGGAATGTTAAGACTAGTCTTCTAAACTCCAGTCTTAATAAATTCCCCCCAATATCCCAGCATCAGAACCAGGTTTATTTTCATGTTTTATTCCCATTTTTTACTCAGCACCTTCAAAAATCCCTCCCCTCCTGCAAAATTTTAGTCACAGGTTTTTACGGAGCCGTAAGAGGGCTTGTTTTCTGTAGGACAAATTGTACTTTCTACTGGTCAGTACCATCACAAACATAGCAAATATTAAAGTTTATATTATAGTCCCAAAACCTTGAAAACATTTTTTTTTATTAGATCACAGAACCTGCTGCTGGGTTTCTTAAAGGACCCAGGAAATCTACCATCACAATCCATCCTGATAAACCAGGGACATTACTCATAGATCCAGGCACCGGGACTGTGGTAATCTTCTTATATTTGTTATCCATGGCCTCTTTACTTCTAAAATCCACTTTTAAAATTATGAGCCAGAAGGGCTCTGGGGCGTTACTGTGAATGAGCACTTCCCCCCTCCCACTGTGTGCTGAAACTTCCTATACTGCTGAGTGCAGCAGGAAATTTATTTGAAGGAATCCTGTCTGGTAGTTGGGGACCCCTGTAACACCAACATGCCTTTGTACAGCGGGGGTTCAGGGTACCAAATATTATCTCACCTCTGCTCTTTGGGGCAACTTAGATAAAACCTGGTGGAAAGGTGCCATGGGTCCAATGATATGAATTCGTGTAAGGCACCCCGCACATGCGCAGTGCACCTAATGATGTGGAGGGGGCGGTACAACTCACTTCATTGGTGTTTTGGACATTGAGAAATTAAGGAGTGAAGTAGATCATACTGCTCTGGGCTCCACCAGGCTCACTGCGCATGCGCCACAGACTCACACAGCCCCATATCAGCCACCTGTTGTGGCAACAGGTAGAGGTTTTGTGGTCCTAGACAACCTGAGAGATTCCCTGATAATATAAAATAGATATTACATGGGCTTTGGACATTACAAAACAGACAGGGACCTACCTTCACTGAAGCGGGCACTGAAGCCTCTGTGGCTGGTAGTGCTATCAGAGCGCAGGCGGACAAACATGGTGTTCTGTGTAGATGTCACTGCGCTGGGGATTTGGCTTCCGCACAGAGTGATGAGGAGCTGCGCATCGCTGTTTTCACCATCGTAAATCTGACGGATAAAATGCAAGAAATCAATTGCTGAAAACCTTACTGAAAGTTTATGGATGTCAGATATAAGCTGTGAGCACCAGGCGCATGCGCAGTTAGATGTATTGACATGGGCTTCGTTCTGTAAAATGTGCGTGCGCTAGCAGTCCAAAGTGGTCTCTAGCCACCGGACCTCCAAGCACGGCTGTTACCAGCTTGAATCTGACAAACGCCGCCACAGGTACAGTTAAAGGGGTTACCCATGTGCAACCTATGTAATAATAATCCCTGAAGTCTCATTATGTGATTCAGCAGTCCTGCTACTTACTTTTGTGCTGTCTGCAGACTCTCTATGGTTTTTTGTTTACATGTCTGAGCTCTGATGAATAGGAGGAGCTGTAGCAGGAGCGTTTTGACTTACCCTCCCCTCCCCCAATCCTCCTCTCCCTGTCAGTCAGAAGGGACTGTGAGAAGAAAGATACAGTAGGAGGCACCATGAGGGTGGCCTAGAGCCACGAGGAAGAGGAAGCTGTCTATATATCTGTGTATATATGCGGAGGGCAGCACAGTGAGAACAGGGAAAGGCTGAACCTATCAAAGGAGGCAAAGACACAGTTACATATACATGCAGAGACATGTCTAATGGAAGAGATTAATTGAAAAATGGCCAATCCCTTTAAGGCAAAAAACTTTGGAACTCCAAACCTGCTACATGGAAGTATGCTAATGGTTTAGGGGCCACAATCCTACTGACCAATTATATTATCTTAGGACAGATAGAAATCATAGTAAACAATAAGAAACTGTCATAGTCACAATGGTCATGGATAAAAATTGACTTTTCTGCCGATAGCTTCCGGTATATGATTTTACAGCTTTTCGCTGCTAATAAAATCTATGTAGATAACGTTGGGTTGAGAATGTGCATTTCCAAATTTTGGATCCATGTAAAGGGGTATTATTAGAATTGTTTACATTTTAACTGGAGCAAAGATAGCACAGAGCCTCGTAAACATGAACAAAACCTTCTTAGGGGGCTTCTGTTCCAGCGCTGCTGGTCCTGGTCCCTGGGTCTTCCACTTTCTATTGGATCTGAGGTGATGACACCTCAACCAATCACTAGTCCTTGCGTTACATGTACATGAGGGTCACATGACCACAGGGGCCAACTAATGGAAGAGTAATGACATAATGATTAGATTAGTTGTTATGACTTCTGACTCAACAGGGAGCAGATCCTGCAGTGCTGGAACAGTAGGTCCGTTAGTAGGTGAGTAAGGTCCCATGACTATTGTTTTTCCTATTGCTTTGACTATTCATTCGTTCCACAACAATATCATGATTATAATATGTTTTTTTGTTGTTCAGAGAGATTTCCCATAGGGAGGAAATAAGACCACATGGAGGTCTCACCACAAAACCTCCCCCGCTCCGCTCTACCCCACATCTGGGCTTAATGATATCAATATCAGATCTATATTACCGGAGACTTGTGTATAGCGTCTCATTGTTTATTGGCTGTGTATAAAGCATGTTGCCAGATGTTCAATCTCCCGTCCAATCTGTGGAAGGGGGCGGGTACCATTTCTAGCATTTTAGACACTTTCGAGATTTGAGTCAATGGTTTGGAGCAGGTTCAAAACGAAACACAAACATGGCCCAGGCTTTACTTCTCTTCTCTCTAGGGACCGCCGGAGGTTCCTTAAGTAGGACCCCGTTGGTCTTCTATTTATCCTATCCTATAGAAATAGTATATGTGTTTATGGTTGAATTTCCCCTATTAGCCATAATCATATTCTTCTGTATGGGAAATTATCCGTTAGAATTGAAAGTTAATTAATGTGTAAAACAATGTCCGACCCATTAAAGTGTCTTGAAACAACAGTGAGGATACTAGGGACAACCCTATGTTATTGATGCTTGATAAGCCTTTGAAATACCTTAAAAGGGGTTGGCCACTTTACCTTATGTTTTTGTAATGTGTGAGGGGGGAAGTATATGAGGTAATTTACCAATATACATCTAGTAATAGATCTGCTCTGCTTTCTTGATATGTAAAGTGAAGCCTCCGGTCTTTTACCTCATCAGCCAGAGATTCCTGAGCATAAAATGGCCGCAGATGGAGGTTCACGTGATCTCTATCTGTCCATGAACAATCGCCCTGCCAGGACCTTAATCTTATATTCATGAATACTATCATAAGGTCCTGGCAGGGCGATTGTTCATGAACAGTTATAGATCACATGACCCTCCATCTGCGGCCATTTTATGGTCAGGAATCTCTGGCTGATGAGGTAAAAGACAGGAGGCTTCACTTTACATATCAAGAAAACACAAATAATAACTAATAATAGATGTATATTGGTAAATTACCTAATATCCTGCCCCCCACACTTACACACACATTACAAAAAACATGAGGTAAAGTGGCCAACCCCTTTAAAATTGCCAAACACCCGTCTACCCTTTACTGATGAGGAACAGAAACTTAGAAACAGCTCTCTACATATAGGTGTTATGTTTCAAAGCTCTTTAAGAGGTTGAAATCTGACTTACAGGGTAGATACCAAGATAATCCTAGACCTCATTTGCATACTATTTCCCAGGAATCACTGCTATTAAAGGGGAACCAGTGCTCCAGCTGACCGTCTTATGATAACACGGCCCTTCTTATGGAATACTGGGACCAGACAAGACTCGGAATAGAACATTCCCTTTTAATATCATATCTCTCAAAGGAAGCCTTGTCCGGCCCGGCTCAGTGTTCATGCTCATATCAAAGATTTGGTGATTAATGAAGATAATTGGTGGGGTTGAACCATCTCAGCTTGGCGTCTCTTCGTTGTTCTCGCCCCCTGGTTCACACACACAAAGAGAACACAAACTCAGTACTGTTCAGAAATTTTGGACATAAGAGAGGAGGTCATGGGGTGTCACTTTCTCTAGTCTATTGGCAAGGAGAGACGTCATTCTCTGAAGCCTGTACATACCAGAGGGGTGAACGTCTCCAAGACCTCTACATGGGCATCCAGAGGGTCTTGTGTCCGGAATATAATATTCTCCTTGTCTGACCAGTCAGGGCAGTTCATTGGATAAGGCCCATATTAGGGTCCATGAACAAAGACTAATGGGACCAACATTGACATTGGTATAGTAGAGATTTCTGAATTTTTTTTTTAAAAAGGAGCAAGACCAGTGCTGGTTCCTCAGTTCTAGGGACATCTGGTCCCATGTGAACGAGTGAACATGACAATCAATTCACTAGCCTCAACGGTAACTTGTGAATTACCTTTATGCGACCGCTGAGGCCAGCTATTGACAACATGCACAACAAACGTAAAGTCAGCGCGTGTGGTCCAATGGGAGGTCCTGTGTTGGTGCGGGAAGCAAAGGGATTTTGGCTTTTTTGGCCCCTAGGGTGCCCCTTTTACATTTAAAAATCTCAAGAAAATCCCTTTAACAGGTGAGGTTTTTTTTATGGTGTAATGTGAACTGCAGTTTAATCTGTAATATTCTCAGACAACCCATTTAACCCATAACTATCACAATATTTGTTTTTTTCCACAGCCATATGAGGGCTTGTTTTTATTTAGATGAGTTGTATTTTTAGTGGCATCAATTTATTTATCATTTAATGGACAGTAAGTAATTAGACAAAATGTCAAACATATATATATATATATATAATGGAATGAAAAACGGGTGCTTGGTCGGGTGGGGGGTTGTTGACTGTGCCGTAGGGTGGGGAGGCCATGCAGGGGGATGGGCGGGCGGGAAGTCACCTGTGCCAGGGGCCGCTCAGGGAGGTGGTGGCTCAGGAGAGAGTTGGGCGGGCCAGGTTTAGGAGTGGACACAGAGGGACACGATCCCGCAGGCACCCAAATTATGTTAACCTTATTTTTTAGGTTAATTTAATTTTTTGTTCAAATATTGATGGAAGATCCCTTTTTTTTGAGCTATATTGCATGATTAAAAAAAAAAATAATTAAAAACCTACAACAAAAATCTGCCGTTGTTGGGTTTTTTTTCTCTCATGTTCGCTGTATGGCAAAAATTAAAATGTAAAAATTAAGTTTTATGTATATTTTTAAATATCGAGTACAAATATATATCTTTTTTGATATATATTTAGGTTTTTTTGTTTTTTTTTTACCTTTATATACAATTTTTCTATTTTCTTATAGGTGATCCAGCAATTCTTAGATTGATTTGCAGCAGTATGGTAAGCCAAGTTTTTTGACGTTTGAAATACACATGCATCCTCAGCCAATTTGCGCATTCACGTTTATGGCGATTTGGCAGAACTAGCGGTTAGCTGAATGATATCTCATGCACATGGTTATGGTTTGTGTCACTGGCCATATATTTATACGTATCTATACGATAAAATACTTCACTTACTTTGAGACTGTCATAGCTACAGATTGAGAAAAAGATGGGAGACTCAATGTCAAAGTCTGTAAAGTTGAGGAGGACTCGATGTCCGGGGTCAACTCTTATCAACCAGGAGCACTCAGTGTTGTGGTCGTAGTTTCTTGGGTAATTCGGAGAATGAATTTCTCCACTGGGTGCTTGAAATACTCCTCCACAACCTAAAAAAGGAAATCTATTATTTTACATACATTTAAACTAGAATGATATACTATATTGATGCAGGGCCAAACCAATAGAGAAAACAGTAGGGGACGGTGAAAAATTTTGGAATGGGCCCAGTGACTTGGAAATACCTTGGAATGTATGATGCCCACTTCAAGATATTTTCAAAAAATTAAGCAACTTTTTGATATGTACTACTTTGTGTACACAGCACCTATGCTGATTTATGTCTGTAGTCAGGGACTACAAATAATAAACCGTGCATAGTATGAAGCCACAGTAATAAACTTTTTCATGTGACCTTACTTCTTGCTGATACGCAGTTGGAGAGTTTGCAAGACTATTGGTAGCAGACACATATAATATATTGTGGTTGCAGGATCAGACTGCACAGGTGGAGACACATAGGTCTGTAAATGAGCTGTATGTGTAATGTCCCAGCGGATGGGTCATCACTAAATTTAGCTCCAGTTACTTTCCTGGTCAGCTGGAGAGCGTCTGGCGAGTTCTACCGTTAAACCTTTATCCTCTTTAAGGCTGGAGTTCCCTCGGTCTGATAAGTAATAGTTACTATAGCTATCCTTTGCTGCCAAAATGTGATGTTTGTGTTATGCTGAAATATTTGTTAGATTTCCTGCAGAACTCCCAGGCTGTAATTGGTTGTTGTTCCCAGAACAGGGAGTCTATAAATTCTCACTCTGTCTGGATTTCTGGGTTGTTCTTTGATTTTAGTCTGACTCGTTGTAGTAGCAGCAGAGCCAACCTGGCTCCTTTTTCCAGCCTTCTGACCACTGGATCCAGGCTTAGGTACTAATAAATTCCTACTCCACAATGAAATCATAGCCACAGCAAACCAATCGACTGCCTTGTGTGTGCCTGCAGGAAGGACCAATATCAGCCTGTTACCTGCAGCTGTGTGGTCTGTGCCTAAAACTGTTGTCAAGTGTGATCTTACCAGCCTCCCCTTCACCATCTGCTCAGGGATCCGTTACCAAATACAAACCGGGAGTGCCCTAGGGGGATCCAATCACTGTACTGATGCCTCCCCCTCTTCTTGCATCTACCCGCTGGCCCTGATGAGAATGGATGAAACCTGTTCTCCTGGACCATATCCTGGTGCTAGGCCGCGCTCCAAGCCAGCCAATCCGGGCAGTCAGGCCCCAGTGGGGTAATGTTACATATACACAAAAAAGGTAAGTAAGGAAGGAATGAGTAAGAGTTTTTGGTAGGTAAGCAAGTTTTGGTAGGGGATTTAATTATGAATTTTTGAGGGTTGTGCGGGGTAATTTTTGTGTAGAGGGGTGATATTTTACGAGGGAAAGCCTTTATCTATGAAGACTTGATAAAGATACAATAGTACAATGTACTTTATACAATATACCGATGCAGTACAGCAGGTTATACCTCCGGGCACTTCCCTCCAAGCAGCGTTGAACCCTTTTCCGTTTGCGGAGGCGTCCGTCTTGAACCGAACTGTTACGGCATTACCAGTACTAGATACCTGCAGAGGATTGCCGGGTGCCCTCGATGTACATAGCTGAGCCAGCCTCGGGGAAGACAGCTCGGGACCCCCATAAATCTGCAAAAGTGGATCGTTATCACATATTACACTCCATATTTGGAAAATGATGGCGCACTTTGATAGAACAGCAATAGAACTTAACACAAGAGACCAAAATCTGGGTCTGAGCAGAGAACGGGGGAAGCTGACAAACAATCGATGAGTAATATTTCAATGGAGAGAAAACGGACTCTGATATTTCTAGATATATCTAGATAAACAATATTCTAGATATTGTCCTTGCTCTTCAGCACTAATTCACAAGGGGGAGCCCTTGAGCTTACTGCGCTCTGTGTTAGGTGTCCGATCACTGGCCATGTCCCCGTCAGTCCAATAGATCTTGATATCATGACTAATGGGAAGTCTTGGACCCCGTTCAAGTGATCATGGGGATCCCAGAGATCAAACGTCTGCCCTCTATCCTATGAATAGGTGATACATTTGAATTTCGGGACAAACCTTTCAATCATATACAGAATATAGAATTCTTTTAAATGAAAAGACATGAAATTTACACATTTGTTCATCATTACATAGGAAATGGGATTCTAAAAATAGCGATGGTGGGAAAATATACATCACGTATAGTACATGTGTCCGAGAGATCCCTGGGGAAGAGGCAGGAAATATTACAACTTGTCTTTATGGGAAAATACTACAGATATGGTAATACATGTATATAGAATATTAAAGGGGTTTTACATTGATGACCTATTCATTGATTGGACTTGTTGGGGGATGGGGGGTCCCGACACTCTGATTTTGGCACATAAAGAATGAAGCTGAAGTCTGACTCCGTTCCCTGTGTAGTGGTTGATGTTAGAAACTGCAGCTCAGCTCCTATTCACATAAATGGGAATTTGGCTGCAGTTCTCAGGGTCGACCACTACACAGGGAATGGAGCTATATATTTCCAGACGTGCCAGAATCAAATATTTTGGGGGATTTTCAGTGTCAGACAATTCCTGATCTGATATCATGACTTATTCTATGGAAAGATCATCAATAACTAATAGGTGGAAAACCCCTTTAAATATATATAAATACAGAGCCAATATATTCCATGGCATGGTACTAAAATAATTGTGTACCAGGCAAGGGAGAGACAGTCTCACAAGAATAGACTTTTCCATAATCTTTGATAAGTTTTGATGTTAGATATAAAATATAAGCAGGATCGGGCTGTGACCCTTCTTGCTGTTACATACTACAACCACTAGAGCAAAATGACCTTTATTGCTGTTATATACTGTTATATAGTACAACCACTGGAGGAGCATGAATTACACAAAATCTATTTACTCTGGACTGTGATAACCATGTAGTGGAGGTCTGTGAGTCATCCCTGGTCCATGTGACAGGATAATATCTTAATCCCTCAAGATTTCCTTCTTGCCAGAATTCAAGAGAAACATTTTAATGGTCTTTAATTAAGATTTCTCGCTTCTTATAGCATCTGTTCTATGTGTTCAGGATATAAAAAGAGGCGACCATGATCCATACAGACACATTGGGGGTCATTTATTAAGGGCCCGATTCGCGTTTTCCCGACGTGTTACCCGAATATTTCCGATTTGCAACGATTTTCCCTGTATTGCCCTGGGATTTTGGCGCACGCGATCGGATTGTGGCGCATCGGCGCTGGCATGCACGCGACGGAAATCGGGGGCGTGGACGCATTTAACGCCGCATTAAAAAAAAAAGTGTCGCGGGACTCGCGCTTACCTTCACCAGGAATAGGCCGGTGAACTTCAGGGCATTCCGGCAGGCCTCGGCAGACTTCAGCGCAGCGCCACCTGGTGGACGTCGGAGGAACTACCTTAGTGAATCCCAGCTGGACCCGAATCCACCGCAGAGAACGCGCCGCTAGATCGAGAATGGACCGGGTAAGTAAATCTGCCCCATTGGGGCTCATTTACTGAGGGCTCCACGGCCGCAGACCCGGATCCTCATCGGAGAACGCACCACTGGATCGCGACTGGACCGAGTAAGTAAATAAGCCCCATTATTCCATATATTGAGAATTTTATAACATTGTCTATTATTCTACTAATTACAGAAGACTACAGAAGGCTGTGACTGAAGGACTGAATCAGTCAAACAAGCACTGCCGATATATAGTACATATCGCTGTGCATTGTATAGTGGCTATGTCTGGTATTGCAGCTCTGTCCCATTAAATGGGACTAAATGGGACTAAACAGGCCATGTGATCAATAGACATGACATTACTAGTATGTGAAGTACCATAGATAACTGATTGGTGGGGGGGCACAGGGTTCCGGATCCCACTGGTCTAAAGTTGATGACTAATCCTAAAACCTTTGATTAAATGTGTATCTTGTCCCTGTGTCCACGGCTAGTTGCTATTGGCTGTTTGGCCATCAATCCAGCAACACGTCCAGGTCAGGCACCCACGTCGGTCCGGTCCTCACAAGTCTGTCCCCATCAGGCTTGTGCACCCCTTAAAGGGATTGTTACCACCAAGCATATTGTACCCCCAAGCGTGAAAATTAATATTATTCCTTTAGTTCCTAATATGCTACACATTTATAAAATGATAAATGTGTATGTGTGGGGCCGGTCTAGTATATTTCAGCAGCAGGATGCACTGAGGCTGATGGTTTAAGCTGTTTTTAGCATTTTCTTCTGCCCCATTAGCTCCATTTACAGTCCACATTCCAAAGTTCTGAGCAATGGAAGGTCCGATGTGCGGAGCGTGATTCTGTATTATACGAGCTCGGTACAGCCGCCACCTCTGGATAATGGGAACAGGGGAAGGATTTGACCCTTTACAAACCAGGAGAGTCTGTACACACTGACACGTGAGGATAGACGCTGCCTGCCGCTCTCTACACTGTGTTCACTTTTACAGGGGCGGTCACCCAAAAAAACGAATACTGCATGCTGCGTTAATTTCATGGGCAAATTAATAAACTCCCAATTAAGTTTTTCATTCAGAAGTGAGCAGATTAAGGGGCACATGTATCATAGTTTCAGCTAGGCAAATTGTCTTTTTTTTGCAACTTTTCCTGTTTTTGCGACTTTTGTTGGCGCTCTTCAAGTGCACCATGGTCTGCACCTTTTGCAATATCTTAACTTTCCAGATGTTCCGTGCAACTTTTCACCTTGTTTGCGACTTTTTAGGTGCAAATCTGTACCTGGTCCAGGGCAGGTGCAAAGGAAGTTTTTTTTTCTTGGACCCGATTTTAACATTTAAATTAGATTAGATTAAATTATTTCAATTTTTCATTTTTTTTTTTCAGACCCCTCATTGCCTGACAGACGCTGCGCTGTGTCCGCTGATCTTCGTCAGCTCCATAGAGATTAATAAGGCAGAACGGTCATGCGCGACTGTCTGCTCCATTAGTCTGACGGAGCGACGAGAAGTCCGACGGTCCCTTCGTTTTCGTGATCTGTGGGGGTCTCATCAATGAGACCCCCACTGATCAGCAAGTTAGCCCTATTTTGTAGATAGAGTCTAACTTTAGTTTGTGGGAAAAGCCCTTTAAGTCACTCAACCTGCCTGGCAAACACCCAGACTGGGGTTACAGAAATCTCACCTCCAGGACCAGTAGGAAGCACTTACCTCCAGCACATCATAATCACATGTCGCGTGATATTCGATATCAAAATCCAGAATAGTGACCTGGATGCTGCTCCCAGGGGAGGCGGTGATATACCAGATACATTCTCGGTTATTGGGATACTTCATCGGATAACCAGGACTGGTGAAGGTTCCATTGGGACCAGACAGATCCCCACCACATCCTGCAGAAATAATACCGCAACATAGTTATGTGATTGTGTATATTATTTCTCACTACTAACAAATAGTTACATTTTGACTTCTTTGTGTAGGGCTGTGTTATAGGGTTTTCGTTAATCAAAGGGGGCTCATTGAGACAACTATACAAAGTGGTCGGCTAATGTTTCTCAGCCTCAGTAGAGTGGCAGTGCACATGCACAACCTTTAATCCAGTGGTGGATGAATGAACCCACATCTTTGTGATTTGTGGGTTTCCAGAGGTGAAGGGCAGCACAGTGGCTCAGTGGTTAGCACTACAGCCTTGCAGCGCTGGAGTCCTGGGTTCAAGTCCCAACCAGGTCAACATCTGCAAAGAGTTTGTATGTTCTTTTGGTGTTTGCGTGGGTGTCCTCCGGTTTCCTCCCACACTCCTAAACATACTGGTAGGTTGATTAGATTGTGAACCCCATGGGGACAGGGACCAATTTGGCAAGCTTTGTTCAGTACTATAAAATCTGTAGGCGCTATAAGAATAAAGAAGAATTAAAAATAATCATATGGACATATGGACCATCTATTGTTATTGTAGTATAGACCCTTCAATTCACTAGATGTTTCTCTATTCTGCTATTGGAAGAATTTTATGCCGAAATATAGAAAAGTAAAGTAGGAACATCACAGCATAATAGTAGAATAAAGTGAACGCAGCTTCCACATCAACATTATCAAGATGGCATGTGCTAACCAGTCACAAGACAGTCCCATGCTGATCTAGTGGTTTATCCAGTGTCCTCCCATGCTGTATGTGTAATGCCAGGACATTGCAAATTAAAAATTTTCTGTGTTTTCCGAGATTTCAAATAAGCTTCTGTTTTCTGTTTTGTTTTTAGAAATTGTGGCCCCCTCACCTAATGGTTGTGTCTGGAATTGTGTTCTTGTAATCGATCAAAGATTCCCACTGATCAGCAAGCTAACCGGTAAATAGACCTTACGTGGTGCTTCCAAGCCAAGACTTGTAGTATAGGAACGCTGCAGCTCCAGAGACTGGAGGCCACATTGAAATGGTTGCTTCTTTGATAAACTAAGGTAAGTTCATGTGCCAGTGTTTTGCTGTTACATGATGTCAAAATATCCATAGGGGGACATAGGGGCAACAATTGCTAGAAAACCAACAGCAATTATGATTATTCCCCCTTAATAACAATAATAATTCTTTATTTATATAGGGCACACAGATTACGCAGCGCTGCACAGAGATTGCCAAATCTGTCCTTTTCCCCAATGGGGCTCACAATCTAATCAACCTACCAGTATGTTTTGGAGTGTGGGAGGAAACCGGAGGATCCGGAGGAAACCCACGCAAACACGGAGAGAACATACAAACTCTTTGCAGATGTTGACTCTGGGACTTGAACTCAGGTCTAAGGGGGCTTGGAGGGATGTGAAGGGAGATGCGGTCGGCAGCAGAGTGGCCGGAGCCTTTTGATGCATCCGGTGGCACTCGATGGTCCCTTCCCTGATCTCCTCCCCCTCCACGCCAAGTTTTTAAAAAAAGCGGCATAAAAGGTGGAAAAGTCACAATTTCCTGTCCGTGCGCCAAGAATTGTCTCTTTTTCATGCCTTGTACAAAATAAAACTGGTGCACAAAGCCTGATAAATCAGCACCATTGTACCTCTATGATGAAGCACCAAACGATGGCAGGGTCCGCCTACACTCAGCGTTAGATGGTTGTCTGTTATCATGGAGATGCATAGGAGCTGTATACTCACAACGCTATGACATTTTTTATTTTCAGCAAGTTTCAACATTGGGGGGGGGGTCATTTACTAAGGGCCCGATTCGCGTATACCCGGCGTGTTACCCGAATATTTCCGTTTTGCGCAGATTTCCCCTGAATTGCCCTGGGATTTTGGCGCACGCGATTGGATTTTGGCGCATCGGCACTGGCATGCACGCGACAGAACTCGGGGGGCGTGGCCGAACGAAAACCCAACGGATTCGGAAAAAACAGCGCATTTAAAAAAAGTGTTGCAAGACTTGCACTTACCTTCACTAGCAATAGGCCGGTGAACTTGAGTGCGTTCCGATGCTCTTTAGCGCAGCAGCGCCACCTGGTGGACATCGGAGGAACTGCCTTAATGAATCCCGGCCGGACCCGAATCCACCGCAGAGAACGCGCCGCTGGATCGCGAATGGACCGGGTAAGTAAATCTGTCCCATTGTTTTATTTGTATATTTTGCATCAGAGCAATAAAGACAGTGGAATACCTTGTAATCTTTGTCATGGACAATCCCTTTAACAGACACACCCACTTCACCCGATCTACCCGATCTAAAAGTTGCAACATGTTTGCCACAAAATACATTCAAAAATGAGCAGAATCTTTTTGAAACTAAAATTTGTAGTGCACAGCTCGATCTGTTCGACTACAGTAGAATTCATCCAAGGATTGAATGGAAAAAGATCTACATTAATGGCTTGTGCAAGAAATGACTCGCAATGACGGGGTTAATATATTTTCCATATTTCCAGTTGGATGTCCAGTAGCCGTTGGCTGTGATTTATACCGGACACATCCCTTTAGCACAAAAACGTATTGTCCTCTGTGAGTCATTCCTGAATTCTTGCGGTGCCCACATTGAGAAGGAGACTGGCGCAGAAGACGTTTTTCAGCTGAATTACTGTGATTATGACTCAGCGCCTCTCACCGGACCAGAACTATGGAAAGTTGAGGCCTCGGAGCTGCTATTTCCTTCTCAAGGCTCCAGGACTCCCACTCCAAATGTCACAGATTTCCCACATTCCAAATTTTACGGCTCCGATTCCACCACTGAGGTGTATAGTCCATAGACTTGTACTAGGTTAACCTTATATATGTGCAAGCACTGCAATCATTGGTAGAACAATAACATATTAAATTACTACGGATCGACTTTAGAGATATTTAGAGAGAATGGGGCTCATTTACTAAGGGTCGCGCTGCTCACTTTTATCGGACTGTGCACTTTCTTCATGGCTAAAACGGCTTCCATAGGTATTTAAGAAGTTTCTGCGCTGCGATTGTGGCGCATGCAACCTTTTTGTGGCGTAGCTGAGCTGGCCTCCACGTGACACAAATTAGGGGGCCGACTGATTCGGACTGAGCACGGGATTTAACTTTTAAATTGTGTCGCACTCCCGATGTTAAAGACGGACCACAAAAAAGATGGCGAACTCTGTCGGACCAGAGCGGGGAGGCGACAGATTCATGATTTCTGGCACACAATCTTAGTGAATCGCGGCACTCAGCATTATAAACGGACAATGCAATTTCAGTGAACACTCGTGACCCTGTAAGTAAATCTGCAGCAATGTATTGGCAGGTTTGATCCCCATTAAGCTTCGGACAGTGCTAGGTACTGGAACTAGAGATCTGTTCAATCATAACTTTGTGTTGTTAGGAGGACAGTGGAAAATGGATTTATATTCCAAGTCTGTGGCTTCTCTAAGGGTTTTGAGGGTATGTCCTCACACTGCTGTGCTCTTAGCTCTCCGCATGAAGTTGCACCACAGTAAAAACTGCTAATGGATTCCCCTAAAATGGAATACACTAAATATCTCAGGGCAGACTATACTAGTATTGAATATCAGAGCAGTTATGAATTAGGGGCTCCATTCTTGACAGAATCTGTACTGTACCAGAACCAAATCCTGATAGATTAGGACCGGGCCCGGGGATGGAGGGGGCCTGCAACCTGGCAGCTGGTGGACTTCGGGTCCATGGGAGTGGGAAATAATAAATTGTATGCATGTTTTACGCGCACACACGCAGATACATTTATGTGCACTCTGTGACATCACATAGTGTACTGACTTAAATTTTTTTGTTATACCGAGGGGCCATGCGGGGACATTTTATCTGTGAATAGAGGCTGCTGGACATTTCATTAGCCAGTTAAGGCTACTGGACATTTGATTAGTGAGTGGAGGCTGTTGTTCATTTCATTAGTGAAGGGAGGCTGCTGGACATTTAATTAGTGAGGGGAGGCTGCTGGACATTTCATTAGCAGATATTAGCAGATGGAGGCTTCTGTACACTATGGGGGTCATTTACTAAGGGCCCGAATCGCGTTTTTTCCGACGGGGTTATCCGAAAATTTCCGATTTGCGCCGATTTTCCCTTAATTGCCCCGGGATTTTGGCGCACGCGATCAGATTGTGGTGCATCGGCGCCGGCATGCACGCAACGGAAATCGGGGAGCGTGGCCGCACGAAAACCCGATGGATTCGGAAAAACCGCCGCATTTTTAAAAAGAAATTGTCGCTTGACATGCGCTTACCTGCACCCAGCGTAGGACTGTGAACTTCAGTGCACCCCGATGAACATCAGTGCAGCAGCGACACCTGGTGGACATCGGAGGAACTACCCTAGTGAATCGCGGCAGAACCCGAATCCTCCGCACAGAACGCGCCGCTGGATCGCGAATGGACCGGGTAAGTAAATCTGCCCCTATATATACACTGACATTTTTTTGGTGATGGGAGGCTACTGGTTATTTCATGAATGAGGTGAGGTTGCTGGACATTTCATTAATGAGGAGAGGCTGCTGGATATTTCATTAGCAGATGGAGGCTGCTGTACAGTATATTAATAAGGGAGGCTGTGGCTGGTCAGAACATGCATAAGGGGTAACTGCTGCTGGACATTTGATTAGTGATGGCCAGGGGAGAGGGAGGCTACTGGATATTTCATGAATGAGGAGAGGCTGATGGACATTTAATTAATGTGGGGAGGCTGCTGGACATTTTATTAGCAGATGGAGGCTGCTGTACAGTATATTAATAAGGGAGGCTGTGGCTGGTCAGAACATGCATAAAGGGAAGCTGCTGCTGGACATTAATAATGGGGCTTTTGTACACTACATAAGGTGTATGAGTATGGTGCTGTGTGTATATGTCTATGTAACATATATATGCATTTACAAGTGTAATGTGCAGGGTGAGATTTTTATATGGGACCCATTGGTGAATTGCTACACCGCTGAGGAATAAAAAATTAATTAACTTCTAAATCATCATAGACCACTGAAAATCTCAATTACCCTTAGACCAGCAAAAATAATACACTTACCACTCAGATAACGCTAGTCCATGAAGGATAACCCACTGGCTAATAGAGGATTGTGGAAGCCAACAATCCATCAACCTCTAAGAAACATTGTAGCCTCCAAATTAGGTTGTCTTCCATCGGACCTCTGGACACCCCAGAGACTCTTCTGCTTCTCTGATGGTCTAGACAGCAGGACCACTTAACCTCAATCACTAGGTATGTAAAATATAGAAGCCTACGCTACCACCACCATCCTAGACCACCAGGTATATATCCATTATCTCTTTTATGGTGCAAAGACACGTTAAAGGAGTTAGCCACTATCAAAAAACAGGGTAAACAACACCCTTTACCTCTCTCATATAGTATATAAGACCCGGTAAAGTTTCTGTAAAGCCCTGGGACTGGCAGGTCACATAGCCTGCAAGTAACAGGACTTGGGACTTCCTGTAATATCCTCTGTCCTGCTGCCTTCCAGGCCATCACACCTCTGTGATAACCACTCCCATATCAGTGATTGGTGAGTCATGAGGAGGTCCCTGGCACTCCCCTCCAACCACTTATATAGGAGTGGTTATCATGGAGTGGGTGTGTATACAGTAATGATTGCACTGGCTCCTGCATCCGCCTCAAGGCAGCAGGACACGGGATGCCATAGGAAGTCCCGAGTCCTCGAGTCCTGCTTTGGGGCAGGTTAGGTGTCCTGTCAGTTTCAGCAGCTTATATCACCTATTTATTGTGCAGTATCCAAGGCAACAAGGTCCGGGCCAGACGTTTTGTGTGAAAACCCCCTGGGGATCTCCTTCATTCTGCAGCCCCCTTATTTATGCTCATAATATATATTGTAGAAGGGAAGGTCTTAGCGGTTTTTCGCTCTTGTTCTGCTTCGTGGTTTCGAGCTGCACAGTCAATGTCACTGTGAAATATCTTATTTAGTCCTTATTTAGTCCAGACTAAATGGGAGAAATAGGTTTTGTGGTGATAGTTAAAGGAGTTGACCAGTAACACAAAACTTTACCAGGGCAAGTACAAGAACATAATAGGGTCACCCTTGCTATACTGATCCTGGCAAAGCTTCTGTTAAACCATCGGGACCGGCAGAAAACTATAACAGGGGAAGTACAAGACTATAATAGGGGCAGCCTTAAAGTTCTTTTCCCGGTATAGTTTCTGTAAAGACACTGGGACTGGCGGGTCACCTAACCCGCCCGCAGCTGGACTGCTGCCCTCAGGTGAAGGCGGAGGCTGTGCAGTAATTACTGTATACACGCCCACTCCATGATAACCACTCCCATATTAGTGGTGGGGCATGAGGAGGTCCTTGGCACGCCCCTCCAACCACGTACATGGGTGTAATCACAGAGGGTGCATGAATACAGTCAAGAATGCACAGCGTCCTCCATCTGCCGGAAGGCAGCAGGACACGTCACATCACAGGAAGTCCGGAAACCTGCTGCAATCGGTGTACGGCCAGTCCCGGCAACTCTATAGAAAGTACTATGAGGGTGACCCTATTATGGTCTTGCACTCGCCCTAGTGAAGTTTTCTGTTGGTCCTGGTGGCTTAACAGAAACTTTGCCGGGGTAAGTATAACATAGGTGACCCTATTATGCTATTATATTTAAAATTTTGTATTAGTAGCCAACCCCTATTTCTCCTTTGTACTCCTGGACCTTCTCTATTTTTGGATAAATTACTGACGGTTAAGGAGGATGGGTGCAAAATCAATTTCTTATGGGGTTAGCCTGGACCAAATAACATATTTCACAATGACATTGACTGTGCAGCTCCAAACCACAAAGCAGAACTAGAGCTTCCCTTCTATGATATATAATCAGCATGAATAAGGGGGCTGCAGAATTAAGGAGATCCCCCGGGGGTCTCACACTAAACGTCTGGCCCGGAGCTTGTTGCCTTGGATACCGGACAATAAATAGATGAGATCCAGAAGTCTCTAGTACTCGGAAATGTCAGTAATCACGGAGGATTGTCCGGCTCTGAGTCACGGCCGCCTCTTATTTCATGTGGGCTCCTCTGGAAAGTCTTGTTTTTAGTAATAAGTAGTTTGTAGCTCGGTGGTCGGTAGAATTTGGCGGCTTGGAGTAAAGCTTTGATTGCAGGGTGTTCACCGCGCGGCTACGTGGGCACAAAGGGAAATGAGCAGCATGTCCTTTACTCTTACTACTCTAACTATGGCAATCTAAGGGAGTTCTGTGCCCTCTGAACTCTAATCCGTGATACATTGGAACATAGAAGCCTAAATGTACAAAGTGACTAACCAGGGTGGTGACATAGGGGGCGCCATGGTGCATGGTGTTATACGACAGATCACAGATCCATTACTGTAGGGTATATGTAAGCACCATATGGCGGTACTTGGGTCTAGGATACTATATTCTCATGCAGAATGTGGCTCATAGTAATCCAGCGCACTCCACACGTCTGGACAATACATTTTTCACTATTTTTCCGCCAGTTATTGTGTTTTTTGTTTCCGTAGTGACATCATTCTGGACACTCACATTAGTCTGCAACACAGACAAACGGCTTCCATTTCCTTTGCTTTGTGTGTGGAATGACATCAGCTGAAATCCCTTTATTTAGATAGAGATCCGGAAGTTTTACACACAGGGAATTCTTGTCTGTGGAGCTGGAGGAATGACTGGAGATATGGGAGACAGCTGCTGCTCCTGCAAATATTTACTTCCTTTTTTTCTATATAGAATCCTCTTTCTATACTGTATATACTGCTACATATATCTATCTCCTATATATCTATCTCATATCTATCTATCTCCTATCTATCTATCTATCTCCTATCTATCTATCTAATATCTATCTATTTTCTATCATCTATCTATCCATTATCTATCTATCTCCTATCTATCTATCTAATATCTATCTATTATCTATCATCTATCTATCCATTATCTATCTATCTCCTATCTATCTATCTCCTATCTATCTATCTATCTATCTATCTATCTATCTATCTATCTATCTATCTATCTATCTATCTATCTATCCATTATCTATCTATCTATCTATCCATTATCTATCTATCTATCTATCTCATATCTATCTATCTATCTATCTATCTATCTATCTCATATTTATCTATCTACCTATCTATCTATCTATCTCATATTTATCTATCTATCTATCTATCAATTCAAAAAGGCTTTATTGGCAGGACCAAATACAAGTTATCATTGCCAAAGCATTTATAAAATATTGGATTGTGTAGAATCTATCTCCTATCTATTCATCTATCTATATATGTCTGAAATTCTAGTAAAATGTACCTGTATATGGGCACTTTCTGTGGTTTGTGGACTGAAACTTTGGGAAGACCAACAGGACACTGAGCCCTAAACTGTCACCTGCCTGCTTGCCTCAGCGTATCCTAAGCGATACGGGGCAGTCACAAAGATAATCCCTAGGTCACTGTACAGACATAAGACAAGACTCACAAACAAACAACACAGAAAGCGAGATGCGGGTCTCAACGAAGATAGGGAATACGGCACAAAATTGGGATAGTCAAAAAATATGAAAGCCAAGATCAGAAAACCAGAAATATCTGAAGTATAGCAAACAGGAAGCTAAGTTAAAAATACAACCAGCATAGTACTAGCTGTGGGCAGAATATATATAGGTACTGAGAGCCTCAGCCGCAGATGACTGGGCCCAGGGTCAGGCAATTACTGCAGTTATCTACTGCTGGACCAGAGGAAGCAGAAATCATCTCACCCATTTCTTTCCATAGTATTACACATGGCAGGAACTGAATCTGAGTCACCAGTAAGTGAACGAAATTTAAGACACTTGGGGAAAAAAGCTTTTATTTTGTGCCAGAAAAATGTTCTATTTATTAAAAGCATAAACTCCACCCGGGGCCATATATAGTACAGGGGTACAATTTCAAGGGGCTTGAGAACCACTGGTTATATGGTCCCCTATAGGTTTTAATAGGGGGCAAGGGCACGGGATGGTTTCATATCTCTCCTGCAGTGGTCACCATCAAAAACAGAACATCCCAAGCATCAGATACACAATCCAACCCCATCCAACGGTAATATTTCAGACATATTTTATGTAATTTGTCATATAGTGAGATCAATGTTAAATACTAATGGCTGTATTACCAGTAGGCACTAATAGGTAATAAGGAAACATCTCACCGTTGACGCTCCATATAAGCTGGAATCCTTGATGTGAGCTGGAACTTTGTGACTGGAAGACAACGTGAAGGCTTGTGCCATTGGTGGTGCCACCTGGAGGCAACTGAGTCCCACAGTACGTCCCAATTTCTCTGGCTGTTTCATTAGGTCCATCAAAAAGCTACGAAGAATAAATAGGTACCAGGTTAGTATGCTGATATGACCATGATTCAATCTACAGATCATACCTGTAATGGAGAACCTTGACCAGAACGATCAACAGTAAAGGCTACGGAGATGTCTTCTTTCTAAGAGCACGGCCCTTTGTGGTCCTAAGAGATGTGGAGTCTACAAGAGCTGTGAAGAATGATATTCCATATTTCTAAGATGTCATCCGTTTTGACCTACTGTTGGGTCTTATTCAGGCCCAAAACTCATAACACCATATGAATAAGTAACCTAATTCTTGGAAGGTCTTGTAGCCTGACTCCACATCTTTTTGGTTCAGATATTGCAGTACCTCAAGATCGATCTGGTGCCTTCAGGTCAGTGACTAGTACTGGGTGGTCAACTAGAGAGCAAAGGTTGCCTATACACCGAATGGAAAGGCAATACTTCTTTCATAGAGTACTGTCCTTTGGGGTCCTAAGAGATGTGCAGTCTACAGGAGCTTTGAAGCATGATATTACATATTTATAATATCTTTAACGTTTGGACCTAATACCGAGGTCCAAACATCGGATAAGATGACTAAAGCATCAAATTATTCATAGGTCCTGAAGTCTGACTCAATGGGGGTTTACTTACCCGGTCCATTCGCGATCCAGCGGCGCGTTCTCTGCGGTGGATTCGGGTCCGGCCAGGATTCACTAAGGCAGTTCCTCCGACGTCCACCAGGTGGTGCTGCTGCGCTGAAGTTCCCCGGAATGCACTGATCTTCACCAAGCCGGACCGAGTGAAGGTAAGCGCGAGTCCCGCGACACTTTTTTTTTTTAAAATGCGGCGGTTTTTCCGAATCCGTCGGGTTTTCGTTCGTCCACGCCCCCCCCGATTTCCGTCGCGTGTATGCCATGGCCGATGCGCCACAATCCGATCGCATGCACCAAAATCCCGGGGCAATACAGGGAAAATCGGTGCAAATCGGAAATATTCGGGTAACATGTCGGGAAAACACGAATCGAGTCCTTAGTAAATGACCCCCTATATGTGATTTCTCTTTGGTCCATTCATGGTCATGACTACTACTATGGCGACCATAGCGAGGCCTACAGGGCTTACAGGGCCCCGGGATCTTACTAACAAGAAGCTTTTGTCTTTGTTTTCTAAGCTAATTTATACAATGGCCCTCACATGTAAGGTAGCTCTAGCCAAAGCTTTTCTCAGATTGCCTGATAATCTGATGTCCATATAATCCCACTAAATCCACAATAAAGAAGCTTTAGCACCACAAATCTTTTCATATGTGTAAGGCTAAAAAAAGACTAAGACAAGAAATCAGTATTTATGTCTTGTTCCTTAGCAGCAACCACAAAAACAGTGTTTTCACTCTTTAGCTCAGAATACACGGTTTACACCATTTCCTGCTGACCACGTGTGGTGATATACAAACCCTCGTCTCTATGGAGATCTCCCATATACAGTCATCATTTTCCATGGCAACGAGGGGGAACGTGAAACTACTGTGCAGAAACTACACATCTAATATTTTATCGTAGTAAGTAGTGACACAAGACAAGAAATCAGCACTTGTGACAATGGGACAGATTTACTTAGCCGGTCCTGTCGCGATCCCGTGGTGCGTTGTCCGACGAGGATTCGGAGCTGCTGCGAATTACTAAGCACGTGCGACCGAGTTCCTGCATTCGTCGCTTCTGCACCTAGGTCCGCCGGAGTTCACCTGCTTCTTCCTGGTGTATGTGAGTGCATGTCACAATTCCATTTTTAAATTCCGCGGTTTGTCCGAATTCGTCGGGTTGCCCGATGGCCACGCCCCCCGATTTCTGTCACATACAAGCCGATCACGTGCGCCAAAAATCCGGGACAATTCGGCGCACATTGGAAATATTTGGGATACCCGACGGAATCGCGGTCCCGCGGTAACCTTAGTAAAAGAGCCCCAATGTGTCAGTAATCAGAGGAGCTTCAAGGGCTTTTCCAAGAATGTGGTGAGCCCCTGGAGGCCGGGATGGTACCTACCCTGATCCTGTGTGGTTACAGTTTTCTGGCCCATGTCTGACCAGAAGTCACAGTTGGTTCCAGAACCCAATTCTGTCAGTGAGTGGCCTCCTTTGACCAGGGGACGACATGTAACACGGAAGTGATCTCCCTTGTCCAAAGCGGCCATTCATTCCGGATGGACACAGAACTGAGAACCAATGGTACCAGAGGGACGTGGACCCGAGTGCTGGAACAAGGTTAATTCGCAGCCTTCTTTTCCCACCCTGCACCCAAGAGGTTTTTCAGACCCTGGGAAATCCACTTTAATCTTGGGATAAATGGTCCAACTGCTCTGTGCTGTATAGCAGCGGGCACTGTTGGACTGGGGTTCCATGGGCTCCCAAAATAAATTATGCTGGGGGCCCACCCTCCATCCACTTCTAAAAAAAACAGACTCTAGTAGCCTTGGAGTCTAGTATTGGATAGAGCCTGGGTCCACAGGAGGATCCACTGCTGCCCTAGTGGGTCAGTCCCACACTGGCAGCTGGGGTTCTTATCAGCCCCGATTTTTACTCTGTCCGTGCCCTAGGGATATTATAGGATTAAATACCAAAAAAATTTGAGATTGGTATAAACCCTGGTCCTGGCTTGGCTTATGTAGACGCTGCAAGTCAGACATAATGCAGACCTTTGGCTTGGGCCTCCACTATGTTAACACAGCCCTCCACACAGGGGCAATACATTTTTATTTTGCAGCTCATAAAATTGCAGTCTAAGCCCCCTACAGGCAGAAGACGTCATTGCTCTAGTTGGCTTTTATCTTGGGCAGCAAATATTGCCCCTCCCCCGAGGAGCTGCATAGTCAGGATTGATAAGGAGGAAGGTAAAACCTACCACCAGGCTTTTCTTTCTGGTTTTCTTTCTGTCCTTGTCTTGTATGATAATAACAATAACTCTTTATTTATATAATGCCATAATATTCCACAGTAATTTACACTATTAACCCTTTTAGTACTGAAGTAGAAGACAAAATGTCCCTCAACAATTTTATAATTAGAGTAATATGTACACAATACACATCAATAGAAGTTTTCTTCTTATTCCAATATCAGAACCCATGATATGAAGATAAGCAGCGCTGCACAGACACCGCTTATCTCTTCCTGTGGAAAACATCTGTCATATATCACTATTGCAGTAAGCTAGATGTTCTCCTATGCCAACCAATGATTTGTGGACAGCTTTTTAAAGAAGAGGTTCTTCAGCAGCTGCATTACATGTCGTGCAATTCTACGTTCCTGCTGCTGCAGAACATCATTTTACACATCACTGCAGGTCTTTTTTATCGGGATGGATTTGGATATTGCATATGAGTCTATTAAACGTTCACAATTCCCACTTACTGTAGTAATCGGGGTGAATTAAGACCACCATGCGCACTGGGCTGTATGAATATTATTGCCCCTACAAGTCTGGATTCACTTCCTACATCTGATACTAGTATCAGCTTCTTGGGGAATGGATAATGCGTCCTTTCTGTCTACTTTCCATCTGTGGTTTCAGGACCTTCAAAGGTCCTGAAATTGCCCTTATGTACATGTGTATTGAGAGACGGAACAGATGTACGAGGATTTCATGGGTGAAGGTCCTTCTCAGTATAAAATTTGGTGGGTGGTTTGGGTGGCCATGGGCCCCCTAGAAGGCTTGGGCCCTGGGCCACCGCCCAAATCGCCCCATATTATAATCCAGTACCTGCAACTTGAGGGGCTTTTCTGATTTCTGGATAAAAACTCTTAATGTCCCCCCTACTATGATCAATATAGTATTGATGTTCTGTGACTTGTATCCTGCCTCTCATTTGGTGGTTCATACGGTCAATAAACGTCCAGTAAGGGGGGGCAGTATCCCCTATCCTGTAGTAACCCACAGTGATTGGACATGTGATACCTTCAATGTGCAGGGAGTTCCCTCTTTCTATTCCCATGCCTATGATTTGATCCAGACGTACTGCTCTGATCACGCACAGAACGCGCTTTTATTGTAAATTACAGTAAAAGTCACATTACTGTGAGCTGGCAGGGTGTGGTCACCGCTAGATTTTTTTTCCAGAACACAAAGAAAACTTTAAAAGAAACCAAAAAATTTGTAGAAGAAATGAGTCATTCATGCCGCGGTTCGCATGTCTGAATGAAAAGCGTCTCCAATCTGAAACTTTTTGTGATTTTTATTTTTAACACATGGCATGCGCCGCTCTTGTAAGGATCAGGGCTTAATATGCGGGGAGGGACGTCAAGAAACCACAAGATCAAAGACACTTTGTACTGTAATACACAACGCGAGGGGACGGCTGCTCGCTCCTTGTGTTAGGCAGGGAGGTTAACTATTGACGTACCATGTAAAGTAGACAAGGAGCACATAGACAGAACCTATACCGATCCATCGAGCAAGGCAGAGGCTGGCAAACAAATTATCGGGCCACTGGGACGAGAAGAAATTACTCTATTGCAATTTAGCAATAATACAGTATTTTTCGGACTATAAGGCGCACCGGAGTATAGGGCGCACCATCAATAAATGCCTGCTAAAACGTCTAGGTTCATATATAAGGCGCACCGGATTATAAGGCGCACCTGATTATAAGGATGAATGACCAGCAGGTGGCAGACCTGTGCACAGTTCAAGGCAGCTGTTGTCTGTAAGTACGGTTCATATATAAGGCGCACTGGACTATAAGGCGCACCTTTGATTTCTGAGAAAATCAAAGGATTTTTTAGTGCGCCTTATAGTCTGAAAAATACGGTATGTTATATGTAAATTTTCTAAACTTACACTTTAGGGTTATGTTCACATCACACGATTCTGATGTAGGAAACACATACGTAGGAATCCAGGGTCAAAAGTTCCAGGTTACTTTATGAAAAAGGGTGAGGAGACCAGCAAGTAATGGGTGCATGGACTATCGGTTAGGAAATCTCTGGAACATGGCTGCCATATTGGTAGCCGTCATATTGGATCGACACAAGTTTTTCCATTGGGAAGATGGTCATGTAGAATCTCAAAGAAGACAACAATCCATTGGTGTATATCAGATTTTAATATTTCTTGTGGTTCAAAAGTATCAATACAGAAAGTTGTAACAACAACCAGGAACGTTCACTGTGATGCACAGCTACGCGATGTGTTGCCCTTGGTGTTGGGAATTGCACACTACACACAGCCTGCTGTGTGTGTCTATGTGGGAATTGCACACTACACACAGCCTGCTGTGCAAGTCTTTGTGGGAATTGTACACTACACATAGCCTGCTGTGCAAGTCTTTGTGGGAATTGTACACTACACACAGCCTGCTGTGGAAGTCTTTGTGGGAATTGTACACTACACACAGCACACTGTACACGTCTTTGTGGGCATTGTTCACTACACACAGCCTGCTGTACAAGTCTTTGTGGTAATTGTGCACTACACACAGCCTGCTGTACAAGTCTTTGTGGGGAAATGTGCACTACACACAGCCTGTTGTGCAAGTTTTTGTGGTAATTGTGCACTACACACAGCCTGCTGTACAAGTCTTTGTGGGAATTGTGCACCACACATAGCCCACTGTGCAAGTCTTTGTGGGAAATTGTGCGCTACACACAGCCTGCTGTGCAAGTCTTTGTAGGAATTGTACACTACACACAAGCTGCTGTGCAAATCTTTGTGGGAATTGTGCACTACACACAGCCTGCTGTGCAAGTCTTTGTGGGAATTGTAGTCTTATCATGTTAACGCACATTGCAGGAAATAAATTGCATGAGCCAGGATCATAGGAACAGGGAAAACTGAGTGAACAAGTGTGACAAGACTTGGTGATGTAATGATTTCCAAACACCCCTTTAATTATAAACCTATTTAACGTTAAGGAGACAGTCTCTATATTTTCTGTTGAGCACAATATCTGTTTTTGTACTTTTTTATATAGACATCTACAAGGTCGTAACCACGGGAGGGTAACAACGACCTGGCATAATGTGTGGAATACTCAGCTCTGCTGTTTCGGAGGAGTTGGCATCTCCTTTAATTAAACCATGCCTCTGGGGCCGCCCTCTTATGTACTAATACAGAATGTCCTTTTTGTGTAGAATTTGTTATGGGTTTTGCTGCACGAACAAATGGCTGAAATTCAGGAAATAAATCTCAGCCTTTTCTACTGCAGACACTTCTTCCCATTAGCAGCCAAGGCTGACACTCACCTCGATGGCTTCTTATGGGCCTGGCACCGGCAGGGATCTTCCTGTTTACGTACCCTAGAGGGGCGCGTACAAGTGCCTTCACGGTCACTGACGCCAGTAGTTTAAAAAATTTGGGTAGATGGTGAGTAATTCTGAACCTCACTACATTTTCCATTAGTTTATGCTCAACTCGGGGAAGGATTTTCCAATGGTGAACATCCATAACATATTCATCAGACATCAGTCATGGGTTCAGACTATTGAGGATCCATAAAATGTCAACCCCACAGATGTCAGTCCGATCACTGAATCTACTTATCACATGAATCTGCTGGAGCCTCTTCTCTAGTCCTTCTTTCTGATTTTCATCCATGTTGTGGCCACCAGTTCTTCACTTCTGTATGTCTTCCATTTTTCTCATGCACCAAAAAACTTAAAGAGAAGCTGGGACTTGAAAACAAATCCTTAAGGCACCAGTGGTTTTATGTCCAAAAGCACGCCATACATGTCCAGATTTTCACTTCCTACATATGTTACTAGAATCAAGCTTCTTGATTCTGGGGTTCCTTCTGCCTGCTTTCACTCTGAGCATTGGAGAACCCTAAAAGGTCCTGAAATGGCTCTTGTGTACATTTCTATTGAGAGCAGGAACAGATGTATGAGGATTAAGCTAAGTATAAAATTTGGTGGGTGGTTTGGGTGGCCACAGGCCCCCTACAAGGCCTCCAAACTGCTTATAATTCACTATTGATTATGGCTCCCCTTGACTGGTCCTATATGTCCTGCTTTGAAAGCGCTCTTCTTCTGGGCAACATCTAGCAAGGGATACAATCAAATGGGCCATATATGGGTGGCACCTATGTACACTCTCTTGGTTTTTGGGTTTCCTTTGACTTGAATAGGTAGGTCTGGATACAAAGCTGTAGATGTAGGAATAGCCCCGATGACAATGCTCATTTCATTGGGCGATGAATCCATCTGATCCAATTTTGTAAGTCTTTTTATGATGATGCCCTGGGATGCCCAATCTGACCAAGTACAACAGGTTAAGGTCTGTATTTTGCATCAGTGTTTTTTTTAAAGCCAAAACCAGAATAAAAACCTACATGGAGAAGTTGGACAATATAAATATTTACACACCTTCTGTGTTTTAGACGCACTTCTCAATTTGGCTTCTTAATACTTCACAAAATACACGATTGGGGTACTGACCTCCACAACATATTGTCAGATACCCTCAAAATTTCACCACACGGCAGCCATAAATATTAGTAAACATGGCGGACAGACTGTAGAGGACCCACCACAAGAATTGTACATGAACCCCATTATTATAGAGAAGCCTCTTCCATTCCACTAGTAGTCGTGTGTAATGAATCGCCTGAGCTCTGGTACTTAAAGGGAGTGTAAAGCAGTATTGTCCCTGGGAGATGTGTGATCACACATTTGTGCGTGTTGTTAGTAGCAGCAGGATTGTGAAATGTGCATTTATATTCCAGGATTGTAGCTACTGGGGGCGTGTCCTCACACTGCTGTGCCCTTAGCCCTCTGCATCGAGCCAGAAATCTGTTACAGCTTTTACTCAAAGCAGTGGAGAGGGGCTGTGGAAGATTTCAATACAGAGAGATAAGTGCCCAGCAGTGTCAGGGCACACCAACATTGTAATCTTGGAATATAAACACATTTTTCCACAATCCTGCTGCTACTAACACACAAAGCTGTGATTACAGGATTCTCCAGGGACAATACCTAACATTGGCTGCAGTTTTGTAAGGTCCAAAGCTCTACACATGCTTAACCACAAAAGTCGCACATTTCTTATGTTTACCGCTCCAGTTTGTTATATATAGAATAAAAGAATAAAACTGGTTTATTTAAACTGGTTTAAGCATGCACATGATTTTCCTCTGGACAATAACCCCAATTTGCTGTATTTTCAGGCTGGTAGATGCACATCCTGTGTATGTGACCGCAGTGACTCAGTTTCCTCATCCTGACATCAGCCGTTGTATCACTTCACTAATATTCTGCGTCCATTCATGGATGGTGAAGACAATGTCATGCATGAGGTTTTATGGCAGGAGGAATTATCTAAAATATCTAAAATGTTTGTACCTTGTGTTGCACCGATAAGACTATATGGTAAGTATTGGCATTACAACCCCCCACCCCTCCAAATGGACCATTATGACCGCAGGAGACCATCAATGCTGATCTATACATGTGATTTCTTTAATGTTCTCAATTTGGTTGACTGTGTAGATGTATAACTCACAGCTTTTGGGCCTCAATGCAAACCAACCAAACCATCACCACCAACCATAATGTATCGCACGGTGGCTGAGTGAGTATCACTATAGCCTTGCAGCGCTGGAGTCCTGTGTTCGAATCCCAACCAGGTCAACATCTGCAAAGAGTTTGTATGTTCTCTCTGTGTTTGCGTGGGTTTCCTCCCATGTAGGTTGTTTAGATTGTGAGCCCTATGGGGACAGGGACCAATTTGACATGCTTTGTGCAGCGCTACATAATTTTTGTGCTCTATATAAAGAATTAAGACTCTAAACTCTCTGCTACCTAAGGAGAGCTATAGAAATGGGCCCCCTCCACCTCATCAAGAATTAAATTTTTTAAGTAAGTGGGTTCTACATGCAGTGTCTCACACCCATGCTGACACTGTGGGGGTCATTTACTAAGGGCCCGATTTGCAGTTTCCCAACGTATTACCCGAATATTTCTGATTTGCGGCGATTTTCCATGAATTGCCCCGGGATTTTGGCGTACGTGATCGGATTGTGGCGCATCGGCGCTGGTATGCACGCGACGGAAATCGGGGGCGTAGCCGAACGAAAACCGGAAAAAGCACCGCATTTAATTTAAAAAAAAGTGTCGCGGGACTCGCGCTTACCTTCACTTGGTCCGACTTGGTGAAGATCAGTGCATTCCGGGGAACTTCAGCGAAGCAGCACCACCTGGTGGACGTCGGAGGAACTACCTTAGTGAATCCCGCCCAGACCCGAATCCACCACAGAGAACGCGCTGCTGGATCGCGAATGGACCCGGTAAGTAAATCTGCCCCACTGTGTGAAGAGACACTATATTTAGGTGTCAGGTCCTGCTTTATAGTAAGTGACTGCGCCCTTGATGCTGCCCCCCATCTTGCTGCTGGTGGTGCTGCCTTCCAGCAACAGGAGGCTCATTTCTCCCAATGGATGCTGCACCTCTGCCTAACACTATAATTTTAGTCATATACAATATAATAACACTTCTTCTGGTTAAAGAGTTATGCTTAAGAGTTACAGTTTGAGGACCAAATGATGATTCCAGGCAGAGCTTCTGAAGTTTTGCCTCCTCGAAGTATCCATTGGCCCTACTTATTCAACTGTATAGGGTGAAGTACATACTTGCCACAACTAAGTCAGGGTTATATATGTCCTGGACAAAACCCAAGAACAAGAGAAGCCCCAGAATGAGGATGTCAACCTATCCTTCTTGGGACCATTGAAATCAGTAGATGCCAACCAAAATCATACTAAGAATCATGTGCCTCCTCCAGCCAAAGTGGACAACTGGTTTAAAGTGCTATTCTATAAAGCCAAATAAACCCCTTTAAAATATCTTTTGTGTACTATTTGGAGGAACACCTTGGATGAATGACCATGTTTTGGGTCTTCAACAATTGGATAATGACCATTTGTAAAGAACCTAATAAATGAACCATTGGAGATGATCGTCCTACCTTCATATAAGTGTAGAAGCAGATATAGTCAAGCTGGAAGGTCCTGAAGGTGTAGCTGATGGTATTTCCAGTAGTGGTCTGGATGGTCCAGTTGCAGTACTTGTTGTTCGGGTAAGGGTCTGGGTAGTTTAAACTCTCCAAGATTCCTTGGCTGCGGTTACTTATCAAGACTCCTTCACATACTAATGTATCATAAGAACGAGAAGAAAGGGATCAGACCTTGAGAAGATTCAGTATCTTACAATCTCTATAAATGTAGTCAAGAAAGTTGTTCTATACTTTGAATGTTGAGGAGCTTCTCCAGGTGGACTACATCAATGGTCTATTCCCAAGATAGTCCATCAATTTTATATTAGAGGGCTAATCTTCAAACCTAATGGATGGCAGAAGACTTGCTACCAGGGTGGACATTGCTCCATGGTCATTTCATGGTGGGAACAACATCTAAATTGGAAGATGTCGGAGCTCCCATCTGAGTGGGCTACCCATCTGATGTGGAAGCCCTGACCCCCACAGTTCTTCACTTAGAGATGGACAATATTTAAGCTTTGGAGAGGCCCTTACCAGATAAAATATGTAGTAAGCTGCATGATGTCCATTCCCTAGCCGGGTCAAAGGCTCATTTAGTCCTCCACACTGAAACCCTCTGAGACATGGTGCTCCTATGGCACATCTAGACCTCTTAGTCATCTCTCAAGTGCAATATAAGAAGGAAGTCAACTGGATTCATCATAATTTTATAGGATCTGCTTCGCAATGGAAAATGAGGTGATACATGGATAGAAAACATTTTCCACATTTCTCCTGTAGCGGCCATTGCAGGAGAATTTTGCAGCTTATGAGAACAAAACATTGACTATCTGGGTTTTGACCAACATGGTCATAATTTCTATAAGACTATATAAAACACCACCCAAAGAATACAGGTAATTCTCACATTTCTTCCTCTGGCACTCACCTTGTCTGTAATTAGCTAGAAATCCACTATGTGACATGATGCTATCAGTCCTCATCTTCACATACATAGCATTCGAGGTGGAACGAATCGGAGCTGGAAGTGTTTGTCCACAGAGTTGCCCGAGCTTGTTAGAAACCGTACTATTGCCATTGTATACCTGAAAAAAGATAGTACAGTAAGAAAATGACATCTTAAAGGACATCTACCACCAGGATGAAGGATTGTAAACCCAACACACTAACATACTGGTGTGTGCCCCCTCTGCCCCAGGATCTGCTCTTCTTTCAGCTTTTTATTCCCTGGTTTTTACAAAAAAAAAATATTTTAAAATTGTGGAAATGAGCCTGAGGGAGCTTGGAGCCCCTCAGGCTCATTTGCATAATTTTAATAGCTTTGTATTCTTAAAAACAAGGGCATAAGAAGCTAAAGAAGAGCAGATCCTGCCAGAGGGGGCACACACCAGTATGTCAGTGTGCTGGATTTACAATCCTTCATCCTAGTGGTAGATGTCCTTTAAAGGCTAATGCAGATGATCAGTATTTGAAGTGAAAAAGGGTGTTGGACTTGGGAACTCCGCCTTTTCCAGTTTAGGGGTGGAGTCTGGAGCCTGGAGGATGTCCATGGGAGTTGTAATTTTTTTTTTAATTGTAGGTTACAAATCTTGTTAAAATTTGTATGATAGACATACTGACAAGCATTTGCTAATTTTTCAACTTGTCGCTGTGAAAACGTGAAAATAATACGTACAATAACAAAAAAAAACATACAAAGTACCACTTGGTACCATTACAGACTCGATCTGACCAAGTTATCAGGTTAAAGTTTAATCCAGTGGTGAGCCCCCTCCTGTGTAGATATGTATTTCCATCTCTCACAGGTTTGAAGGCCGTAGTCCAAGGTACAAGCCTGTCAGCGGGTTACTGACAGGCCTCTCAGGACAATAACAGTCCAAGGCAAAGGCTGCTGAAAAAAAATCTGCAAAATTTTGGGAATTTGTGAATGGGCATCAGCTACTACATGTAGCTGTACGTTGGTGGCCCCCACTAATAATTATACAGGTAGACCCTCGACGTGTTATACTTACAGCGAGATAATCTCTTTCACAATTCCTGTGATATTCCAGATCAAAGTGTTGGAAATCAATCTCAAGTAGATTACCGCTGGAAGACTTCAGCAGCCAGTAGCATTCAGAATTGTCATAATACGGCATGGGGTAGTTAGGAGACGTAAAACCACCAGACAGCGCAGTCAGGGTTCCCCCACAGCCTGAACAGTAAAAATATATTTAAAAAATTTAAAAAATTCTAAATTCATATCTTGTTATACTTACTGATATACTAAACCACAAAGAAATATAGGAGGGTGGATTTATCACGGCTTGTAGGCTTGAAAACAGATTACAGGCAGCCATTTAACCAGAGGCGGGAATTACAATTTCTCCACCCACTACGCCGATTGGGCGGGGACGCGGCTGTATTGAGCAGTGGGCTGCCGCAGGGTTTTCATTCCATACGCTTGCGCACAGCTCATAGCTTGCGCCTGGTCAGACCTGGAGGAGGCCACACCCACTTAGACTCGCTATAGACATGCTTAGATACCAGGTAAAATTATAAAGTTGAATATATAAGAATCTTCGGGGAACAATTTTTATGTAAAAGGGAGTCAGTTTCTAAGGCTCTATGGGAACTGGGTATTTGTGAAAAAAGTGGTTACCTTTTAAGGAAATCTTCTAAAAAATTATGCAAATGAGCCTTAAGGACTCCAGGCTCTACAGATGTCAATGGAGCCTGGAGCCCCTTAGTTCCATTTGCATAATTTTTAAACCTTTTTTCGTAAAAACAATGACTTGAGAAGCTAAAAGAAGAGAAGGTCCTGACAGAGATGGCACACACCAGTATGTCAGTGTGGTTGTTTTACAATCCTTCATCCTGGTGGTAGATTTTCTTTAAAGGGAACCTGTCACCAGGAGAGCCATTTTTAGCACTCCCCCAGTCCCCACAGAGCATAGTACATACACTGCCAAAGTGTGTTGTATTTAAATTGGTTTTACAGAAAAAAGATATGTTATATTGTACCTTTCATTAGCATTGCTGTGTGACTAGGCAGTGCCTTTGGGAGGGTCTGGACTGGAAAGACAACATTCCCCCCACCCTTGGGAAACACTTACTCCATGTGACCTTTTCAAAATATGGAAAACACCCATCACTGGGATTAGCGACGCCCTGCTCCTCTCAGCCAATCCCGAGTGAGGGAGTTATTCATATATTTGAAAGGTCACATGTTTCCCAAGGGTGGGGGGGAACTGCTCCTTTCCAGCCCCTCCCAATTGCAACTGCCTAGACAACAGCAGATGCTAATGAAGGTACAATTATAACAGATCTTTTTTCTGTAACACACTTTTTAATACAAAACACTTTGGCAGTGTATGTACTATGCTCTGTGGGGACTGGGGAGTGCTAAATGGCTCTCCGTGACACGTTCCATTTAAATCATCTTACATATAACTAAAAAACAGATACCATTAACCTGTAGTAGCTGTCCCAATGGGCTTCAAATCCCTTATATGTAAACAAAGAATCACTTCGAATTTCACCCATAGTTTATTACTAGGGAAATAATGACTGGGGGACGTTCACGACAAACCGTCCAAGTATGGAGATGTTTCATAGCCTCCCATCTGAACACAATAAAAAAAATTGATTCCCCAGACTTTTTAGTAGTTTTTAGCTGTAAACCTTTTTTGTAGTACTAGGCCATGCCAGTATTTTTATGACTGGTTATTGTTTCACTTCAGACTATTGAAATGTTGATCTCATTGATTGGGTGGTTTAAAAGGCTCTGCGGGGCGGGACTGGATTAAGAACACAAATGAATCTATTGAGTTTTGCTAATAAAGTATATAATACCGTACAAGGACTTGATATCTTCAAAAGGTCTCATGACGTTACCTTATGGCTGCTGTTGTATCTTACACTTTAGCGCATGGAAACTTGTACCTAGTAATCGAGGTGTTATAAAGCTCCGCGGGGACGGCTTTAAAGACAATGAAAATTATGGTAGATTGTCTTATTAAAACTAGAATGCAGAGACTGACATGAGATGGTGAATGCCACATAGGGAGAATGAGTTAGGGTTGCATGACAGGGTGCCTAATGGAGGGGGTCTTGGGGGGACCATCCTAAGGTGCATATACCCATCATAAACAATCACGTATATGTCTGTAGTTGTGGGCCTAGTTGGGATTTGAGGCCCAAGTAGAGTTTACAGTATGTCTCCGATTCCACTGGGGTGGTTTAGCTGGCCTAGGGATTGATGACCTCAACCTAGCATCATCGGTGTCTCTATGTCATAGCATAAAACTTTACTCGCCTGATTTCCACGTTATCCTCGTACAACTTGTTGATGATTTCTATGTGAAGCTCGTGAGTTCAGCCTGATCCTGTGTTGACCGCGAGCGCTGATGGTGTACACACATTCATGTTAGTGGGGTAGTTGTTAGGGTAGTCGGAGACGTGAACACTCCTGTAAGCTTCGGTATAGTGACATAAGCAAGCTGTTAAATAAATAATAAAAATGATTGCATGAAAGAAATTAGATGCAAAATGTGACTTGATTTACATAATTTAATATTTTTTGTAAGCTATTCATTAATAGAAATGTTTTGCTTGTAGACAGAACAACTACATATAATGGGAACTGATAGATCAATAACTGTTACAATGTACATGAGATTGTAGTCTGTTATTTTTCAGAGACCCTTGAAATAGATAGATGAGATAGACACATAGGGCCCGAGGTATCACTTTTTTTTTCTGTTGTCGTTGCAGTTTTTTTCAACGTCAGCCAATGTTTGTCGCCAGTTTGCGACTACAACATCAAACTAGGGGAGTAGATAGATGCGATAGATAGCCTGTCGCATAGCTCTGTCACCCAGGGGCCTACGAGGGCTTGTCCCCAGGGGCCTACCGATCTCTGTCACCCAGGGGGTATACTGACTCTGTCACCAGGGCCCGGACTCGTCCCAGGAGCCTATGAGGCTCTGTCACCCAGGGTCCTACTGAGGCTTGTCACCAGGGGACTACTGCAGCGCTCTGTCACCCGCGGGGCCTACTGGGCTCTGTCACCCGGGGTATACTGAGGCTCTGTCACAAGCGGCCCACCGGAGCTCTGTCCCAAGGAGCTATGAGTCTGTCACCCAGGTCTCCCTGAGGGCTCTGTCACCCAGGGGACACTTGAGCTCTGTCACCCCAGGGGCTATGAGGCTCTTTCACCCAGGGCACGAGGCTCTGCACCCAGGGGACACTGAGGCTCTGTCACCCAGGGGACCACTGAGGCTCTGTCACCCAGGGGCCCACTGAGGCTATGTCACCCAGGGGACCACTGAGGCTCTGTCACCCAGGGGCCCACTGAGGCTCTGTCACCCAGGGTCCTACTGAGGCTCTGTCACCCAGGGGCCTACTGAAACCTGGAGCCAACCCTGGATAAATGTGAGACAGATAGAAGATAGTAGTTTGTAAAGATCACATATATTTCTTGCTTTTGACCTTTTTTCTGTCTATCTATGAGCTTTATTCTGTCTGCAGGTCTCATGATCGTGTGATATCAGGTCAGGGCTCAGATGAGAACACATTATAGTAAGTAACTTGGTCTATAAAACTCAATTAAAACTGGTCAGACCCAGCAAAATAATCATCACTAATGAACTCTATCTCTATAATGTAGTTATAAAGCAGGAGCTCCATTTACTACCACACGGATATATCTATAGATAAGGTCCACGCTTCCCCGTAAGCTTCACCTTGTGCCGCCTTATTACTGAATCCCCCAGTATATCCAGATCCTACGAGGAGGCAGAACTGGTGGCCATTGTATCTTACAACTTCCTTCTACATTTTGCCCTTAATTCCTGACCTTAATTTGATCCAAATTTTAGATTACCCTCTTAATTTATTCCGCGCATTGGTAGATGAGTGTGTGTGTTCCTCAGAAGGTCAAATTTTAGTAACTGTATGTCCTGCCAGGCTGGACACACACACACTTCCTCACATCCCCCATGATGCAATGTAATGTAGTGACTACCGGGCCAACCATGATGGGTTCTACCATGAATGTCCGGCATGTATTTTACAGGGTCACACTATGATAAGGGCACAATGTCTGGACTGTTATATCATATGTACTTATATCAGAAACTTCTTGTCATAGCCCAGTCATAGATATGATCCGTTAGATTCAGGCCTTGATATAATAATAGGCCCATAAAAGGCACAAAGTTATCAGTCAGGTAACAAGAACATGCAAAAAGTGGAGCAACTTAGTTGTTGTTATGCCAAAAGAGCACACTGGGAAAACCATGCACCTAGAAATTGGGAAAAAAAACTTGAAATTCAGGTTCAATGGGTTAGGCCAAATTTCAGAAAAATTGTTTTGTTCCAATTTACTCGACTTGGACTAATGGGGACTCAAACATTGTGACCCAAAAATGGCTGCAAAATGAGGGTAATAACGGGACATTTGTCCGTCCAAATATGGGCTATGGAAAGAACTTCAAATAATAACATAGCATAATAAAAAATGAATAAAAATGAAATCCACATTTACCGTATTAACTTTTCGGTCAAAAGACCTTCCTCAGAAACAGATTGCTGATGTAAGGCAGGCGGCCAGTAGCCCGTGCTTAATGGGCTTTAAGCCCCTAGAAACTAGGCATGGCTGAGATTGGCCAGGTCTGTCCACCAAGCCACAAACCAAGGCCACCGAACTTAACCTGTAGTTACTGCACTTATAACACACTATGGGTATCCAGATGCAATTATTCTCAGTGCTCTTTGACTATGTGACTATTCAGATGCAATTACTGTCTCTCCACTATAGGACAGTATGGGGATACACACGCAGTTCTTCACACTGCCATGAAAAGGGCAATTATTCCCCATTTCTAGCTGTCCCTCACAGCCTCCTCTCACCACCTTCCTGCCCTGAAAACAGAAATTATTACACTTTCACCATCACTGCCCCTCCAACTACAGCCTCTTTCCATCTGTCTCCTGGTTTTAGTGAGGCTGGGTCCCGTGACCCTGCCTCTTATTCAGCAGGGTCACATGTCAATTACAGCCACGCCCATAGGCATGGTTGTTAGGAGCTAAAAGATTGTTGATGGGCTGCTCGGCAGCTATACCCCAAACCCAGCCCCAAAATTCTGATGGAAGTTAGGGTTTGGGTGCGCTCAACACTACTTGTTTCAGCGTGAACCGCACCCATTTCCTGCAAAGCCATGCTACTTTATATAAAACCACAACCTTTTCCTGCTAAGCCATGCTTCTTTCTAATAAACCACACCCATTTCCTGCAAAGCCATGGTTCTTTCTAATAAACCACACCCATTTCCTGCTAAGCCATACTTCTTTCTCATAAACCACACCCATTTCCGCTAAGCCATGCTCTTTTATAATAAACCACACCCATTTCCTGCTAACCCATGCTCCTTTATAATAAACCACACCCATTTCCTGCTAAGCCATGCTTCTTTATAATAAACCACACCCATGAGGTTCAAAATATGCCAATGTATGTAACAAACTTAATGGTAGGCCCTCAAATATTTAAAACATCGACCACATTTTCATAAGGCTTGAAACAAATTTTTGGTGTGCTTGTTTTTTATTAGGGAGGTATCAATTTTTCTTTTTGTATATATTTTTGATATTTCCCAACAGGTCTCTATATACACAAAATATGCCTGCAACAACCCAGTGGATCGGGAATTTGCTACAATTAGCAAAAATACTATGGACCCAAAAACACACCCAAAATGAGAATAAATGGCATCAAACCTAAATACAAATACAATGATTCACTATATTATACTATGTGTAAAGGCATCTTGATGAAATCATCTCATGGAGAGGGTGCTGTACAGAAGTAAGGAGCCTCTGCTGTGCTGCTCTCCTAATCAATAGTATCAGCATCCCAAAGACGCAGATACAGTAGAGTCTTCTAGCCATCTCATGTCTCACTTGCAGGTGGCCCCATGGGGAAAGGTGTCTATCTGCAAATTCCCCCTTTTTGCGCCCCCCAAATTTTGTTCCTTGTGTGAAGCAACCCTTTATTTGGTTACTTAGGAATCCACAGCTGGATTGCCTACAATGCATTTGGATTTAGTCCTCATAGAGCAAATGTTTCGTAACTCTCGAACCTTGAAGTCTTATTGGCAATGAACCAGCCATTTGTGGGAAACTGAACGGGCGCCGCTCCACCTCCTCTTGTCTTCACCAATACTGTTAACCCTTCGGAGCTGGGATCCCGAATGACTATCCTATGAGTAACTTCTTCTACACTGAGTAACAGTAATGTGCCCCATTGATGCCGGCACCGTCTTACAGGACGTGATCAGTAATATTTTTTGGGTGTGATGTCTTACGGAATGACTTAGATCACGGAAACTGAGCTACGACCCTATAGTAATCCCTCTACTCGCATACAGTCTCATTTTCCTACTGCAGAACATTTTCCAGAGTGTTAGTGAGATGCAAAAACACATGACTTTTTCTTTGAGACTGGGCTGGATTGCAGAAAAGTAACCCTATCCGTATTCCCTTCACGACTACATGTCCGCAGGCTCGTTCCTGGAAGCCGGTGGTCCAGGCTGGCACATACTCAGAGCGGAGGCCGCAACGCAGGCCAGAATAATCCAGCACAAAGGCCCTTCACAGGGATCGTAACGCAGATGCCAAATGCAAATCACCACATCAGCATCAGCAATATCACCCTGGCATTTTATAGACATGTTTACTGACTCCCATCACCGCCACTAGAAGAGCTCGGAACCAGGGGAACGCAACCGGAATCAACCACGAAATGAGGGGATAACAAATTCAATTAGCAAAATGCTACGGTTACCACTCGTCTACATTTATCTGAATCAGACTTCACAGTCCCTTTCAATTACACACAGATAACATGAATTTGCAATATAAGAACATAATAACATAGTGGGTGTCAAGTCTTGAACTTAAAGGAAATCTACCATCAAAATCCATCGTGATAAACCGGGGACATTACTTATAGATCCAAGCACCAGGACTGTGGTAATCTTCTTAAATTTGTTTTTCAAGACCTCCTAACTTTTAACACTTTCAAAATTATGCAAATGAGCCTGAGTGCTACCACAGTGCCCATCTGTGATATGGCTTTACAGGCTGTTACACTGTCTCACACACTCCCTGCTCCCTCATTATTTGTGCAGCAAGCACCTCCTGCTGGCTTCGCAGTGCAGAGGGAGCAGGGAGGGGGTTCATTAGCATAATCATAAAAGTTGATTTTAGAAGGAAGGAGGCCATGGATAACAAATCATGGATTTTGATGATAGATTTCCTTTAAGTTCAAGTGGTATGAGGAATCTTGACACATTTTTGCACATTGAAGAGCTGAGAAGTGTGGTGTGTGCATGTATTCATCCCCCTGTACAGGCAGTCCCCAGGTTACGTACAAGATCGGTCCTGTAGGTTTGTTGAATTTAAGTTGAATTTGTATGTAAGTCGGAACCGTATACTTTATAATTGTAACCCGAGTCAAAACATTTTTGGTCTCTGTGACAATTGGATTTTAAAAATGTTGGGTTGTCATAAGAACCAGGATTAACAATAAATCCTAATTACAGACACCTTTCATAAGTGTCATAGCTGTTTATTGAAGCCTAAGGCTAAAGTACCGTAAATTACCAAAATCCACACATCCGTTTGTAACTAGGGGTTGTCTTTAAGTCGGGTCTTCTTAAGTAGGGGACCGCCTATGCACTGGTATAAATTCCAGTCTCTAAATTTGCAAAATTGGTAAGCACAACCCCCAACAGACTGGAAGCTATCATGAAATCTAAGGGTGGTCCTACCAAGTATGGACAATAGGGTCTGATTTCTGATGCCATAGACTTGGCCACATTTTATCTTCAGAATTACAAGCTTAAAAATGGCTTTTTTTTTTAGAGGAAAATGTAAAAAAGACGTAGACTTTAATAACTTACCAGTTGACGCGTTAATGGATACATAGTTGGCAATGAATCCTTCTTCGCCCATGGCCGAGTCGGTAACAAATAACACGAGCATGGTGCTGCTGCTGCTGGTTATTGTTGGAGGGATGGATCTTCCACAGTATCTGTAATAATAATAATGTCTTTATTTATATAGGGCACACAGATTACGCAGCGCTGCACAAAGCATGACAAATTGGTCCCTGTCCCCATGGGGCTCACAATCTAAACAACCTAACAGTATGTTTTTGAAGTGTGCGAGGAAACCGGAGGACCCGGAGGAAACCCACCCAAACACGGAGAGAACATACAAACTCTTTGCAGATGTTGACCTGGGGTGGGATTTGAACCCAGGACACCAGCGCTGCAAGGCAAAAGTGCTACCCACTCAGCCACCGTGCCGCCCTATCTGTAGAATATTTTACAAATTTTTCACTTTTCAATTACATTAGATTTGATTTTTTAATATGGATTCATTTAGCCACAATTCTAATGCTGCCTAATGCTGGTGTCCATTTCCACGATAAAACGTGATTGGACTGATCAGAACTCAGCCCCATCTCTTTAGCGGTTCTATAACAGCTCGATGGTCCATCACCCCAACACGTCAACTCTCATCCATAAGTGTGGTCATAGTAATGATACGTGTAATGTATTACCTTCCCATCCTGCTTCCGGTGGTAACCGTTGTGTTATCGTATATTTCCACATAATCATACTGACATGAAACCGAATGTTCCAGATTGAATGAAGTAAAGCTTAAGCGGATGAGATTTCCTGGCTGGATGGAGATCACCCACGTACAATGAACCCCGTGTGGGTATACATTGGGGTAACCCGGGCTATTAATGGTGCCCTCAGGGGTGGTCCTTGTTCCTCCACAACCTGCCAAAAACAACAAGCATTATCCTAATTTATCTGCACCCGGTGCTGCTATAAGTCCAGTGTGCACTCACTGTTCTGCTGGTGGTGTCCCTGTGCACATCCTGACACAATTACATACACTGTATAGATAAGACAGGGTTACCTTCCATCAATGATCGATATGAAGCCGAGAAACCATGATTATCACTGGAGGCATCGGTAAGGAACTTGACATTCAGGCTCCTCTGACTTGAATAGATAACTGGAGGGACGTTGGAGCCGCAGTATTTCCCAATTAGGGTAGACTCTGAGGAAGGGCCATCTCTGACCTATTAGTAAAACGTAGACAAAGGCTTCAGATGCCATAACATACGAAGATGTGTATTTTGTTGTGGTTTTCGACCTGCGGACTAGCCCCATTTACTCTGGGTGCAAGGGTGCACCAGCCAATTGCCAATTGAGGCAAACTGAGCCTACTGCCTCAGGCAACACCAACTTCTGGAAGGTCTTGGACAGCATTAGATGTGCAGACACAAATAAGTGTGTGATATTGCAGCTCAGTCACATTGTCTTTGATGGTGTCGACCTGCAATACCAGGCACAGCCTACTGGACTGGTGTGGCGCTGTTTCGGGAAGCTGATGAGAAGGGATATTCTCTTTCCTTACCTCCACATAGTTGCTGCCGCACTCAGAGCTGCTCGAGATGTTGAGATTGTCAAACTTAAACATCACCACCTGTCCTTCCGGCTGAGTAATGATCCACTCACAGGACCTCTCCCGATAGTATGGATTGGGGTAATGAGGGGTAGTGATGACTCCAGCTCCAGACAGTATACCGCCACATACTATGGAGGAACAGATTGGATATAATAATATCAGGGTTGTACCTGGAAGTAACCTCTTTTTCACCTCTCCCCTCACAGAATGTACAACCCCCATATGTAATACTGCCATATAGTGTACAACGCCCATATCCAATACTGTCATACAGTGTACAACCCCAATATGTAATACCGTCATATAGTGTATAACACCCATATCCAATACTGTCATACAGTGTACAACCCCCATATGTAATACTGTCATACAGTGTACAACCCCCATATCCCCACTGGTCCATACCAGTGTATCATCTCCCATATTTATACCGTCATACAGTTGTAAACCCCATATTAATACTGCCATATAGTTGTATACCGCCCTATCCAACTGTCCATAACAGTGTACACCCCCATCAGGTAGTCTGCATACAGTGTACAACCCCATAAGTAATCCTGCCATAGCGTGTACACCCCATATGTAATACCCGTCATCAGTGTACAACCCCCATATTAATCATCCCAAGCACCGATGTGACACCCCCCAATATTTATGCTCCATAGTGTACACCACCATATAGTAATACCACCATACAGTGTTACACCCCCATAAATGTAATACTTCATACAGTTGGACCACCCCCATATAGTAATACTGTCTACAGTGTACCCCCCCATATGTCAATACTGCCATACGTGCTCACATATCTTATATATACCCCAGTACACATAGGTGTCCAGATTCCAGTGCAATGATATTCCAGTGTACTTTTGTTCCCTTTGTGGATACAAACACACTCGGCGTGGAAGAGAAAGCTGGTTACCGATACAGCATCAAACGTAGACTGCTTACATTCATTCCGTCTATACAGTATCTTACCCTTACACTTGGTAAAAGGCTCGTAACTTGGACCTTGTTGCTGAAGGATCAGCTTAACTTTTATCCAAAGTGTCTTCGAACTGGATTTGTGAGGAGGCCGTGGATTGTGCTGTTACAGAATCTGTCAATCATTGGTGGCTGTCTCCGTGTCTCCATCTCTAATTCTACACACACAAAGGGTTTACTTTGGGGGGGTGTCCTCAGCCTGCTGTGTGCTCTTAGCTCTCTACCTTAAGCACCTCCCCTAAAACGTAGCGGGTTTTTGTTGCTTACTACAAGCGTCACTTAGCAATTGTGTTTAAGGCCCCTCGTTTACAGTAAGATGGGTAGTATTGGGACCTACCTCTATACAAGTGATGAGAGCACCCTGCTCCTGCTGCTCACAGGGTCCAGTGTGGGTAAATTTAAGGTTGACTTTTCACCGCTGGCCTGTCTGATGACATAAGTACATTCTTGTCTCCCTGTGTAAGGATCAGGCCATGACGGAGAGACAAGGAACCTTCAGTGTCAGAGAAAGTTTCCTCACATGTATATCCAGCGTGAAAAAAATATTATTATGAATATATATATATATATATATATATATATATATCTTAAAAAATCTATTTAAATATAACGACTGCTTATCAGAATAATGACTAGTAGTAAATATGGCACAAAAAACTGAAAAACAAAAACAAGGAAATGGTGGTGATGTACGTAGATGAGGAGTCAAATCTATTCGTCCTTTCAATACAAACAAATTTCAAACATAAAAAAATCGAATATTTTTGCTGATGTGTATCGGACAAATCGAATCGCGATAATGGAAGTTTACATGGATTCATGAAGATACCATGATATATATCCATGGTTTTTTTGACTTTCTTGTTGTCTATTGGCAAACCACGTCTGGTCGGCTATCAAATTTATACAAATCTTAAAAATTTGTAAAGCCAGATCTTTTTGTAAAAGTGAACCAACATCCTGTTTGAACTTCTAAAATTCGGACCAAATCCAACCCTTACCATCAGGTTACTTTTGTTCGAGTCCTCCCCTAGTACTAGGCATGGCGGTGATTGGTCAGCTGTGTTTACTCAGGTGTGCTACCTCAGTAGCCATCATAGCCATGCCTAGTTTGTAGGAGCGGAGCTGCTCTGATTGGTTGATCTGCAGGTTCTGTGGACTTCTGAACACGAGGCATTCGACATCAGTTTAGGTCCATCATCACGTCTACATCATGGCTTGAAAAAGCCCAACGGCTTGGCAGGTCTAATAAGAATTCCCAAAGTTTGGAAAGAACTTTATTAACCCTTTGGGTCTTGTTCGCAGTTCATAGTTAGTTTGTAGACCTTCCTAGAGAGTTTCTCTCCATCTTCTGGTACGAAGTGACCGTATCACTATATCTCATCATATTGCTAAGGCCTTGAGTCCCGGTGTCGGTTTGTGTATGGGATTTGGTCTATCCTAATGATACAACTGAATATCAATGATTCCCTATGTTCTTGCGTCCTTAACAATGAGATAATACGCTGATGTGATCCCATTAGTTGATATCTGAGGAACCTACTTACATGAAGAAGTTATGGTAGGTCCAAATGGAATCCTTATGCTGTGTTGCACTTCAGAAATGGAAGTGAATCCAGGGGCAGAGGACCTGATGTCTGGAAGGAGCCGGCGAGAATTGTGCTGAACAGTATTTCGAATGCACTGGTCGTGGTGCAGAGAGCCTGAGATCGGCAAACGTCGCCACGAGGGTAGTTATGAGGGGTAATAGATTGAAGGGCTTAGTGGGCGGTGAGCGGGCCGATAGGGCCTTGGTGGTGTAGGGAGGTTGAGGGGTCGTTTAGAAGGGAATGGGGGGTTATAGAGGGACCGGGCCGAAGGACTAGCAGCGCGGCGGGAGGGGAGTCTTGAAGCGGCAGGTGGAGATCTTAAGAAAACTAGTGCTAAATGCGATGAAGGGTAGGATTACGATGGGGGGGGGGAGTGACGTCACAGGTGGTGGGGGACCGGTTCGGAGTCCTAATGGTAGGGGGGCTCTTGTGTGTGGCAGTCTCGATCGTTATGTCCTAAGCTAAGCAGCTCTCCTGCCCTCACCTAAAGACTAAGTCGCAGTCGGGCGATCAAGTTAGATGGAAAAGTGACGGGGGAGGGTACATACTCAGGCGACGCCAGATTCTCGAATCTAATGTGTAGAACAAAGTATGAGGAGACACCTGACTGTAGAATAGACTAATTAATACGGACCTTTCAACACTCCATTACCCAACTATTTGTATCCTGCTGTTCCACCAATTTGGCTAGTTGGATTTTATAGCCTCCACCTTCCCGGGAAATCAAGAAATTTATTCCAGGTCTTTACTATCAGATGGGAGCTCCTCCCCAAGGACATACTTCGACACTAAGGAGCCTAGAAAGCATGATGGCCAATACAACTACTTTGAAACTCTATAAGGTTCTCTCCAGTCAAGTGGGTGGTCCCTCAGTTGGAGAAGATGGTGGCACCACCATCTGACTGTCTGAAGCATATACTATGGACATCAATGGAATGTGGGAACCAGAGATAAAATTTATAATATCCTAGCATGAATGAAACAATGTTATTAAAGGAAGAAAGAGTGAGGGTTTAAAGGGATATCCCCACGCGAAAAGATTTTAAATATATCAGGAGCACAAACAAAACACATTCTCTATTCACTGTTATACACAAATACAGCATTCCCAACTATACTTACAACCTGTCTCATATCTTCCTGGTGTACACAATTTTGGTTTCCCGGGATCCGACGTAAACTAGAAGTCTAGGGTCGGAAGCGACAGATTCTCCTCATGAATAGCTTCTCCTGTCTGCCAGCAATGCAGTGCTTCTGCATCTAGTCCCTCCCCTCTCCATTACAATAGATCAGGCACAGACATTTCTCTGCAGGCACAGCCCGTGTAGAAAACTTACTCTACAAACTACAGATAAGATAAGTCTTACAGGGTAGGGAGATTTGTAGCGAGCTGACAATGTGTTATAGTAAGATGTCGCAGAGCGGAAGAGTGCCATTGTGTTATATATCATCTCATGATCACTCATCTCTGATCTCTCCATCTTTTTTCTCTGTGTGATGATACTAGTAGAATGTTGTAGTAGAGGCTAAATTAATGTGTATAAACCCTTGAACCTGATAATCTACACATTGTCAGCACACAGCCATCTCTGCCAGAGGAATCATGAAGTGTCGCTTAGAGAGTCCCCCTCACACTGTGGAATATTACACTGACATCAACTGAGTGATAGGAGCTAAAACAGCAATAAAACTGAGTAAAAATGTATTAAGGGGGTTAAAAATTATCTTTATTGTGTAAACATCACTAGGGGAATTAAAATTGAGAACTTTTCGATGTCCGGAGATTTTCCAGGTTCCGAGAAAACACATAGAAGCATAAATTGAGGAGTAGATTACTCCAGGTAATCTCTCCACGTTGTCAGATGTTCCAGGCTTAATACGCCAACAGCAAGGTGATGTAGAGACCGGCTCTACAGAGATGTCCAGTAACAATCTCGATTAGGAGGTAGGTACCAGATATTCCGGAGGATATGGATCCTGGGATTTCTGAGAGTTCGCCTCCACATACTAATAGAAATAATTAATATTATTACATAAATATGAGGAACCATCTGTAAAAAAAACCTTTGGGTAGAGGAAACCTAAAATAGCTAAACTGACTGGACCCTACACACAAAAGTAACATGGATTACAAACTTTTAATATGTAATTGATTTGCAATTGTCCCTTATGCTTTATTTCTCCTATGTGGCGTACAAAGGGATTTTAAGGAACCCGTTATCAAAGTCCCTCCTGATAACAGGGACATTACTCATAGATCCAGGCATGGACTGTGTACTCCTCTTTATTTGTTATCCATGGCCTCCTTCCTTCTAAATCAACTTTATATAATGCAAATAATCTTGAAGGCTTTGGAAGGGGCATTACCAGAGCCCCTCCGTGTCGTGATAACAGGCTGTTCCACGTGCAAAGAGCACTTCCCTTCTCTCACTGTTTGAGATTTCAGCAGGCAGAGGAAGGAGGGAGCTGGGAAAGGGAACAGTGTAACACCCTAACCGCTTACTGGCTCATTATCATAATTTTAAAAGTTTGATTTTAGAAAGTGCAGGAGGCCCTGGGTAAGAAATATAAGAATATTACCACAGTCCACTTGGATGTTGAAGATGCACTTTGGTGAGCTACTATTGTCAGGGCATTCTGAACTTAGGATTGTTGACACTCCCCTTTTAAGGGTTTCATCCAATTATAAACATCTTTCATTACTTTGTAATCTGTTGATAATTTGTGATAAATCTTATTAAAATAATGCTTCAATCCTGCTTTATAATCTGCTTTTACAAGTTTCTCTAAGTCAAGTGGGCTATTGTGTATGCTTATTACTTTTTCTGGTGGTGGCGCCACATGGAATTTTAAGAAAACGTCCAAAATCCATCCTGATAACAGGCACTTAAAGATCCAGCACCGTGGACTGTGGTAATCTTCTTATTTGTTATCCATGGATAATAAGCCATGGGGCTCCTGTGGGTGCTTCCAGAGCCTCTCCGAGCTGTAGCTTCACAGTCGTTACAATGAGCATAGCAGGTCTCCACTCCATCCACACTTCCGCTGCTGCTAGATACACAGGAAGAGGGAGGAGGAGAGAGCAGGGGTTGGGTGAGAGATGTTCTGCTTCTGTAACAGCATGTGAAATACAGCCCTGAGGGGGCTTTGGTACTCCCCCCAGAGCCCTTCAGCAAATCATCATTTTTAAAAGTGATTTGAGTGAAAATTATCGAAGTCTTCATCTGTTAATTTGACTCACCTGGATCCTGAATTCCAGTTAATCTGAAAACCCCATATCTAACTTGTGATCGGATTTGAACCAGATGTAATAAGGAGTTTGTGGGAGCGTGTATAGTTGTCCTGGGGCAGTGTTCCCGCAGAGTTTCTCCCAGCCTGAAGTCTGACATTGTTTCTCCATCGTGGATTTGAAGGAAGGTAAGACACAATCAGAGCCCATCCCCAGGTTGAAAAATGGAAATGTGATCTAGAATCATCGGACAGAACTTTGTTATTGGAATTCTATGCAGTATCACTCAGCATCTCTAGTACTAACTACAGAATCATCACCTGTAATCACACGTGATAGGGCGTAGGACAAATTAATAAGTATAAACTAGCATTTTGAGTATAAAACTCCTTTGCGAGCTATCTGTTTCCATGGTTACGACTACAACCAAGTGTCGTATTCTGATCTGTAGTCTAAACCTCTTTTGGACTCTCAGGTTATTAAGGGGGATTATAGATGATACCCTGTAGTCAGTCTAACACTGTCTAATTAATAATAATTTCTTATTTATAAGCGCACACAGATTACGCAGCACTGCACAGATTGCCAATCAGTTCCCTGTCCCCATGGGGCTCACCTCTAATCCACCTACATAGTTATGTTGAGTGTGGGAGAAACCAGAGGACCCCCCAGAGGAAACCCGGCACCCACAGAAAGAACATACAACTCTTTGCAATGTTGACCTGGGTGGGATTTGAACCCAGTTCCCCAGCCCTGCAGCAGAATGTCTCCACTCAGCCACCGTGCTGCCCAAACTCAATATCAGTGCAAGCATTTTGGAATTTTTTCAGACAAACTGACTTCATTACTCCAACTCGCTGTGCCTCTTACTGATTCCAGTGCAGATTCAGAGATGAGTCGTACATGCTCGTCCGAGCCTTGTGCTCCGTTCGAGGCCTTGCGTCCTCGAAATCTCTCGTGCTCGATTACGAATAGATTCGACCCGCTCGAGAAAATGGAAGCTTCCGCCGTTTTTGCTTTTTGCGGCCATAACAGGCCATCACAGCCACCGGAGTACTCTGCAACTCCACCCAGCATGAACGTGGTACCCTACGTCGATAGCCGTGGGTTGGCTGGCCAGTATCAGGTGACCCTGGGATAGGACTAGCCGCTGCCGCTCTGTAGATATTCTGTGTGGATGCCGCTAGGGAGAAGCTGTGATGGTCAGGGAAAGCGTTAGGGTTTGTTCTATAGCTACTGCAGGCAGGGTGATTACTCCAGAAACCCAAAGCCTTCATAGGGCTACAATCACGTTATATTTATTTTTTTTTTATTTGATCTAGTACCAATTTTTTGAGAAATTAGCAGGGGACTTGTACCGTTGTGTTTTAAGCTCTTAAGTGGCCACATCCTAGTCCTAGCACAGACCGAAGTGGAACCTTAGTAGGGGTTGGATTTCAATTCTAGGCCAAGGCTCCATTTTCCTTTTTTATTTAGCGTTTATTTTGTTTAATATCAGCTCATCTATCTGCGCATTGTAGTGTGCTTTCATCCTTGGCTAAAAAATAGCCATAGGACGATCCAAACGGCTTACGCTCCTACAGTAGCGTTTTTTTATAAATTTTGGACTTCTGTGATGATCTGGCTTTGTCTACTTGCTGCTGCCTTACTAGCCAATTGTCAGCATTTGGTAGTGCAGACTGCGACCGCTGGTGTTTTGCGCTTAGTGACGCACTATCCATTGCAAGACCGACAGGGGAACGGAATTAGTAGGGGTTGGATTTCAATAGGCACAGTCTGCCATTTGTCTTTTTATTTTACGTTTTTTGTTCTAATACTCGGTGTTGCCATCTCATCTGGCATAGTAGTGGCTTTTCATACTTGCTCAAAAATAGCCTATGCAATCGAGATAGCATTGTTGGTTTAAAAACTCAAAAACACAAAAAACCAAAAAAAAACCAACAAAGTTAAAAACAAAAGTTAAAGCTATAACTCTCATTTTAAAACTGTTTAACCCAGGGTAGCGGGTAGAGGACGAGGCGGGGACGTGGGCAGTCCAATCGCCAGGGTCAGGATGGCCTTGGGTCCGCCGGGGTAGACACCACTGCTTAGAGGGAGCAGGTGGAAACGCAGCAAGACTACACTCCTATGTTCATGTCTGAAGTTACTAGGGAACTGTTGAGCACTGTTAGGCCAGAAACAGTGGCGAACAGGGTGTCAGTGGCATGCTGACAATGCTTCGAGCAATTGTGTCACCCGTTTTCGTCTGTCCACGCAGTCCCACCTTGTCACTAAATGCCACCTCTCCAGCTCCTGCACTCAGCCTTCCTCCCCCCGTCTCCCCCTCCAGGAAATTTGGCCATTTGCACCGGAACTTGAGGATGTTTTCTGGCCCTTCCCACATCACAAAACCACTGTCCGGTTGCTGCTGAGTCATTATTCCTGCCGTTTCCACCAGTCACAGTCTGTGGGTGATATTGACCTCTTGACGTAGGGAAGTGTGTAAAGACGGTGTCCGCACGTGAGGGACACGGTTTGTCAGGACAGTGGTGAGAAGTTTGTTTCAGGGCGGAAGTCCGGTGGGGAGCAGACTGAGGGATCGCGAGGATGATTATGAGGGTGACAGACCCAAGCGGGGTAAGGCGGGTGAACACAGTCGCTGCTGAGACGGAGGAGAGGTCCTCGACCAGTAACAGGTTGGAAGAGGGCTTGTGGGGCAGACGAGAAGGCGGGGCCGAGCGCGTGGCATCAGCGCCAAAGTGTCAACAGTGAAGCTTCCCATGGCGAGGCTTTGCGCGAGGGCTAGATCTTCCAAAGTCTGGAGGTTCTTTAATGACACACCGGATGACCGACGGACTGTGGTGTTGCAAACATTTGCCAAACCAGCTCAGCGGGGTTCCACCACTACTAGCTTAACTACCCACCAGTAGCGCAGGCATTATGAATGCTAAACACCCCCCTCAGTTGGCAACAGCCGTTCACCTCGGCCGTGCACACCACTGCTCCTCCCCTGTGGCAGCTGATAGTCAGCCCCTGCCAGGACCTCTAGCCAAAAAAACCCATCGTCGCCTCCACGATCCTCCAACAGCATCCACAGCGTTCAGCTCCCATACCCAGGCTCATGTGAGCGAACGCAAATATAGTGCACCCACCGCACCCCAAGCCACTTAATGTGTCACTTCCGATTGCTTGCCTGGAGATGCTGCCCTATAGGCAGTGAGACGAGGCCTTCTCACAACTCAGGCGGCGGCCGCCCCGTATTCGGATCCCCATCCGCCAGCTACTTTTCCCGATGTGCCGTCCAGCCTCGCACCAGCACGTGTTTCAGACAACCCGTGCCCCGACCACGCCGTTTCTGACAAGGTCCACCTGACCCAAGGACCACGTGCGAGTGCTGCCAGGGACAGGGCCATATTTCTCCATCTGACGGCATGGGTAATAACTTGGGGAGGACTTGGGCCGAGTATGACCCTTGGGGTGGATCATATCTGCCGACGCCGAGGATGCGGGGCCTACTCGGTCCAGGTGTTTCAGTCCTACTAATGCCTCTCCTCCTTCCCCACCCTCTCCAACGTATGCTCACTCCTCCGAACTACCATCCGTGGGCACGGCGCCACAGTCGGTCAGCTCTAGGCACATGGCAGCAGTGCCGTCGCTAATGGTCAGCCGGCGGTGCTCAACTGCTGAGTTCCTAGGCGATAAAAGGCACACGCCCGCAAGATCTATTACAGGTTGCACCCCCAAGGGCAGAACTGATCTGTGCTGGCACCGCTGAACCTGAAGTCAGGATTGTTGTTGTGTGAAACGGCCGGTAACTGGTGGGCGGCCTCATGCACTCGGCAAGACTGACACATGTAGATGCTGCCCATGTGTTTAAATCTGATAGTTCAGGTTTCTCAAGACATTACCCATCTGTCCAGATGTTTTTGCTCACGAAGGTGCGCCGATCGTGCGCTTTCACGGAAGTCACAGCACCAGATGCGCACTCCAGGGCAGCCGCAGCGCGCCTACAACAATGCCCGCTCACCGACTGTTTGTTCGACGTGTCCGCAACAGGGTGGAATTCAACATGCGACCATGTTATCACGATATTTTCCAGCAACGCCGAGCCATTGTGACTGACAGAATGGGGTTTTCCCAACTCCACACAATGGTAGTAGTCAGCGCTTCCTCAAGTCAACAATGAGGCACATGGACGTGGATGTCTGATATCTTCAGGGCTTGAGTACCGAGAGTCACACAGATGGTCATGGTGCCGCATATCACCTCACCATCCCGCTGCTTGCCTGTTGAAAAACTCTTGCATCAGCATGACGTCGACAGCTTTGCCGCTCGTCACAGAGACGGGGAAGAAGATTCCCTGTGATAGCCAAAGCACCTTAGTTCTGTTTTCTCAGCGCATATCGGAGGAGGTGGGAGTGGAGGCAGGGGAGGGCGGAAGAGGTAGGAGAATGTGGCGAGACACAAGAGGGGCCGATTGGTGGTCCCTTCACTGTTTCAACGTGTATGGGCAAGGAAGCAGAAGAAGGAGGAAGAATTGGAGGAGTTGGAGGAGGGGAAATGGACGCAGCCAGTTAGGGGAGTGTTAATTCTTAGCGTCTGTGGTACCTACTGGCGCTATGGCAAGATTTCCGCTAGGCCTGCCTATCCCGTATGCCCTCGCGTTCAAAGAATTTATTCACCGCACCGATTACTGGTGTTCACTCTCCTGGGACCCACCGGTAAAAGCAAAAATCTTCCAACTCTCATCCCTGCAGAGGAAAGGAGTCGTGAGAATGCTGAAATACCAGAGGCCCTGGTGCACAAGCTGAAAAACGTATATTTCCCCCTTCTGACAGCGCGTAGCTGGCAAGTGCAGTATTTCTGCGGGACGAAGTAGCGGGGAGAGTGAGAGTGCGCAGCAGGCAGCTTGTCCAGCAATGAAGGGTCCTTTACAAGGTTTTGCCCAGCTTTATGCACCCCAGCAAGAACACTGTCACTGTCCCAGTTCTCGGCAGAGTAGGGTGCTGATTTACAGAAAGATGTGAGGGAGTACGTAGGACCATACCATCGTCCTAAAATGATCACACAGCTCCCTACAACTACTGGGTTTTCAAGCGGGACATGTGGCAACGACTGGCCGCTGTACGCCTTGGAGGTCCTGCCTGCCCGCCGGCTGCGTCTTGTCCGGCGGAGTTTTTCAGTCAGTCTGGTGGCATCATCACCAGATAAGCTGACACGCCTGTCGCGGAAGCGCTGACAGGCTGACGCATTATAGATAATAAAGCCTGGATCTCATAAGTTCCAATCTCCACCAGTTGAATGAAGCTCCACCTGAATAAATATGATCCACTCCTCCTCCTCCTCATTTCCTCCTTCTCCTCCTCTTTTACAGTAAAAGCAGAGAAACTGGCTATTTTTTGACAGTGCCACTGCTCTTGCTATAGTACTTTATGCATTAATTTTTTCTGGAGGCCACCGACCCGGTCCTCTGTTTTAAACAATTTTTTGGGAGTGCCACATACAGCCCTCAATTATTCAATTTTTCTGGAGGCCTCACCGACGCCATTCCTCGTTTTTCAACAATTTTTGGGAGTGCACATACAGGCACTCAATCTATTCTATTTTTCTGGAGGTGGCCACTACCTGCTCCTCGTGGTTGAACACTTTTTGGGACTGTCACCACATACAGGCACTCAATCGTTCATTTTTCTGGAGGGCCACCTACCTGCTCCTCTGGTTTGAAAACTTTTTGGGCTAAGGAGCCTACTGGCTCTGTCACCCGTGTCCTCGAGCTCTGTCACCCAGGGCATGAGGCTTGTCCCCCAGGGGCTACTGAGGCTCTGTTCACCCGGGGCCTACGGGCCAGGGCTCTGTCACCCAGGGACACTGAGCTCTGTCACCAGGGGACCACTGAGGCTCTGTCACCCAGGGCCCACTGAGGCTATGTCACCCAGGGGACCACTGAGGCTCTGTCACCCAGGGGCCACACTGAGGCTCTGTCCCAGGGTCTACTGAGGCTACCGGTGACCCAGGGGCCTAACTGAACTACTGAGCCAACCCTGGATAAATTGAGACAGATAGAAGATAGTAGTTTGTAAAGATCACATATATTTTCTTGCTTTCTTTTTTGTCTATCTATGGCTATTCTGTCTGCAGGTCTCATGCTGTGTGATATCATCACCCCAGAACCCCCTGTCAAGGGCTCAGATGGAACCAGTTAGAAGTAACTGTTATAAACAATTAAAATGTCGACCAAAAATATCCACTAATGAACTCTATCTCTCATGTAGTTATTAAAAGCAGGAGATCCATTTACTACCACACGGATATATCTATAGATAAGGTCCACGCTTCCCCGAAGCTTCACCTTGTGACGCCTTATTACTGAATCCCCATATATCCAGATCCTACGAGGAGCAGAACTGGTGGCATTGTATCTTACAATCTTCTACATTTTGCCTTATTCCTGACCTTAATTTGATCCAAATTTTAGATTACCTCTTAATTTATTCCGCGCATTGGTAGATGAGGTGTGTGTTCCTCAGAAGGTCAAATTTTAGTAACGTATGTCTGCAATGCTGGGGACACACACCAACTTCCTCACTCCCCCATGTGCATGTAATGTAGTGACTACCGGCCACCATGATGGGTTCTACCAGAATGTCCGCATTATTTTACAGGGTCACAATATTAAGGGCAAATGTGGACTGTGCTATCCATATGTACTTATATCAGAAACTTCTTGTCAATAGCCCAGTCATAAGATAGGAATCGTTATTCAGGCTTGATATAAGAAAGGCCCATAAAAGGCACAAAAGTTATCAGTCAGGTAACAAGAACATGCAAAAGTGGAGCAACTTAGTTGTTGTTATGCCAAGAGGCACACTGGGAAAACCATGCACTAGAAATGGAAAAAAACTTGAAATTCAGGTTCAAGTGTTAGGCCAAATTTCAGAAAAATTGTTGTGTTCCAATTTACTGACTTGGACTAATGGGGACTCAACATCTGTGACCCAAAAATGGCTGCAAAATGGGTATACGGAACATTGTCCGTCCAAATATGGGCTATGGAAAGAACTTCAAATACATAGCATAATAAAAAATGAATAAAAAATGAATCCACATTACCGTATTAACTTTCGGTCAAAGCACCTTCTCCGAAACGATTCTGGAGGAGTCGCGCCAGACCGTGCTTAATGGGCTTCAGCCCCTAGAAACTAGGCATGGCTGGATGGCCGTCTGTCCACCAAGCCACAACCAAGGCCACCGAACTTAACCTGTAGTTACTGCACTTAAACACCTAGGATCAGAGCAATTATTCTCAGTGCTTTGCTATGTGACTATTCAGATGCAATTATGTCTCTCCCACTATAGGACAGTATGGGAACACACGCAGTTCTTCACACGCCATGAAAGGGCAATTATTCCCCATTTCTCGTGCCTCACACAGCCTCTCTCACCACCTTTGCCTGAAACAGAAATTATTACACTTTCACCATCACTGCCCCCAACACCGCCTCTTTCCATCTGTCTCTGGTTTAGTGAGTGCTGGGTCCGCTGACCTGCCTCTTATTCAGCAGGGTCCACGTCAATTACAGCCACGCCCATAGGCATGGTTTGTAGAGTTAAAAAAGATGTTGATGGGCTGCTCGGCAGCTATACCCCACCCACCCCAAAATTCTGATGAGTTAGGGTTTGGGGTCGCTCAACATACTTGTTTCAGCGTGAACCGCACCCGTCCTGCAAAGCCATGCTACTTTATATAAAACCACAACCTTTTCCTGCTAAGCCATGCTTTTCTAATAACCACACCCATTTCCTGCAAGCCTGGTTCTTTCTAATAAACCACAACCATTTCTGCTAGCCATATTTCTCATAAACCACACCCATTCCGCTAAGCCATGCTCTTTATAATAACCACCCCCTTTCTGCTAACCCATGCGCCTTTTAATAACCCCCCATTTCCGATACGCCATGCGTCTTTAATACCCCACACCAGAGGGTTTAAAATATGCCAGTATGCTAAACAAATTACTTGAGTAGGCCCTCACATATTTCCCACATCGACCCACATTTTCATAAGGCTTGTAAAACCCCTTTTGGGGCCTGTCTTTTCTGGCGCTACTTTTTCTTTTGCTATTCTTTTGTATTTCCCAAACAGGTCTTCTAGTATCCCAAAATTGCCGCAAACCCGGGTCGGGTTTGCTACATTGCCCAAAAATACTGGACCCAAACCACCCTGAGAATAATGGCATCAACCTAATAAAATACAATATTCCTATATTATACTATGTGTAAAGCCTCTTGATGAATCATCTTCATGGAGAGGGTGTGTACAGAAGTAAGGACCTCTGCCTGTGCTTCCTATCACTAGTATAGCATCCAAGAGCAGAACAGTGAGTCTTCTAGCCATATCAGTCTCACTGAGGTGCCCCAGGGGGAAAGGTGTCTATCTGCAAATTCCCCCTTTGCGCCCCCCAATTTGTTCCTTGTGTGAAGCAACCTTTATTTGGTTACTTAGATCCCAGCTGGATTGCTACATGCATTTGGATTAGAGTCCTCATAGAGCAAATGTTTCGTAACTCTCGAACCTTGAAGTCGTATTGGAATAACCACCATTTGTGGGAAACTGAACGGGCGCCGCTCCACTCCTCTGTGCTCACCAATATGTTAACTTCGGCGCTGGGACCCGAATGACTATCCATGAGTAACTTCTTCTACACTGAGTAACATATGTGCCCCATTGATGCCGGCACGTCTTACGAGGACGTGATCAGTAATTTTGGTGGTTGTGATGTCTACGGATGACTTAGATCACGAACGAGCTACGACCCTATGTAATCTCTACTCGCATACAGTCTCATTTTCTAGGCCAGAACATTTTCCAGGTGTTAGTGAGAGCAAAAACACATGACTTTTCTTTGAGACGGGCTGGATTGCAGAAAAGTAACCCTATACCGTATTCCCTTCACGACTAATGTCCGCAGGCGCGTTCCTGGAAGCCGGTGGTCCAGGCTGGCACATACTCAGAGCGGATGCCGCAACGCAGGCCGAATAATCCAGCACACAGGCCCTTCCAGGGATCGTAACGCAGATGCCAATGCAAATCACCACATCAGCATCAGCCATATCACTGGCATTTTATAGACATGTTTACTGACTCCATCACCGCCACTAGAGAGCTCGGAACCAGGGGAACGCAACCGAATCAACCACGAATGAGGGGATACCATTCAATTAGCAAAATGCTCGTTACCACTGTCTACATTATCTGATCAGACTTCACAGTCCCTTTCAATTACAACACAGATAACATGAATTGCATATAAGAACATAAATAACATAGTGGGGTGTCAGTCTTGAACTTAAAGAAATCTACCATCAAATCCATCGGTATAAACGGGACTTACTTAAGATCCAAGCACCAGATGTGGTATCTTCTTACATTTGTTTTCAGACCCTCCTAACTTTTAACACTTTCAAATTATGCACTGAGCCTGAGGCTACCACGTGCCCATCTGTGATATGGCTTTACAGGGTTACACTGTCTCACACCGCCCTGCTCCTTCCTCATTATTTGTGCAGCAAGACCTCCTGTGGCTTCGCATGCAGAGGGAGCAGGGAGGGGTTCATTAGCATAATCATAAAGTTTGATTTTAGAAGGAAGGAGGCCATGGATAACAAATCATGGATTTTGATGATAGATTTCCGTTTAAGTTCAAGTGGTATAGGAATCTTGACACATTTGGCACATTGAAGAGCTGAGAAGTGTGGTGTGTGGCATGTATTCATCCCTGTAAGGCAGTCCCCAGGTATCGTACAGTCGTTGTAGGTTTGTTGAATTTAAGTTGAATTTGTAGTAAGTCGAAGAACGTAGTATTTATAATTGTAACCGAGTCAAACATTTTGGTCTCTGTGACAATTGGTTTGAAAATGTTGGGTTGTCTAGAAACCAGGAGTTAACAATAAATCCTAATTACAGACACCTTCATAAGTGTCATAGCTGTTTATTGAAGCCTAAGGAAAAGTACCGTAAATACCAAAATCCACACATCCGTTTGTAACTAGGGGTTGTCTTTAAGTCGGGTTCTTAAGTAGGGGACCGCCTATGCACTGGTATAATCAGTCTCTAAATTTGCAAATTGGTAAGCACACACCCCCAACAGACTGGAAGCTATCATGAAATCTAGGGTGGTCCTACCAATATGGGACAATAGGGTCTGATTCTGATGCCATAGACTGGCCACATTTATCTTCAGATTCAAGCTTAAAAATGGCTTTTTTTTTAGAGGAAATAAAAAAGACGTAGACTTTAATACTTCCAGTTGACGCGTTAATGGATACAAGTTGGCATGAATCTCTTCGCCATGGGCCGAGTCGGTACAAATAACACGAGCATGGTGCTGGCTGCGCTGTTATTGTTGGAGGGAGGATCTTCCACAGTATCTGTTAAATATAATGTCTTCATTTATATAGGGGCACCAGATTACGCGCGCTGCACAAAGCAGACCAATTGGTCCTTCCCCATGGGGTCCCAATAAACAACCTAACAGTATTTTTTGAAGTGTGCGCAGGAAACCGAGGACCCGGAGGAAACCCACCCAACACGGAGAGAACATAACAAACTCTTTGCATGTTGACCTGGGGTGGGATTTGAACCGGACACCAGCGCTGCAGGCAAAAGTGCTACCCCTCAGCCACCGTGCCGCCCTATCTTAGAATATTTACAATTTTTCATTTTCAATTACATTAGATTTGATTTTTTAATATGGATCATTTTAGCCACACTTCTAATGCTGCCTAATGCTGGTGTCCCTTTCCACGATAAAACGTGATTGGACTGATCAGAACTCAGCCCCTCTCTTTAGCGGTTCTATAACAGCTCGATGTCCATCACCCCAACACGTCAACTCCTCCATAAGTGTGGTATAGTATGATCGTGTATGTTTACCTTCCCATCTGCTTCCGTGTGGTACCGTTGTGTTATCGTATATTCCACATAATCTCTGACATGAAACCGAATGTTCCAGATTGATGAAGTAAAGCTAAGGGATGAGATTTCCTGGCTGGATGGAGATACACCCACGTACAATGAACCCCGTGTGGGATACATGGGGGTACACCGGGCTCTATCTGTGCCCTCAGGGGGTGGTCCTGTCCTCCACAACCTGCCCAACACCGCTATCCTAATTTATCTGCACCCGGTGTGCTATAAGTCCAGGGGCACTCACTGTTCTGCTGGTGGTGTCCCTGTGCACATCTGACACAATTACATACACTGTATAGATAGACAGGGTTACCTTCCATCAATGATCGTATGACGCGCGAAACCATGATTTCACTGGAGGCATCGGTAAGGAACTTGACATTCAGGCTCCTCTGACTTGAATAGAATAACTGGGGGACGTTGGAGCCGCAGTATTTCCCAATTGTGAGCTGAGGAAGGGCCATCTCTGACCTATTAGTAAAACGTAGCAAGGCTTAGATGCCATAACTACAAGATTGTGTATTTTGTTGTGGTTTTCGACCTGCGGACTAGCCCATTTACGTCTGGTGCAAGGGTGCCCACCAATTGCCAATGAGGCAACTGAGCCTACTGCCTCAGGCAACACCAACTCTGGAAGGTTGGACGCATTAGATGTGCAGACACAAATCAAGTGTGTGATATTGCAGCTCACACATTGTCTTTGATGGTGTCGACCTGCAATACCCAGCACCAGCCACGGATGTGTGGCGCTGTTCGGGAAGCTGATGAGAAGGGATATTCTCTTTCCTTACCTCCACATAGTTTGCTGCCGCACTCAGAGCTGCTCGAGATGTTGAGATTGTCAAACTTAAACATCACCACCTGTCCTTCGGCTGAGTAATGATCCACTCACAGTACGCTCCCTGATGGATTGGGGTAATGAGGGGTAGTGATGACTCCAGCTCCAGACAGTATACCGCCACATACTATTGGAGGAACAGATGATATATAATATCAGGGTGTACCTGGAAGTAACTCTTTCTACCTCTCCCCTCACAGAGTAACAACCCCCATATGTATACTGCCATATATGTCACACGCCCATATCCAATACTGTCATACAGTGTACACCCCAAATGTAATACCGTCATATAGTGTATAACACCATATCCATATACCTTTGTTCTTTTTTCATACAGTACACACCCCCTATATGTATAGTCATACAGGTACACCCCCATAGTATACGCATCAGTGACAACCCCATCCAATACTGCTCATACAGTGTAAAACTCACAATGTTACTTCAACCGTGTACAACCTCCATATGTATCTGCATATATGATAACGCCCATATCCAATACTGTCATACAGTGTACAACCCCCATATGTAATACTGCCATACAGTGTACAACCCCATATGTAATACTGCCATACAGTGTACAACCCCAATATGTAATACCGTCATACAGTGTACAACCCCCATATTTAATACTGCCATACAGTGTACACCCCCATATGTAATACTGCCATACAGTGTACACCCTCATATGTAATACCACCATACAGTGTACACCCCCATATGTAATACTGTCATACAGTGTACACCCCCATATGTAATACTGTCATACAGTGTACACCCCCATATGTAATCTGCCTACAGTGTACACTATTCTTAGTATATACCATACACTATGGTGTCAGATTCCAGTGCATATGATAATTCCATTGTAACTTTGTTCCCTTTGTGGATACAAACACATCGGAGTGGGAAGAGAAAGCTGGTTAAGATACAGCATCAACTAGCTAGATGCTTACATTCTTCCGTCTAAAGATCTTACCACTTGGTATACAAGGTCGAACTGGACCTTGTTGCTGAGGATCAGACTTAATTTTATCCAAAGTGTTGTCGAAACTGGATTGATGGGAGCCGGGATTGTGCTGTTACAGAATCTGTCAATCAGTGTGTGGTCTGTCATCCGTCTCCTCTCTAATCTCCACACACCAAAGGGTTACTTTGGGGGGGTCCTACACTGCTGTGCTCTTAGCTCTCTCCATTAAGGACATCCCTAAAACAGTAGCAGGGTTTTGTTGCTTACTACAGCAGTCACTTAGCAATTGTGTTTAAGGCCTCGTTTACATCAGTGGGTAGTAGTGGAAACCTACCTCTATAAAAGTGATGGGCCCCTGCGCTTGCTCTCCAGGTCCATTGGGTAAATTTAAGGTTGATCTTTTCACCGCTGGCCTGTCTGATGACTAAATACATTGCTTGTCTCCTGTGTAAGGATCGGCCATGACGGAGAGACAAGGAACTTCAGTGTCAGAAAGTCCTCACATGAGATCCAGCGTGTGAAAAATATTATATATATATACTATATATATATATATTAATATTAAAAAAATCTATTTAAATATAAAACTGCTATCAAGATATGAACTATATTTAAATATGCTACAAAAAAGCTGAAAAAACATAAAAACAAAGGAAATGTGTGATTGTAACTAGAGAGGAGCAAATCTATCGTCATTTAATCAAAACAATATTCCAAAACATAAAAAAATCGAAATATTTGCTGATGTGTATCGGACAAAATCGACGATAATGGAGTTTAATGATTATGAGATCCTTATTATATCAATGGTTTTTTGACTTTTTGTAGTGTCTATTTGCAACCACGTCTGGTCGGCTATCAATTTATTACAAATCTTAAAATTTGTAAGCGAGAGTCTTTTTGTAAAAGTGAACCAACATCTGTTTGAAACTTTAAAGATTCGGACCCAATCCAACCCTTACCAATAGGTTACTTTATGTTCGAGTCCCCCTAGTAACTAGGCATGGCGGTGATTGGTCAGCTGTGTTTCAGGTGTCACCTAGCCAATCATAGCCATGCCTAGTTGCTAGGAGCGGGAAGCTGCCTGATTGGTTGTCTTGCAGGTTGGTGGCTTCTGAACAGAGGACATCGAACAAAGTTTAGGTCATCATCACAAGTCTACATCATGGCTGAAAAAGCCCAACGGCTTGGGCAGGCTCTAATAAAGAATCCCAAAGTTGGAAAGAACTTTATGTAACCCTTTGGTCTTGTTCTCAGTTAAGTTAGTTTTGTAGACCTTCTAAGAAGTTTCTCCCATCTTCTGGTATACGTGACCGTATTCTATGTCCTCATATGCTAACTTGAGTCCGGTGTCGGTTGTGTATGGATATGGTCTGATCCATAATGATACAACTGAATATCAATGGATTCCCTATGTTCTTGCAGCCTTAACATGGATTAACGCTGATGGATCCCATTAGTTCTGCTGAGGACTCTACTTACATGAGAAGTTATGTAGGTCAATGGAATTTATCTGATGTTGACCTGTCCGAATGGAAGTGAATCCAGGCAGAAGGACCTGATGTCTGGAGAGGAGCCGGCGAGATTGTGCTGCAGTATTTCTGAAGAACTGGGTGTGGTGCAAGAGGCCATCTCGAATCTAATGTGAGAACAAAGTATGATGGAGAAGACACCTGACTGTTCGAATAGACTAATTAATACGGAACCTTTCAACACCTCCATTACTCAACTCTTTGTATCCGCTGTTCCACCATTTGGCATAGTTGGATTTTATATAGCCTCCACCGTTCCCGGGAAATCAAGAAAATTTTTCCAGGTCTTTACTATCAGATGGAGCTCCAACCAAGGACATACTTCTGACTAAGGAGCCTAGAAAGCATATGGGCCAATCAAACTACTTGAAACTTTCTAATGAGGTTCGCTCCAGTCAAGTGGGTGGTCCTCAGTTGGAGAAGTGGGGCACCACCCATCTGACTGTGAGAGATATAATATGGACATCAATGGAATGTGGGAACCAGAGATAAATTTATACTATCCTAGCATGAATGAAACAATTGTTATTAAAGAAGAAAAGAGTGAGGGTTTAAGGGTTCCCCACGACGAAAAGATTCTTAATATATCAGGATAAAAAATACACATTCTCTTCACTGTTTTACAAATACAGCATTCCCCAATATAATTACAACCTGTCTCTATACTTCCTGGTGTACACAATTTTGGTTTCCCGGGATCCGACCGTAAACTAGAAGTCTAGGGTCGGGCGACAGATTTCTCATGAATAGCTTCTCCTGTCTGCGCGAAGCAGTGCTTCTGCATCTACCCTCCCCTCTCCATTACAGATGAGCTCAGGCACAGACATTTCCTGCAGGCACGCAGCGCGTGTAGAAACTTACTCTACAAACTACAGATAAGTAAGGTCTTTCCAGGGTAGGGAGATTGTAGCAGCTGACAATGTGTTTGTTAAGATGTCGCAGAGGAAGAGTGCCATTGGGTTATATATACTCTCAGGATCACTCTCTGATCTGTCTCCTCTTTTTTTCTCTGGTGAGATACTAGTAGAATGTTGTAGTAGGGCTAAATTGTGTGTATAAACCCTTGCCTGATAATCTAGCACACTTGTCGCACACGCATCTCTGCCCGAGGAATCATGAAGTGTCTGCTTGAGAGTCCCCCTCACACTGTGGAATTTACACTGACATCACTGAGTGATAGGAGCAAAACAGCAATAAAACTGAGTAAAAATGTTTACGGGGGTTAAAATTATCTTTATGTGTAAACATCACTAGGGAATTAAAATTTGAGAACTTTTCGTGTCCTGGAGATTTTCCAGGTTCCTAGGAAAACAACATAGAAGCAGTAAATTGATGGATATTCCTCCAGGTAATCTGTCTCCACAGTTGTCAGATGTTCCAGGCTTAATACGCCCAACAAAGGTGATGTAGAGACCGCGGTCTACAGAGTTGTCCAGTACACATCTCGTTGGAGGGTGGTACCGGATATCCAGGGGAGGATATGGATCCATGGGATTCTGAGGTTTCGCCTCCACATACTAATGAAATACTTAATATTATTCTAATATGGGAGAACATCTGTAAAAAAAACCTTTGGGTGGTAGAGGAAACACTAAAATAGCTAAACTGACTGGACCTACACAACAAAAGTAACATGGATTACAAATTTATAAGTAAGATTGATTTGCAATTGTCCCTTATGCTTATTTCTCCTGATGGTGGCGTACAAGGGAATTTAAGGGAACCCGTTATCAAGCCCTCCTGATAAACCAGGGACATTACTCATAGATCCAGGCAGAGGGGACTGTGGAACTCCTTATATTTGTTATCCATGGCCCTTCTCCTTCTAAAATCAACTTTTTAAATAATGCAAATAATCTGAAGGCTTTGGAGAGGGCCTTCACCAGAGCCCCTCCGTGTCGTATAACAGGCTGTTCCCCTGTGCAAAGAGCACTTCCCTTCTCTCACTGTTGAGATTTCAGCAGGCAGAGGAAGGAGGGAGCTGGGAGAAAAGGGAACAGTGTAACACCCTATAGCCCTTCTGGCTCATTATCATAATTTTAAAAGTTGATTTAGAAAGAAGGAGGCCTGGGTAAGAAATATAAGAATATTACCACAGTCACTTGGATGTTGAAGGATGCCTTTGGTGAGCCTATTGTCAGGGCACTTCTGAATTAGGACTTGTTGACACTCCCCTTTAAGGTGTTCATCCAATTATAAACTTTTCATTACTATTTAGTAATCTGTTGATAATTGTGATAAATCTTATTTAAATAAATGCTTCAATCCTGTTATAATCTGCTTTTACAAGTTTCCAAGTCTAAGTGGGTATTGTGTTATGCTTTTCTTCCTGGTGGTGGCGCCACATGGAATTTTAAGAAAATCGTCCAAAATCCATCCTGATAACCAGGACACTTAAAGATCCAGCACCGTGGACTGTGGTAATCTTCTTATATTTGTTATCCATGGATAATAAGCCATGTGGGGCTCCTGTGGGTGCTTCCAGAGCCTCTCCGAGCTGTAGCTTCACAGCTGTTACAATGAGCATAGCAGGTCTCCACTCCATCCTACACTTCGCTGCTGCTGCTAGATACACAGGAAGAGGGGAGGGAGAGAGGCATGGAGTTGGGTGAGAGATGTTTCTCTGTGTAACAGCATGTGAAATACAGCCCTGAGGGGGTTGGTAACTCCCCCAGAGCCCTTCAGCAAATCATCAAATTTTAAAAGTTGATTTAGTGAAAAATTATCGAAGTCTTCATCTGTTAATTTGACTCACCGTGATCCTGAGATTCCAGTTAATCTGAAAACCTCCATATCTAACTTGTGATCGGATTTGAACCGATGTAAAAGCGTTTGTGGGCGTGTATAGTTGTCTGGGGCAGTGTTCCCGCAGATTTCTCCAGCCTGATGAGTCTGACATTGTTTCTCCATCGTGGATTTGAAGGAAGGTAGACCACAATCAGAGCCCATCCCCAGGTTGAAAAATGAAAAGGTGCTAGTAAATATCGCGACAGAACATCTGTTATTGGAATTCTATGCAGTATCACTCAGTCTACTAGTACTAACTACAGAATCATCATCCTGGAATCACAGTGATAGCGCTAGGACAAATATAATTAAGTTAAACTAGCAATTTTGAGTATAACCCTTTGCGAGCTATCTGTTTCCATGGTACGCACTACAACCACAATGTGCGTAGGTCTGATCCTGTAGTCTAAACCTCTTTTGGACCTCTAGGTCTATTAAGTGGGGATATTAGATGATCCCTTGTAGTCAGCTCTAACACTGTCTAATTAAAATAATTTCTTAATTACGCGCCCACAGTTTACGCAGCACTGCACACGATTGCCAAATCAGTTCCCTGTCCCCAATGGGGCTCACCTCTAATCCCCCTCCAGTCATGTTATGGAGTGTGGGCGGAAACCAGAGGACCCCCCAGCTGCGACACCCCGGGCCACCCACAGATAAGAACATCCACAACTCTTTGCATATGTTGACCTGGTGGGATTTGACCCGGGTTCCCCAGCCCTGCAGCAGAAGTGCTCCATCTCAGTCCACCTGTGTGCCCAACTCTCTATCGTGCAAGCATTTGGCATTTTTTCCACGACAACATGACCTCATTACTCCAACTCGCTGTGCCTCTTTACTGCATTCCAGTGCAGATTCAGAGATGACGTACATGCTTCGTCCGAGGGTCTTGATGCTCCGTTCAGCGCCTTCGCGTCCTCGAAATCTGCTCGTGCTCCGAAGACTTCGCCGCTCGAAAAATGGACAGCTCCCGCCGTTTTGGCTTTTTGCGGCCAGAACAGGCCAATCACAGCCACCGGAACTCGCAACTCCACCCAGCAGAGTGGTACCCTACCGTCGATAGCCAGTGGTTGGCTGCCGTATCAGGGACCCTGGCGATAGGACTAGCCGCTGCCGCTCTGTGATTTCTGTGTCTGGATGCCGTAGGGAGAGGCTGCTGACTGGTCAGGGAAACGTTAGGGTTGTTCTATTAGCTTACTGTCGGCAGAGTGATTCTCCAGAAAACCAAAGCCTTCTTAGGGCTACAATCTAACGTTATATTTATTTTTTTTTTATTTGAATCTAGTACCCATTTTGATGAGAATTAGCAGGGGACTTGCTACCGTTGTGTTTTAAGCTTTAAGTGGCCACATATCCATAGCAAAGAACCGAAGTGGAACCATTAGTAGGGGTTGGATTTCAATTCTAGGCACAAGGCTCCTTTCCTTTTTTTTTTAGGTTATTTTGTTTAATAATCAGCTCATCTACTTGCGCATTAGGTGCTTTCATCTTGGCTAAAACAATAGCCATAGGGATCCAAACGGCTTACCGTAGCGTTTTTCTTTAACAAGTTGCGTATAATTCTGGCTTTGCTGTTGTTCTGTTGTCTGTACTTGCTGCATGCCATCTACTAGCCAATTGTCAGCACTTGGTGTGCAGCTTGCGCCGACCCTGGTGTTTTTGCGCTAGTGACTGCACTATCCATTGCAAGACCGACGAGTGGGAAGCAATTAGTAGGGGTTGATTTCAATAGGCACAGTCTGCCTTTGTCTTTTTTATTTTACGTTTATTTGTGTTCAATACTCGGTTGTCATCTCATCTGGCATAGTAGTGTGCTTTTCCATACTTGGTCAGATAAATAGCCTGCAATGATAGCATGTTGGTTTAAACTCAAAAACACAAAAAACAAAAAAAAACACAACAAAAGTTAAAAACAAAAAGTTACAGCTATAACTCTCCATTTTAAAACTGTTTAACCCAGGGTAGCGGGTAGAGGACGAGGGGGGACGTGGCAGTCCAATACTGGAGGGTCAGAGCCTTGGGTCCGTGCCGGGGTAGACACCACTGTTATGAGGGAGCAGTGGAAGAACGCGCAAGTACTCACTACCTATGTTCATGTCTGAAGTTACTAGGGACTTCGTTCTAGAGCACTGTTGTAGGCCAGAAACAGTGGGCGAACAGTGGAGTCATCGTGGATGCTGACAATGCTTCGAGCAATTTTCCACCCAGTTTTCAGTCTGTCCACGCAGTCCACCCTTTCACCAAATACGCCACTCCTCCAGCTCCTGCACCTCAGCCTTCCTCCCCCCAGTCTCCCCCTCCAGGAAAATTTGCATTTGACCGATACTGAGGACTGTTTCTGGCCCTTCCCACATCACACAAACCACTTGTCCGGTGCTGCTGAGTTCAGTTTGTCCTGTGCACGGTTTCCACAGTCCAGTTCTGTGGGTGATATTGACCTCTGACGTAGGGAGTGTGTAAGGGTGTCCGACGTGAGCGGACACGGTTTGTCAGGACGTGGTGAAATTGTTTCAGGGCGGAAGTCCGCGGGGAGCAGACTGAGGGATCGGAGGTGATAATGAGGGTGACAGACCAAGCGGGGAAGGCCGGGTGAACACAGTGCTTCTGAGACGAGAGGAGAGTCCTCGACCAGAACAGGTTGGAAGACTGGCGTGTGGGGCAGACGAAGGCGGGGCCGAGGGTGGCATCAGCGCCAAATGTGTCAACTAGTGAAGCTTCCCATGGCGAGGCTGCTGGCGAGGGCTAGATCTCCAGAAGTTGGATGGTTCTTTAAGACACACCGGATGACCGACGGACTGTGGTGTGCAAACATTTGCCAAACCAGGCTCAGCGGGGTTCCCACCACACTAGCTTAACTACCACAGTAAGCCAGCATATGAATCTAAACACCCCCACTCAGTGGCAACCACCCGTCACCTCCGGCCGTGCACACCACTGCGCCTCCCCTGGGCAGCTGATAGTCAGCCCACTGCCAGACCGTGCCACAAAAAACCCATCTCGCCTCCACGATCCTCCAACAGCATCCACCAGCGTTCAGCTCCCATACCCAGCCGATGGAGCGGAACGCAAATATAGTGCAACCACCCGCACGCCCAAGCCCTAATGTGTCACTCTCCGATTGCTCTGCTGGAGATGTTCTGCCCTATAGGCAGTGAGACCGAGGCCTTAGCACAACCTCAGGCGGCGGCCGCCCCGTCATTCGGTCCCCACCGCCATCTTTTCCGATGTCCGTACCAGCCCGCACTCAGCACGTGTTTCAGACAACAGCCCCGTGCCCTGACCACGCCGTTCTGGACAAGTGTCAACCTGACCAAGGCACGTGGACGAGGTGCTGCAGGGAAGGGCCACTATTTCTCCTCTGACGGCCATTGGGTATAACTTGGTGAGGGATTAGGCCGAGTCTGACCCTTGGGGCTGGTCATATCCTGCCGACGCGAGGATGCGGGGCCTACCTCGGATCCAGGTGTTTCAGGTCCTACTTCCTCTCCTCCTGCCCACCCTCCTCCATACTCCTCCTCCGAACTACCATCCGTGGGCACGGCGCCATCAGTCGGTTAGCTCTAGGCAGCAGGCAGCAGTGCCGTCGCTATAGGTCAGCCGGCAGGTGCCTCAACTGCTGAGGTTATCCTAGGCGATAAAAGGCACACGCCACAAGTCTATTACAGGCATTCCACCCCCAAAGGCGCAGAACTGATCTGTGGCTGGCACCGCTGAACCTGAGATCAGGCATGGTTGTTGTGTGACAACGGCCGTACACTGGGGGCTGCCTCTGCCACTCGGCCAGACTGAACACCATGTCCTGGCCACTGTGTTAAATCTGATAGTTCAGGTTTCTCAAGACATTTACCCATTGTCAGATTTTTGCTCACGAAGGTGGCGCGCATCTGTGCGCCATTTCCGGAAGTCAGCACAGATGCGCCACTCTCAGGGCGCCGCAGCGCGCCTACAAATGCCCGCTCACCGACTGTTTGTCGACGTCGCACCAAGGTGAAGAATTCAACACGACACATGTTATCAGCTTTATCCAGCGACGCCGAGCATTGTAGACTGCAGATAGGGGGGGTTTTTCCCAACTCCACCAATGGTAGTAGGTCAGTCGTTACCTCAATCACAATGAGGTCAGTGGACTTGGATGTCTGATATCTGTCAGTGCTTGAGACCTGAGTAGTCAACACAGATGGTCATGCGATGCCGCCATTCAGGCCTACATCCCGCGCTTGCTGTTGAAAATCTTGCATCAGAATGAGTCGCAGCTTTGCCGCCGTCACGAGACGGGGGAAGAAGATTCCCTTGTTGATAGCAAAGCACCCTTAGTCTTTTTCTCAGCGCATATCGGAGGAGGTGGGGTGGAGGAGGGAGGGGAGGAAGAGGTAGGAGATGTTGGCGAGACACAAGAGGGGACGCATTGGTGAGTCCCTTCACTTTCACGATTGTATGGGAGGGCAGAGAAAGAAGAGGAGAAGGAGTTGGAGTGAGTTGGAGGAGGCAGGAAATGGACGTCAGCCAGTGTAGGGGATGTGAATTCTTAGCGTGTGGTACCTATGGCCTATGGCAAGATTTCAGCTAGGCTGCCTATCCCGTATGACCCTCGCGTTCGAAAGAATTATCCGCACCGATTCACTGGGTGTTCACTCTCCTGGGACCCACGGTACAAGCAAAATCTTCCACTCTCATCCCTGCAGAGGAAAGGAGTGTGAGAATGCTTGAATACCAGCAGGCCCTGGTGCAAAGCTGAAAACCGAATTTTCCCCCTTCTGACAGCCGTAGCGGCATAGTGCGTATTCTGCGGGACAAGTAGCGGGGGAGAGTGAGATGGCGCAGCAGGCAGCTTGTCCAGCATGGAAGGTCCTTTACAAGGTTTTGCCAGCTTATGTCACCCAGCAAGGACACTGTCACATGTCCACCATCTCGGCAGCAGTAGGGTGCTCTTTACAGAAAGCATGGTTAGGGAGTACGTCGACCATACACATCGTCCTAAATGATCAACAGCTCCCTACAACTACTGGGTTTCAAGCTGGACATGTGGCACGAACTGGCGCTGTACGCCTGGAGGTCTCTGCCCTGCCCTGCCGCTAGCGTCGTCCGAGCGATGTTTTCAGTGCAGTTGGTGGCATCATCCCGATAAGCTGACACGCCTGTTCGCGGAAGCCTGACAGGCTGACGCTTATAAGATGATAAAGCTGGATTCTCATAAGTTCCAATTCCACCAGTGAAGGAAGCTCACACCTGAAAATATGATCCACTCCTCCTCCTCCTCATTTCCTCTTCTCCTCCTCTTGTTACAGTTAAAGCGAGAGAACTGGCTATTTTTGACAGGGCCAACGGCTCTTGTATAGTACTTTATGCATTTAATTTTTCTGGAGGGCCACCGACCCGGTCCTCTGTTTAAACAATTTTTGTGGGAGTGCACATACAGCCCTCAATCTATTCAATTTTTCTGGAGGCCTCACCGACGCTTTCCTCTGTTTGTTCAACCATTTTTGGGAGTGCACATCAGGCACTCAATCTATTCTATCTTTTCTGGAGGGCCACCTACTGCTCTCGTGGTTGAAACTTTTTGGGAACTGTCCACATACAGGCACTCAATCGTTCATTTTTCTGGAGGGGCCACCTACCTTTGCTCCTTGGTTTGAAACTTTGGCTGCCACATACAGCACTCAACTCTATTCTATTTTTCGAGGGCACTCCCGGCTCCTGGTTTTGAAAAAACTTTTTGGGACTGCCACCTACAGGCACTCATACTCTTCACATTTTTCGGGAGGGCCACCTACTGCTACTCTGTTTGAAAACTTTGGGATGCCAATGACAGGCACTCACTACTTCAATTTCTGGAGGGCCACCTTACCTGCCTCCTCTGGTTTGAAATTTTGGGACTTCAACATACGGCACTCAATCTCAATTTTTCTGCTAGGGCACCTCCTGCTCCTATGGTTGAAAACTTTTTGGGACTGCCCACTACAGCACTCAATATATTTCAATTGTTCTGGAGGGCCCACCTAGCTGCTCCTGGTTTGAAACACTTTGGGACTGCCCCTAACAGGCATCAAATCTATTCTATTTTTTGTGGGCCCCCTACTGCTCCTTGGTTTGAAAAATTTTTGGGCTGCCACATCAGGCACTTCAAATTATTGTTCTCCATAGCAGCCTCCACACGTTGGTCTCCTATTGCTACCGCCAAAAGCGTCCTATTAGCTGCCTCCATACATCGTCCCTTTATCAACCGAAGGGGTGTGTCAGGCGAAATTTGGGTTGGTTTTCATGGATCCACATCAAAGTGTAACTTTGTCGACACCAGCTGTGTATCCCACAAAAAATATACTACTAAATTTTATCATTACCAATATTTCAGCGTTCTTGCGCATCTGTTACATTCCCCTCACCCGGCATATCCTAATTATAAGACCGTTATACACCCTTGATTTATCCAAGTTCTTTCGAAGTTGGTTGGGGGAGGCGCTAGAGACCGGTTGGATTGGCGAAGCTCGCATGGCAGCGGCGCGCCAGCTCCATCCAGATCCAAACTAACATAGTTTTAACTGCCGAGAAACTTAATCTACTATAGTTTCCCTGCCCCCTACATGGTCCTCCCTTATCAAAACGGAAAAGGGGGGGCTTTTTTTGTTTTTTTTTTTCGCAGAATTTGGTTGTTTTTTCATGGCTTCCTGTTAATTTGTCGCCACCCTGTGTGTAATCCACAAAATCTAACTGGCAAACTTTTATCATGTACCGATTTATGTGAGCGCTTCTTGCTCACCTCCTTTGGTTCCTCTCTGCCACCCATGGGTTTGAAGCTGCGTTCATTTAGGGTAGTCGCCATGACACTCTTAGCTGCGCCGCTGCCTCTGCATGCCGTCACCTTAGGTCAGGGTCAATTATGGATGTTTTAGCTGCTATCTAGCTGATTCTGCTCATACTGTCATGGCCATGCTGTTGCCATAATTTTGGCATAATGTTGCGATTATGCAGCTCTCCGAGGCATCATGCCTGTGCCCCGATGTTTCCTGTCACATTTCCGTGGTGTTTCCATACCTTTTCTGAGGTTCCCAGGTGTTGGCCAAGCTTCCCTGATGCAGGAGCTTGGTCGCCTTGAAAAATGTCGAGTCTCCATTGGACTTCAAGGGGTCTTATTCGAAGACGAGCACCGGCATCGGGAAAAGTTGTCTCGAATAACGAGTAACCGAGATTTTAGTGCTCGCTCATCTCTGTGCAGATAGATTTTTTAATTAGCCCCCATCACCAAGGCTTTTTTTTTAGAGTCAGGGGGTGGTCAAGTGACGAACCCACACATGATGGAAGAAAAACCAAATCGCATTATAGGCACTGGTAATACAAAAAACCGGTGCAAAAAAGTTGAAGCTCTTTTCAGTGTACACCAAAAATTTTAGGGTAGTACAACTTACCTTGTTAAGCTCAGTTTTATGACCCAGGAGCAGCTACATCATGGCCCTCTGGTTCATGGCCTGGATTGTTCGGGTATCTCAAAAGTCCATTTAGCCCAATTAAACACACCACACATGCTGCCAAAAAAATTTCAAAAATGTAAAAAAAAACTACAATGGGGCAGATTTATCAGAATTTTGTTATAATTGGGCCAAAAAGCAGTCACATTACACATATATAAGGGCTGTAGACAGGGGGCGAATAAGACCACCTGCGCCATGGCTTGTAGGAATTTATTGCCCCTTATAAGTTGGACTCACTTGTTAAATATGGTATTTCGCATCGCTCTTGGGGAATGAGGATGGTCCCTTCTGCCTGCGTCAATCTGCGGTTTCAGGACCTTGGAGGGCCTTCTTGTGTACATGTGTATTGAGAGCCAGACCCGATGTAAGAGGCTTTCATGGGTGAAGGGTTCTTCTCAATCAAAAAATTTGGTGGGTGGGTCATGGCTCCCTAGAACGCTTGGCCCCAGGATACAACCCAAACCTATGGAACATTTATACAACATGCCAAAAGAGATTGAATCAAGGCACTTGTAGTTGAACTTTCTTGACTTCTATGGTTTGATTTGTGAAAGATCTGTATACCTGTGTTTGAGTATACCACAGTGAAATCCTGGTACATCCGCTGGTGCAGTTACATGTGTAACCATCTATTCTGCCATACAGATGCATCCATCCTGACCTGGAATACTGGCGCATCCTTGACATGGTCTGTTACGTGGTGCCCAGTCCATCCTGAATTGAATGACACACACAGATGTTAGCTCGAGACGAGGCCTAGACATAGAAAAATAGAAGAGTTCCAGAGACACAAACCAGAATTTGTATACTGCTGAGATAGCTGCGTGTTTTCCCCATAGGAATTCCAGAGTTGCTAAGTAAAATCCAAATTGAAAACCATGGGTCTCCAGGGGGCAGATGTGTCGTTGTGTCTTACTGATAAAAGTATAGGGAAAACTTCGCTTCTCACTAGGATATGTATGATTTGCCCTACCTTCTTTTCTTTTTGTGAAAGTCCTCATGGAAGGAACAAGTTCAAGTCACGAACCAGTCTACAAAATCCCTATATCAAGATTGAAGCTAGCTTGATTGTCCTTCATCCAGTGATTGCACTGCTTCACTTAAAATTACATTCATCACTTTGACTTCTGAGCTATTTTTTCTGGTTGGACGTCCTCCTCGGGTATGGCCCTGCTGTTCTCGCTTTGAAGGTTCTGATATGGTTGCCAGGTTTTGCTACATCGTTTTGGTCTTGCTACACCCTGGTCACATTTCTGTGATGTCCCATATGAATATATTCTACTTTAACAAGAGTAAATACATGGCTTATTAGGACTACAGCCCTGGGATCCTTCTACAGTCTTCAATGCCATTGAGTAGGATTAAAGGGGAATGTCACCAGGAGACACATTTTTAGCACTCCCACAGTCCCCACAGCGAGCTATACATACACTGCCAATGTGTTTGTATTAAAAATAGGTTTTACAGAACAAAAAGATATGTTATATTGTACCTTTCCTTAGCACTGCTGTGTGACTAGGGCCGTGCCAATTGGGCGGGGCTGGAAAGGAGCAGTTTCCCCAACCCTTGGGAAACAGGTCTCCATGGACCTTTTCACGATATTAAACACCCATCAACTGGGCTTAGCGACGCCCCGCTCCTTACAGCCCATTCCTGAGTGGGGGAGTTTTCATATTGACAAGGCACATGTTCCCAAGGGTGGAGGGAAGTCTATCTACAAAACCACTTTGGCAGTGTATGAAGCTCTGTGGGGACTAGGGGAAGTGCTATAAAAATGGGTCTCCTGGTGCAGGTTCCTTTAAGGTTGGAAGACCCGGAAAGGAACTTGCTAAGATCGGCACCCTAGCAGTACCAAACAAAACTTTTAGAAGCGACCTTTAACACACTTCAAACCATGAGATGTGAAAAATGGGAGGGAAACGTGGTCCGGATAGAATATTTTTTATACATATGAGTTAAGTTTCCTTTCATCTTAACACAATTCATAAAAAAAGTTGTAGCCTTCTTTGCTTTTTTGTGATTCTATCTACTGTACAGTCCTCAATACACACTCACCTTCACTCCCCATTTACACAGATGTTCTTCCAGACCGATGTCACCATATGACAGACATCCTATGCACATAGCCGTATCCAGTGTAACCAGTGCGACGACACAGATTGGCAAAGTGCCCTCTGAAAGTAAAAAAGTATATGAACAATGACGTAAAACTCTTACATTTGATATGTATACAATGAAATTGGTACGGGTAACACAATCACATTATTTGGGGATGGACGCAAATGGGTGGCAGCCTCCAGTATTTGATGAATAGAAACAGGCGTCTACTGGGTGCAGGTCGTTCCATCCCCTTTCATAAAACCTGTGAGATAGTTTAAGACTAACAAATTTTTTTTTTTTTAATTTTTTGTCTTTTTTTTTTTTTGCATATACGGGAAAGCAAAAAGTGAACTAGAAGGTAGGATATAAAATAAAGTAACCTACCTGGGGCCAGGGGCCGGCAATGATAGGACGCCCATAGTGTTCCTACATTTCACCTCGGAGTCCACCGAACAGCCAGCCATTGTTTGTCTGACACTCACAAATTCTTGACAACTGTATCCGTTCTACCCCTAGGAAAAAGATTCAAGATGGAGACTAAGGGACAAGGGAAGAAGTTATAAGACAATATAGTGATAGAAGTTGGCTACACCCTCTTGGGAACCTTGAACCAAATATATCTACCCAACACCAAAGAGAATTGCTTTTAAAGCGTTTTCCAATATAAACATGATATGTTAAGGAGGCGAAACCCGAATCTTGATTGGAAAGATGTCGATACTCCTCTGGGACTCCCAGATGGGAGGCTGTTTATAGGTTGTGGTTCACGCTTTGCTGATCTCGGCTGGAGTTGGCCAAGGACAGTCCATCCCATGAGAGGAGTCTACTTTCAGTTGTGCAAAAATTGGTTGGTACAACCTCTCTCCGTCTAATTAATAATGTAGAAAACAGGGAGAACGTCGATACGGAAAATTGTACTGATGAGAAATCCTCTACAATCCTATGATCATAGGAAAACCAACCACTGCAGAGGTTTCTGGAGTTAGTGGCAGCAGTTGTTAAAAACAAGGTTTTAATCACCACCCCTCCGTAGTGCTTCTACCACAACCCTCAGTAGTTGTCTAAAAAACTACACCCCCTCTGTAGTTGTCTATAAACCACACCTCAGTAATTGTCCAAACTACCCACCTCAGTAATTGGCTAATCACACCAAGTAGTATTTAAAATAACGGCTCTCAGTAGTTGTCTAAAACTACACCCTCATAGGGTCTATACCACACATCAGTAGTTGTCCAAACTTCCCCCGCAGTGTTGTTAAAACCACACCCCTCAGTCATTGTCAAAATACACACCTCAGGAGTGTCTCAACACACCCCTCAGTAGTTATTAAATCAGCCTACTCAGTAGTGTCTAACTAACACCCCTTAGCATTTGTCTAACCACACCCTCAGTAGTGTCAAAACTTACACCCCCCAGTAGTTGTCTAAACACACCCCTCAGTAGTTGTCAAACCACTACCATCAGTAGTTAACAAATGAAATTGAAACAAACAAAAAGGGAGGAAGAAAAAAGGAGGTTATGAGGTACTAATTTGTCGGTGGTGTTTTAGGACTGTCCTTCTCCCTACATAGTATGATAACCATGTGGGCTAGTTTGAAAAGACTGATGGTAACTACTGACTTCCAAAAGGAAAATAAAAATCAAAAACAAAGTAGCCCCAATAAAAACAAGGGGATGGGAAGAGTCAAAGGTTTCTTTTTTAAGTCAAAAAATAAACATGATAAATGACAAAACAAACTGGTGTGAAAGAATGGTACAACCCCAAGGGGGAAACAAGATGAAGCTGTACCAGGCAGCCGCTTCATCAAAATCGTTGAAGGTCAATAGAGGCCATCTATAGCCTTACTGCGGGTACATGGGAAGTGTGGAATGATGTTTATTTGACAAAGTCAAATAATCCGGCAGGAATTCATAAACTACATAATGAAGCAAGTACCGATTCTCCTACCCCAGGTAGGGGATGGATCGTGCCCGAATGCGCGCCCCGCGCGTTTCGGGCGGTGGCAGCATTAGTCTGGGGCTCCATCCCTGTTTTAAATTGTGCTAATTTGTTGGATTTTATTTAAATTTGAGGAAAATCAATAGGTTTACCCCTCAGTCGTTTGTCAAATACACCCCTCATTAGTATTTAAATCGCCTCTCAGTAGTTGCTCTCACCCACACCCCTCAGTAGGCATCTAAAATCAAGCGCTCAGTAGTTGTCTAAAACAAACTCCAGTATTGTCTAAAAACAACACCTAATAGTTGTCTAAACCACACCCTCAGTAGTTATCTAAATCACGCCCTCAAGGTGTCTCTAAAACACACCCTCAGAGTGTTAAACCCAACCCCTTTTTTTTCACAGAGTTGTACCGAAACCACACCCCTCCGTATGGTCTAAAACTACACCTCAGTAGTTGTTAAATCCACCCTCAGTAGTTCACTAACCACACCCCTCAGTGTGTCTAAACCACGTCTTCAGTCATGAAAACTGACTTGGACTTTTCCTCAAGAACAATTAACATGATCGTTGTCTATGAATATCCAGAAGTCACCTCCCAAATTTGATTACCTGAAGGCAAGGTCACAGGTACCCGATCCTATAGTGTGTAAACACTGCACAGGGGATTCTGGGAGCAGGAGGATTGAGCAGGGAACATTCATAGGAATCTTCCGTACATGAAAAACCCTCCCATTTGGTGTCTCCATCGCGTTCACACCACACAGCCTGTATATGGCTGATGTCATTCCAAGAAAATGTATTATAAAAAATTATTGTCAAGACTTTGAAAATGTATCAAATGTCATGTATCTCTTTATATGTACAGTTAAATTAACCTTCGTGTTCATAAAATAATATAAAATCTAATTAGAAATAATCAGTAGTTCCAACAGAAGGGAATACAAGACCATAGAGATTAGCTGGTGAATCCAGCTTCCGCCTTGAGTCTTACTATATGTGCGGGTGGGTTGAGATGGGGTTGTAGCGTATTATTACTGCTATCTCAGGTCACATGAGGACGGTCTCGAGAATGTTTCACCACGACAGGTCAGCACAACGTGAGTACGCTATGAATCAGTGGAAATACTTCTAGAAGAATAGAAGTCCAATTAAATCGAAATCTAGAATACTCCTATTTGAAGTTCTAGGTGTGGTGAGCAATTGGGCCGTTTTCTCCCTGCGCAACAGTTTGTGATTTTGTTGGAACAGAGGAGTTCTCAAGGCTCACTATATTTATAGCTAAAAGAGAAAGCCTGTGAGTCCTGCTTCCTGCTCACTGTCTATTGAGTGGGCAGGGGGAGGGAAGGGCAGGGGGAAGCAGGCTCACAGGCTTTCTATGAGTGGGCAGGGGGAAGCAGGACTCACAGGTTTCTTATGAGTGGGAGCGGGAAGCCAGGACTCACGGCGTCTCTAGATGTGGGGAGTGGGAGCATGGATCACAGGCTTTCCGTATGGTGTTGGGGTGTGAGGGACAAGCACGGGGACGTCACAGGCTTTCTCTATGAGGGGAGGGTGGTGGTAAGCTAGGACCACAGGCTTTCTTTGAGTGGGTGGGTGGGGGATAGCAGGACTCACAGGCTTATCTGTATGAGGAGGGCAGGTCGGGTTAGTGGATCGTGTGATTTGCTGATGAAGCAGGGAACTACAGGCTTTCTCTGTAGAGTGGGGTTCGGAGGATATGCATGGGCTCACCGGCTTTCTCTGATGAGGCGGGGGAAGCAGGATTCACGGATTTCTTAGAGTGGCATGGGTTGAATGCAGGACTTTCAACAGGCTCCTGATGGATGGAGTGGGGTGCGGGACAGAAGGACTACAGGCTTTCTCTATGTGAAGGGGCCGTTGGGTATTGGTTCTCAAGTAGTGAGGAGCAGATACCTCGCTTTCTCGTATGGTGGGTGGGGGAAACGACGGACTCACAGGCTTTCTCTATGGTGAGGGTGGGGGAGCAGGAGATCACAGCTGTACTCTATGAGTGGGTGGGGAAGCAGGATAACAGGCTTTTCTGTATGAGTGGGTGGGGGAAGCGGACTCAAGGCTCTCTATGCGTGGGAGGTGGTAGCAGGAACTAACAGGCTTCTCTATGAGTCGGTGGGGTGGGAGCAGGGGACTCACCGGCTTTCCGCGAGTGGACGGGGAAGCAGCACTTAAGGCTTTTCTCTTGAGTGGAAGGGGGAAGCAGGACTCACAGGCTTTCTCTATGAGTGGAAGGGGGAAGCAGGACTCACAGAATTTATCTGTATGAGTGGGAGGAGTAAGCAGGACTCACAGGCTTTCTCTATAAATGGGCAGGGGAAGCAGGACTCACAGGCTTTCTCTATAAATGGGCAGAGGAAGCAGGACTCACATCTTTTCCCTTTGTGTGTATATAGGCAGACAGGACTCACACTTTCTCTTAGAGGACTATCAGCATTTAATCATCTTGGGACATCTAACAGGACCAAAGAGAAAAGTTTCCACAATTTATTTTGGGCCTTCTGAGCAGAACTTGGAACTGGATTCTGATAGCAGGGGAGTGACCATAAAGAATTTTGTTTTATCCAATCACAGGTTGTGCTATTACCCCTATGCCATGATCTACTGCTGGGACCCCCACGATCATCCTGTAGATATTGGATAACTTGTTATGAATGCAATTATTATACATCTTATTGTTATTCAAATACCTAGAGATATAATATAAACACACAGGCCATGTGTCTCTTACCTGATCTGGTTGTACTCTATCCAAATCCACACATGTTCCATGTACACAGAGTTCTGCAGAGCCCACCTTACAGTCATCATGCTTGGAGGTACACTGTGGACCATACCATTCTGGAGAACAGGAGCATCTTCAGGATAAAAGTGGGATACAATGATACAATAGCAAAATATGACAAAGACAACACCAGCCAAGATGAATCTACTGCGTGTAAAATAATGTACAACACCGAAAATGTACAGGTCAGAAGTGTGAGTGTCTGAAAGATGGGAGGTTTCTGGTGATAGATGGTGACCAGTCGTTTGGAGAACTTAATGTGGACCTTTGTGGAAGAGGTCCCCAACTAAGACCAAGCAAATTCTGAACCATGTCAGCCAAGGACTAGAATGAGAGTAATGGTTTGAATTAGTAAATGACCATTGGTGGTTTGTGGCCTTGGTGGCACATGGGTCATATCGTGGGTCGTGAATGGCTGAGGCGTATAACCAGTCTGTGCTTCTAGATGATAGATGTGAGATAGATAGGTAGACACTAAGGACAGGATTTACCGGTAACTTCCAGGTGTGTTCTCACATAAGGCTCCATTCTGACATCCCATCACCGTCCCGGCATAGACCTGACATTCATTCACATCCTCAACACACGTAGCTCCCTAAATAATGAGGAGACATTAATATGATTTACCGTATATACTCGAGTATAAGCCGAGGCCCCTAATTTTACCACAAAACCTGGTAAAACCTATATTTTTTTTTACTCGAGTATAAGCCGAGTTTGGGTTTTCAGCACATTTTTTGTGCTAAAAAACTAGGCTTATACTCGAGTATACAAGGTATATAGGTCAGAGATCCATCCTCCCTTTGGTAAACTTCAGTTTGGGTTTGCATGATGGTCAGAAGCAGATATACATGAAGAAATATATGTGAAAATAGGAAGAATTTTACAAATACTAGATTAAATTCTGACAGCCAGATTTAGGAAAAATTTAGATTTAAAAAAAAATTTAATATAATTGATATTAAAAGATGTATATAGGAGCTTTAAAAGAAGTCTCCCATCTACCCCAGTCATTATAATGCTCTATGATTTGACCAATACATTATCAGTAGTCTCTTAGATCAGACTTTGTTCTAGTTGCCCATAGCTAAACCAATCAGAGCTCAGCTTTCATTTTCCTATAGCCGTGTATAAAATAAAAGCTGAGCTCTGATTGGTTTCCATGGCCAGCTGGAAAAGTTTAACCTCAGAAACCTATGATAAATCTCCCCAATTATTTTCTATCCATTATGCCATTTCTGAGAAGCTTCCATTTTAATTCGTAGATGAAAGAGTTTTTTTTGGTCACATTTGGCGCACTCCGGTATTCACGAACAAGGAAGATGGATTGTGATCAAATGTTTTATTTGGCATCGCTAAAACACAACGCGTTTCGGAGCCCAAAATGACTCCTTTATCAAGTGATATGAGACAGCAGTGCGGGTAATTAACCCCTAACCCGCGCTGCAGTCTCATATCACTTGATAAAGGAGTCATTTTGGGCTCCGAAACGCGTTGTGTTTTAGAGATACCAAATAAAACATTTGATCACAATCCATCTTCCTTGTTCGTGAATACCGGAGTGCGCCAAATGTGACAAAAAACCTCTTTCATCTACCGAATGCGAATCCAGAAACCGTGTTTTGTAAGGCAGTTGTTGAACCCGGATGTGACCATTACCCTCTCTATCAGATAAGCAGGAGATTAGTCTTGATGGAAGCATGTGGTCACACTAAAAGAAGAGGGAAGTGACAGGTGTTGAGGACACCAATGGCCTCCTAAGCATACACATTAAAATGGGAATATTATGAAAACAGCATAATCGGCAAGAGATTTCCGAGAAATTCCCATTTTAATCCGTATGTATATGAGGCACGCATTCAGTTGGTGGACCCAGATGTGTCCTCAGCACCATGGCACTGCTATTCCTACCTGGAACATTACCCTCTCTATCAGATAAGCAGGAGATTAGTCTTGAGGGAAACATGGAGCCACACTGGATTAAGAGGAAACTGATTTATACTTGAATATCAGTGCTGCGGGTGTCGAGGACACCAACTGCCTCATTAGCATAAGGATTAAACTAGGAATTTGATGCAAATTGCATAATAGACTTAACTATGTTATAAATCACACTTAATTTCTCTACAACATGCTGGGAGCAGATTTGGTCTAGGTGGTGGACTCCCCTTAAAGGGATTCTCTGCTTAAAACATTTTCTCAAATTCTTATCAAGAACCACTTCTAAATTTACTTAACAAAAAGGCCCAGATTTATTAATAGCGAGGCAAACAGCTCTACATGCAGTTTGCCTCACTAATGCTCACAGTCTTCATTAATCTGGTGCACCCTGCACGTGCCCAAAGGGCTTAAAATGAGTGCACCAGTTTTTTGTGGTGCACTCAGTTGTACGGGCATGTGCCACAATTATTTCGGACTTGCCAACATAAATTTGGTGCCTGGTGTGAAACATCTTTAAGTGCATGGTTTTGTGTTGCGGCGGACATAGCGCAGTTTCGAAACAAAACTGGAAAATCCCCATATACTGCCATACTGTAGTATAGGATAGATCAGACAACCTAGGGTTAAAGTACCCGAGGGAGTCTGAGAAATAGTAAAAGTAAAAATAAAAAAAAGTTAAAAAAAAAACTAGAACTGATATAAATATTAATAAACAGTAAAAATCATAAACACATTAGGTATCGCTGCGTCAAAAAATGCCTGATCTATCAAAATATGCTAACCGTTTTTTACCCCATAGTGGAAAATAGCGCCCAAAGTCGTAAATTGCACTTTTTTTCCATTTTGAAAAATAATAAAAAATCTATGAAAAGTGATCAAAAGATCACACAGTACTAAAAATTATAGCAATGAAAATGCCATCAAAATTCGCAAAAAATGACACCACCCACAGCCCCGTACACCAAAGTATGAAAAAGTTATTGGCGCCAGAAGAAAAAAAAAATTTTGTACTGGAGGTTTTAATTTTTGTAAATGTATGAAAACATTATAAAACCTATACAAACTTGTTAACCCCGTAATTGTACCGACCCAAAGAATAAAATAGACATGTCATTTGGGGCGCTCAGTGAAAGCTGTAAAATTCAAGCCCACAAGAAAACGTCGCAAATGCGTTTTTTTCACCATTTTCCCTGCATTTGAAATTTTTTTCCTGCCATGGAATATTAAATCATCACTTTGAAGTGCAATTTGTTACTCAAAAAATAAGCCATAACACAGCTCTTTATGTGGAAAAATAAAAAAAAGTTAAGAGATTTTTGAAAAATGTGAAGTGAAAAAAGGGCCAGGTCGTTAAGGGGTTAATAAATTTGGGCCAAAGTGTCTCCTTGCTGACACATCCTTGTGACACTTAGCAGTAAGTGTTCTATTCAATTAGGTTTTATTGAAACAAAATAACGAGTAGTCGAAATGAGGACGTCAAACAGGGCCCCCCCCCCCCATCTATCCACTAGTATAGTGTATCATAATGAAAGGTCTATACAGGAGGTCCCCTACTTAAGAACACCTGACTTACAGACGACCCCTAGTTACAAACGGACCTCTGGATGTTGGTAATTTATTGTACTTTAGTCCTAGGCTACAATAATCAGCTATAACAGTTATCACAGGCGTCTGTAATGAAGCTTTATTGTTACTCCTGGTTCTTATGACAACCCAACATTCTAAAATCCAATTGTCACAGAGACCAAAAAAAATTTGGCTGGGAGTTACAATGATAAAGTATACAGTTCCGACTTACATACAAACTCAACTTAAGAACAAACCTACAGACCCTATCTTGTATGTAACCCGGGGACTGCCTGTAGTTCTCAGATAAGGATGGTACCACAAATTATATCACGGATGACCCCAGAAGCTCATGAGATGCCTCGTCATGGTCACACTATACATACAGATGTATGGGAATCGCTCCTGGCTGGTTGTCCATGGGAATATCCTCCAGGAGATCTTCATGTGATGTATAGGATGACAGAGGAGTAATGTATGGAGCCACATGAAAGGATAGTCATTACTTTTTACTTATTATTTTCCATGCCTGATGGTCAACCACGGCACACCAACAAGACTGAAGCACCAAGAGCTCTGCATTGACCTCGTTGGCCAACAATGTATTCAGTTGTCCAGAGGTCGCATTATGTGGTCACTCGGGAGGAACTGACCTTATTGCTACAAGGTAAATCATTGTATTACATTGTTGCAGGTTAATCCTTAATGGAACCCAGAAGAATGTAGGACCTAAGCTGAATATCCATGATCTAATGTGTGCTCAAGAATAGGGAAACAGCACCACTCTCGTCTATGGGTTAAGTATGATTAAAGGGGGATTCTCATCTGGGCATTCACATTTATTTTCATTAATCTGCCATGTATAAACATTTCTTCAATTGGATGTTATTAAAAAAATGTTCCTATGTGAAGATAATTTCTCATAAATGTAGTGATATGTTCCCTTAGAAAAAAGACTGTGTCCTTGGATACGGCCACCTCTGCTGGAGGGATTACACAAGGAAACAAAAAGTCTCTGAATATTAAATGTCCGAGGAGTTACTGCAAGCCCCACAGACGTCCTGTGGTAATGATCACTGAATCCAGGTGATCAGACAGGGCTTAATAGCCAATGTCTGGCCTCCGCTACTAAAATGTGAGGGGGTCGTATCCAAGGAAGCTCGTTTTTAACAGACAACATGGCTACATTTATGAGAAATTATCTTCACAAAAAAACATTTTTTTTAATAACATCCAATTTAAGAAATGTTTATATATGGCAAATTAATTTAATAAAATGTGACTGCCCAGATGGGAACACCCCTTTAAGTATTTCAACTGAGCCCCATTTACTTATATGGTGATGAGCTGCAATACCAGAAACAGCCCATGGGTAAAAGTGGCGCTGTTTCGGAAAAAGGTTCCAACGTGGAGTGCGCCTCTATAAGACCACCATGACAGGTTACGACGATTTGAGTGTAATATTATTACCCTGAACTCTGGTTTTGTTCCTTACCTTCCAATTATTGGGGCAGAGGCAAAAGAAGGAATCCAAGAGATTGAGGCAAGTTCCAGAATTTTGGCAAGGATTACTACTACAAGCTTTCCAGGAGATTTTCTGTAACAAAAAATAAAAAAGAAGAACGTTGCTCGAGTGATGGGATTAATACATGACACGGATTTAAAGGGAATGTCTAATATTTCATTTTCGTTCATTCTTTGAATGGATGTCGTGTGGATAAGAGAGATAAGTGGGGTTTGCAGAAAATACAGCTAATGATACTTGTATAAGTAATAAGTATGTACGTGTATAATATCACTAACCGGCCCTATATAGAACCCCATCCATGTCCCACAGTGAATATGTATATTCATTTAGAATGAGCCCCACCATTCATCATTCATCAAAGACTCCGCTGATTTGTCATCTGCTTTAATGGTAACACTTTGCCAAAAAGACCCCATTAATATCTCACCTCCTGCAGCTGCTGGACTCGGCCTTCAATTTCGGTTAACTAGGGAAAACATTAACCGAAAAATAACATTAAATACATGCAAATCAGCAAAAGTCCTCGCACAAAGGTCCTCGCAGATACTTGTTATTGGGATTATCCCATCAGGACCCACAAAGACTTGCAAATTGGGAAAATCTAAAAAATAAAAGTTCTTCCTTCCGCCTACTTTCCCCCCAAGTCAGGCGGGGGTGCACTGCTGGTGGCTTATATTCTTCTTAACCATTGTGTAAAGGGACTATATTAGTTGGCACTGGGTCATGTTGAAAGTAGATGAGCAGTGCACCAGTAGTCTTGACTCCGCCCCTTGATAGATAAGCGGTGCACCAGTAGTCATGACCCCGCCCCTGGTGCACAAATAAAACTGCTCACAGCTGATTGTATCTGCAATCAATGCACAGCGATGGTGCAGCCACACACTAAACTCAGATATTGCTGCTAGGGGAGGCCCCTCTTAATAGTAAATTGGTGGGGCCCCAGGGCGCATGCCTCTGGAATCCACCCTATAATCCGGTCCTGTCCAAGCTGTATTATAGAGTGACGACTTACCTTTGCATTAAGTTGTGCAATCTGGTTTGTAACAGTCTGATTACTTCCTAGGACACTGGCTTTTAGCGCAGCAATTTCTTCTTTATTTTTATGTATCTGAAAGTAGTCAATATGTGAATATTATTAGGTGTTAAAAAAGCGAACTTCCAAAATAAAAAACATGCATGAAAAATAAAATATTTTTAGGATAGGTGATATTCAGTTAAATAACTCAGACGCGCCCACCAGGATACCAGAGGATGCTCCGAAAGTGGGCCACATATGATGTAGACTAGATCTTACCACTGATACATACAACATGTAGAGGCTCAAGTCAATTACAGATGGAGGGAGGGCCCTTAGTACAATTAACCTTGGTGAACCCAAGGCACCGCAATGATTTGGTAGGGCACAATGCAAGATATGTACCATAACAACCCAAGAACAATACATAGAGGCCCAGTGAGTCTCCATGTTGTGTCATACAGGTGAATCACAGATTGAGGCCACACTGACCTGTACCATTGTAAGTCTCCGAGCTACTAAAAGATTTACAGCAACAATGTCCTTCAACGGGTCCTGGTAAACATGACATCCACTGTATCCTTTATAGTGACAACCAAAGATACATCATAACAGACCCAGTCACGGTACAGTTATCATATACCATCATAAAAGACTCAATAACAGTACAGCAACTTCCCACCGCCCATAGACCAGCATAACAAGCCAGTCACAGTACAATTTATCATATACCACAATAAATCAGCATACAGTATAGCAACTATACAACCACCATAGAACCAGCATAACAGACAGACCCTTCACAGTACGTTTCAATACCATTCCTAAAAGACTCAATACAGTACGGCACTATCCAACCAACCAACCGCATATCCCACATAACAGAGCCAGTCACAGTACAGTTATCACTATAACCTATAAACGACTCAAAAAACAGTAAGCAAACTATCACAACCAACCATAGAACAGCATACACAACCAGTCTCCAGTTACAGTATACATATACCATCATAAGATTAGATATACACGTATGCAACTATACAAACCGACCATATGAACCAGGCATAACAGAGCCAGTCACAGTACATTTTCATATACCATCATCAAAGACTCAATAACAGTATCTGCAACTATACAAACCAACCATAAGAAACCAGCTAAAGACCAGTCACAGTACAGTTATCATATACAATCAGAAAAAAAAGACTCAATAAACAGTGACTTGCAAACTATAACACCAACCGAGATCAAAACCGCTAACAGAGCCTCCAGTCCACAGTACACTATCATCTACATTCATAAAAGACCAATAACGTATGCAACATACAACCAACATAGTAAACCAGCATACACAGCCCAAGTCACAGTACATTATCAATATAACACAATAAAGACTCAATAACATTAGCAACTATACAACCAACCATAGAACCACATACAGACCACAGTCACACCGTACGTTTTAATATAAAACATACAATAATATAGAGACCTACATACGTACTGAGACTATACAACCACCAACTAAGAACAGCATAAGCCCAACCAGTCCACGTACAGTATCATAGCTACACATCATAAAAGACTCAATAACAGTACTGGCACTATACAACCAACATAACCCAGAAACAGACCCAGTCACAGTCCACATTATCATTCCATCAGCAAAAGACCAATAACAGTACTGCAACTAATACAACCCCATAGAACCACATAAAGCAGAGCCAGCTCACAGTACAGTTCTTCATCATATACAGTAATCATAAAAGACTCAATAACTAGTACTGCAAACTATACAACCAACCATTAGAACCGTAGTCATAACAACGCCGTCAACAGTACAGTTTCATATACAGCATTAAAAGACTCAATAACATTACAGCAAAACTATACAACCAACCATAGAACCAGCATAAACAACCGAGTCACGTACATACATTACATGCATTAAAGATCAACATACTGACTATACAAACCCTTAACACAAACAGCCCAGCACATAATAAAGAAACGATTAAAGTACTCAACCCCCCCCATACAAATCCAACCAAGAACTAGCATAGACAGACCAGTCACAGTACAGTATCATCTGACGCATCAAAAGATCATAAATCAGTACTACAACTATACACCAACCAAGATAACTAAGCATAACAAGCATAGTTCCAGTAACAGTTAATCATATACAGCCATAAAAGACCTCAATAACAGTACCGGAGCAACTATACAACCAAACCAAGTAACCAGCATAAACAGAAGCGTAGCCAGTACAGTTATCATATACCATGCATAAAAACTCAATAATAGTACGCACCACTTACACACAACCAAAGAACAGCATAACATACCCAGTCAGTTGCACAGTTAACGCTCATATACGCATCAAAAATACTCATAATTAGTACAGCAAACTTACAACCACATATAGAACACAGCATAACAGAGCTAGTCACAGTACAGTTATCATATACGCATTAAAAGACTCAATAACAGTACATCAAACTATACAACACCCAAGAGACCAGCATACAGCGTAGACCTCAGTTCACATACACATTAGATACTCTGCACTCTCACACCATAGACGTAACACCAGCCAAGTCAAGCTATAAACAAAGAACTCAATAAAGTACATCCAATCATACACCAACAATCGTAAACTAGCAAAACAGAGCTTGTCACAGTAAGTTATCATATACAGTCATAAAAAGACTCAATAACGTAGTACCTTGCAAACTAACAAACCAAACATAGAACCAAGCATATCATACCGAGCCAGTCAGTTACAGTCTATATATACACAGCTAAAGACCAATAACAGTAACAACACCCACAACCCAACAATAACAATAGCAACACAGAAAGATAGCACAGTACCAGTATAATACATCATAAAAAGATCAATGAGCGCAACTACACCAACCCATAGAACACTTAGCGCACCATGTCCCAGTACACTAGTCATCATCTACATCATCCATAAAGGAAAAACTCCATAAACAGTACTTACAACAACTATACAACCCACCAAGAAACCAACGCCCCACCCTCGAGTCACGAGCCCGTTATCATCTGACACTCATACAGACCACCCAGCACTGCCTCAACCATTACAGTCCTCACAGCCCCAGTCCACAGTACAGTATCATATACAATCAAAAGACTCAATAAAAACAGTACTCAAAACACTGCAAAAACTATAAAACAACACCAACCAAAACACACATTAGACCCACTAGTCAGACGCAGTCACAGTAAGACAACGTATTCCAATATATAATCAAAAAAGGACCCTAACAAACCCTCTACATATGTTACTGCATGTAGATAACCTGTAAGTAGGGCGGGGGAATGGGCCATGACAGATTGCTGGGAGGGGGCTGGAAAAAGGGGGTTTTTTCAGGTTTGGGGGTTGAACTTATGTGAGGGGATAGGGTGGGACTAGTTTGGGGGGGGGAGACTTGTGGGGAGGTGGTTTTATAAGAGGGTGACAGGAAAGGGGCACAACAAAAACGCACATCTTTTTGGCCGGATGAAGGAACTTGGTATGGAGAGGTGGGGGTAGTGCCGGTCAGTTTTGGGCCGTAATTTTGTTCGGCGTTTTGCGTTTTTGCGGTGGTTTTTGTCTGGGGGCAGGTACTGTAGTTGGGATTTGGAGGTCCTTTTTGGCCCCGATTCGGGCTCAAGCGGAGGCACTGGGCGCCGAATGGATGAGATATTCAGGTTGCGCCAATTTACTACTGGCGAGGCCGGCGGGGAACCCAGGCGGCGCCCCTACCCGGTCGGTCTGGGCCAGGGTCTCCGAGAAGAGCCCTCCCTGAGGAGGGTTGAGGCCATTTGGGTCCATCAAACCGGCGAGGCCTGTCGATGGCCTAAAGTTACGACATGTTCGTCACCTGAGTCGGGAGATGGTCTCTCTTCATCGGGTCCCTGTTCTGTATGGGAAAGAGGAGCCGGAGATTTCGGTCGTTTTGGGCGTCTCGAGAGATGATGTTGGAGCGGAGGGCGGGACTATGAAGGTCCCACTGTAGGTGCGAGGCGGAAGGATAGGCGGGACACACGTGGTGGAATCCAAGATGGAGGGCGGTCTGCGGAAGGAGGCGGAGAGTGGCTGGTGCCGGAGTCCGGAACCGGAAGTGGGGTCGTTGTGTGTCGACGGGAGCCGAGAGGGAGGAGAGCCAGCACGGGACGGACGCTCACCAGGATCCAGGCGGAGCGTGTGAGTGTTTCGCCGTCCGCCAGGCAAGCGGCGGCGATCTAGCAGCACGAGGGGAGCGGGGGGCTGGGGAAGGATGAGCCCCCAGCAGCCCAGGCGCGTTGTGAGTGTAGGTGGGAGGAGGGCCGGGTCCGGTGGTGCTGGATTGACGGCAGGGGACGAACTTCGTGGGGGTAACTGTTGGTGCGGGTTCGTTGTGTCGGCTTCCCCCCTTCACTCAGGCAAGTGAGGGGAACTTCGGCAGAATGGGGCAGAAACAGCCGGATGGAGGTGGTGATCCTCCTCCAGGAGGTAGTTGGAGGCGCCAAGGCCTGGATGCCGGTGGGGCTAGATAGGCCTCTGATGGGGATGCGCACTTCGTGGGGCCTCCTGCAGCAGCATGGGCGGTGGGGAAGGATGGCGACGAAGTGGCGCAGTGTTAGGCGATGGTGGTTTTTGTCCATGGTGTTTCTTCTGTCTTTTTTCCTTACCAGATGCAGAGTGGCGGTGAGGCTCTATGCTGGACACAGAGTGCGTCGCGCGCGTAGGTCTGGCCGCGGACTGAGGGGGTCCGTGTTGTCGCCGTCAGCAGGACCAGAGGTTGCCGGCGACCGTCCATGGTCTCAGGAGAGTGTGTCTCTACGGAGAGCAGGGCACTCGGCCATGGGGGTCCGTGGCAGGTCCCGGCGGAGCCGGGAGACGCACAGTAGGCAGCGGAGTCACATTCAGGTGCGATCACAGACTACACAGCACATCTACCTAAAACACACATAACCACTCGCAGTGGGGGTTAGCCATTAATACGATGTGTTCAGGGGCTGTTTTTCGTAGCTCGGCTCTTCAGGAGTTTATGACAGGGGAATGCGCGTTAATGTACGTGTTTTGAGAGGGCTATGGGGGCACAGATGGGGGGGCCAATATCGGCATGGTGCTGGGGCGGCAGGGTCATCTAATGCAGAGGGGACCGAGACGTCCTAACCGCACTAGTGTTGCGTGACGCCCGTTGTGACGGGTAGGTAGTTAGCCGGCGGGGCAGGTGAGATTCGGTGAGGTCGTCGTTAGCGTGAGTCAGTGGCGGAACAGGGGTCAAGAGCGCCTGTGGTGGCAGTAGTTGGGGACAAGGCCCCGGCTGTTAAGTACCGCTGAGGCGTCCAAATTGTTGCCAGTGTGGGACGACGGCACTGGGTAAACTTGTACATTTGTTTTGATGGGCCCCTTGGGGGTGTCTCTAAAACAAAGTAAAGGTAAATATGGAAAAGGGAGCATCTGGATATATTTACTGTTGTTGCCATTTTGGAGCGTTTTAGTGTCGACACGTTGGGGAAGGGGAGGAGGAGCATCGTAAGGAGGAGGAAGAGGAGGAGACGCCGTATCGATTGTTCCTCGTAATTTGGGGAATTGGCCTGACATGCTTGTTCCCATTTTGGGTAGTGTAATAGGGGGAAAAACAGCTACCGAATGGTGATGCTGGGGGTTGGTTTTGGTAATCAGGAAACTATTGGGAAGGTTTTAAAAACCCCCAAAAAACAACGACTAGGGTGGATAGCGTGGCTTAGATTATGACAAACAATGTTCGTCAGAAGGGGGGGGAGGCCGTTGAGAACCTCCATGGAATGGGGGCATAGGTATTGGCTTTGTATGAAGGTTGATGGCACGGCACCAAAGCCGGCGCCGAAGAAGTTCAACCTCCTTTGGTGGGTGTGGGGTGGTGCTGTTTCATTCCTTTCAGGCCGGGGCCCGATGGAGGCCAAACAGGGGCTGGGATGAGACCCCGTCGGGCGTGGTAAGAAGGGAGTCTGTTAGAGGTATAACGAGGGCAACTGTACTTGGGATCCTCCTTGTACCCTTCAAGCCCGCATGCTCTGGTTGCGGGGGGTGTCAACCACCTTGTCTCGTTGCTTCAGGAAAAAGGACAGGGACACGGTCGGGTTGATGGTGCTCAAAAAGGGGGTGACTCACGGGTGAAGCTCGGCGTATGGATGCGTGCTCGGGAGATATCAAATAAGGAGAAGGTCGCTTTGTTGATTCAGGGATTTCAAGAGGGGTTTGGGAATCCCTTTGAGGAGGGGGACCGGGTTGTTTTGGCAAGGAACTTGAAATCGCGTTGAATCCTCCGGAGGTAGTTAGGAGATAGTTCGGAAGGAGGTCAGTTGGGTCGTATGTTGGGACCCTTGTTAATCCTCCGGTGGGAAATTTCGGGTTTCGCCATTGGGGGTAGTTCCTAAAAAGGAGGAAGGGAGTTTGCCCTGATTCATCATTTGTCTTAACCCGCGGGGGGTTTCGGTTGAATGATGCGTAGATCCAGCTATGAGTTCAGTTTGCTATCTTCAATTTGATGAGCTGTGAGCTGGTGAGGGCAGCTGGGAGTGGGGCTTTGATGCAAAAGCGGACATTGAGGGCTGCTTTTCGCTTGTTACCTGTGCATCCGGAATCGATGCATTTGTTGGGGGTGTATTTTGGAAGGGGTTTTACTATGTGGATGGCTGCCTGCCAATGGGGTGTTCTATTTCTTCTTGTGCCTATGTTTGAGGCGTTTAGTACGTTCCTGGAATGGGTGGTTAGGGAGTTGTCAGGTGGGGCTGGGGTCATTCATTATTTAGACGATTTTCTATGTGTGGGGCCCCGCAGAGAGTTTAGGTGCCAGGTTTTGTTTGTCCACTTTGTCTGAAACATTTGAGATTTTTGGGTTGCCATTGGCGGTTGATAAGACTGAAGGCCCAACCACGAAAACTGTCTTTCTTGGGCATAGAATTGGATTCGATCGCCATGGAGTGTCGTTTGCCAGAAAAAGTTATGGGAGTTGCCGCTCTTTGCGTTGGCGAGGCGCTAGTGAAGTCAAAGTTGACATTGCAGCAGGTGCATGTCTTTGCTGGGGAGATTAAACTTTGCTTGTCGATTATGCCCATGGGGCGGGTTTTCGTGTCGGAGGTTGGCACAGGCGACGGCTGGGGTTATCGGCTACGCGAGCACTTTGTTCTGCTAAGAAAGGGCATAAGCGGATTTGCGATTTTGGGACGAATTTTTGGTCACTTACAATGGGAGGAACGTTGTGGCTGGCGGAGCCTGTTTCAAACTGGAGCTCATTTGTTTTTACTGACGCTGCAGGGCGCTATAGTTATTTAGGGGCTTTCTTTCAAGGGGAATGGAGTTGTGGGTTCCTTGGCCCCGAGTGGTGGCAGGAACAGAAGGCTGAGCTGCTAACTGGTGCCTGCTGGAGTTATTTCCGATTTTGGTGATCTTTGAATTGTGGGTTACCATTTAGCGGCACAGAACGTGGTTTTCCATTGTGAAACATGTCAGTGGTTAATTGATGAAATAAACGACGTCGAGAGCTCTCTCCCCGGTTATTGTGTTGTTGCGCATCTGGTGTGTGCTGTGCCTGCGTTTGAATGTGATTTTTCGGTCAGTACATTTCCAGGAGTAGATAATGAAGTGGCGGAGTGCCTCTCTCGATTGCAGCTGGTCAGTTCCGGGGTTGGTGCCGGGGGCGGCGTTGCAGTCGGTGTGGTGTCCGGAGCATTTGTGGGAGATCTGCGTTGAATTATTTCCCTGGGGTTCAGTTGTCCTTTGGCCCCTCGACATGGGACTCTTACAAAAGTCCCATGTTACACCATCATAAAGACTCATAACAGTACACAACTATACAACCAACCATAGAACCAGCATAACAGAGCCAGTCACAGTACAGTTATCATATACCATCATAAAAGACTCATACTCAATACTGCAACTAATACACCACCCAATATCCACCATAACAGACGCAGTCACAGTAAAGTTTTCATATACCACATAAAAGACCCAATAACAGTACTGCAACTATACAACCAACCATAGAACCAGCATAACAGACCCAGTCACAGTACAGTTATCATATACCATCATAAAAGACTCAATGCAGACTGCATTTATACAACCAACCACAGAATCACCATAATAGAAGCCAATAATAGTGTAATTATAAAAGATTCACCACATCCCTGTCATAATATACTTATCAAATGGAGCGAACCTCAGACTCCCGTAGCTGATTCCAATCACAGATCATCATATACCCCCCCACATAACATTCCCCGCCACAGTCCATCATCCAATAGCCAACCATAGCATAGACATAGCAAACCAGCCACAATCGTCATACACAGCCACCATAGTCCAGCTCCATCAATGTTGGACACAGAACTTGAACCTTTAATATCCACACGTACAACATCAACCTAATCCTGTTACCTGAGACAGAAGTTTCGTCAATCATCATCATTCAATTTAATTTTCCTAGGATCGGTTTTAAATTCGATACTTTTATTTGGCTTACGGAAATATTAGATTTCCATTTTCAGAAGACATTCGTGGCCTATAAGATACTATAAGATCATACATTAATATATATCATTGCATTAGTAATGAGGATGATAAACCCTCTACCAATCGGAGTTGCTGATAACAGAGGACAATGAACAGATTTATGGAATCTCCGTCACTTACTGGTCAATGTTAGTTTCTCTTTTCTGTCTCGTTCTCACAGGTTCTCCCAGTTGACAAACTAATCCAGAATGATGAATAATGGCGCTATAAGGTGCCTAGGATGTGGCCTGAGAAACATGGTGCCGCACGCCCCTCCAGGCACCGCTGTCACCAGGAGACGATGTCCCCAGCACTCTACAGGGAACTGCACTTTAGCCTTACGGAGTGTTTTCATTTCCATGAGAATCGTTATCCAAGCTCTTCATCCACATTAATTGTTCACCTCGGTAATGGGAAAGGACAAAGGGCTGACATTTTACATATCACACTCCTATCTCCGCTCCATGTCTGTTACCAGCAAGCTTTCATGACCTTTCAACACATAAAAATCCAAGGATAGACGCTGATCTGCTGGAAGAAAAGCCAAAATATTTCCACCTATAGCAAGCGCGCTGGATTAAAGGGGTTGGTCCACTTTACCCTTGTGTTTTTTGTAATGTGAGGGGCAGGATTTTAGATATTTACCAATATACATCTTTAAAAGTTCTGCTCCGCTTTCCTGATATGTAAAGTAAGGCATCTGTTTTGGCTGCAGATGGAGGGTCATGTGTCTCTATCTGTCCAACAATCGCCCTCGGACCTTATAATAGTATTTATGAATGTAAGATCAGGTCCTGGAAGGGTTGATTGGTCTAGGTCAGCGCAGAACGGTACACCTTACTTCCCTAGTGGTCCAGATGGGGAAGGAGGGTCTAGGGTAGTGAAGGGTATATTTCCTCTCCGTGTTTGTGTGTTTTCCTCCGGTCCTCCTGTTTTCCTCCCACCTACAAACATACTGGTAGGTTGATTAGATTGTTGAGCCCCATTGGGGACAGAGGCTGATTTGGCAAGTGTGTGCAGCGCTGTGGAATCTGTGGCGCTATATAAATAAAGGATTATATTATTTTTATCTTCAGGTCAAAGTAAGTGGAAGATTATGGTTTCTCCCTGCTGGTCTGGGGAGTAAACTGTTCAGTTTTCTATGCTCTGGTGGTCTAAGGCGAATAACTACTTTATATTCTATATTTAAAAGAAATGTTTAGGAAATATTTCCAAATTCACCAATGGGTGAAAGGGCTAATTTTTAATTCCCTGCAACCCTAGGTCAGTGGGACTTGTATTTCCCCTTGTGGTCTAGGGTGGTGAAAGGGTTAAATTCTATATATCTGGAGTGGACGGTTATGACTTTTTTATTATTGTTATTATTTTCCCTGCTGGTCTAAGGGAGTAGAAGAACAGTTTATATTCTCTGGGGTCTAGAGGCAGTGCAAGGGCATATTTTATGTCTCCTGATGGTCTATGCAATGGGACGGTACTTTATTTTCCCTTTGGACTGGGTGATGAAAGGGTTTAATTTACGATACCCGCGTGGTTCACAGAAGTGAATTGTTTAATTGTTTTTCTCCTGGTTGGTCAGATCAGGGGAGGATGTCTTTCTTGATATTCCCTGAGGTCTAGGGTAGTGAGAGGTTTATTTCTTATTATCTGGATCTTCAGTGGTAATTCTGCTAGTGTCTAGGTTCAGGGGGGGGGGGGGGTTGCATTTTATTTCCGCAGGGTGTTTAAGCCATTGATAGGGTTTGTTTTATATCCCTGGTGGTCTAGGGCAGTGTAACTGTTTCTTTTATATCCCCAGTTTCTTGGGCAGTAAATGGGTTTATTCCTGGTGGTCTAGGGAGCTCTGCGGGAGATGGCATGTCCTAGCTTGTGTAACATTTTATGTTTCCTGAGATCGGGTGGCCGGAACAAATGTACATCAGGGTCCCACTCTGGTCCTGGGACCTGAGTTGTGGGAGATATGAGAGCTAGTAAGGAAACAAGTGGTGAAGCCATGATTGGTCTCCAAACCTGCTGGAACCAGAGACACCAGTACCGGACCACCGCTCTGACCTTCTCATGTTGTTTAATATTGTCCTAGTTTATGAAGTTCCAAGTACTCAGGTGACACATTGTTTCGTCTTCTGGGTAAGGTCACCTACATCCGCACATCTACACTGACCTTCCAATGGTTGGAGGTCCGAGACCACTTACTTGGCGTACCAGCATCTGTATTCTTGTTCCCACTGTATAATGATTTCCCTAAAGTATTTAGTGTCCCATTAAAGGAACCTGTCATCAGGAACCATTTTCACATTCAGGTGTGCGTGAAAACTTTACTTATACAATATTTTGCGATTGCCTTTATTTTCGGACTGTTGCTTCAATTTTCAACAAAAAAAAAAACCTTAATCTGCAATCATAAACTACACCCCTCCTTATCACCACTCCATGTTGTGAGGTGTGATCCCTTGCTGCTATTGCCATCGATCCTCGCATCCTGAAGCGCTTATTCCTAACCCCAAAGTGTATGCATATCATCCACATGCCCAATTCCCTAGTCGCGGTCTTCCTTTAGCATCTCGTGCGCTATTCGGATCCTAACGTCTCGTTACCCTGAGCATCCGAACACTGGGCGCACACTTCCTTCATAAAGCACCCTCCTGACAGGGTTCGGCTTCTCTTTCATCAATCGTCGTCCTTTGGCTTGCCACTCATCACATGCCCACCCTGCTCGCTGTCCACAGATCTTCCTTATAAGCTCATAGTTGCTGGGGTGTGAGGTCGCTGTGAGTCCCTCGGGATGTGCTGGCTTCATCACTCGCTCTCATGTACAGCTACATTCCTGGATAAACTGTGTAGTGGATGATCAAGAACCCAGGAATAGCACGTCGCACGGTTTTATATTTCGACATTGACCAAAGTCCAGATCCGATCCAAACACACTGTGGGGGATGTCCTACGCGTACCCTTAAAGCTACCCGGCAACCTGCACAGTGTCTTTAAATGGTCCACTGTTAACACCTACCACCCTGCTGCTGCCTGTCGTCTTGGCTGACGTCTCCGAAGCAGCAAGATGCTCAAAAACTGTGGCACGCATCCGCCGTCGCAATTACATGCTTCGGCGGTATCCACTACGTAAGGATAACACACACAATCGGTGCCAGCACCAGTCACTTGTTAAATGGACCCTTTTTAAACCGCCGCGGGATGCAGCAGCATTTAAGGGGCTCACACGCGCGATGGTGCAGGTGCAATTGGATCCTGGTAACACACACCTGGTTCAAGCCAAACTGCGTACCTGAATTCCCCGTGTCTGCTCTTCCTATCATTGTTTTGGCAATTCAAGCTGATCCATTAAAATCGAATTGATGGCAGCCGCAGCTGGACACCATTCGTCACACAGAGCCATTGGGGCTCTTACTAGGGCTTTCCACGGCCGCACTTCTCGGGTTCCCGAATTTTCCGTTGTCCCGACTTCCACCAGGATTTGGGTGCACGCAATTGGTTTCGGCGCTGGCTTCACGCGACAGAATCTGGGGCGTGGTCGTTCCATGGATTCGAAAAACCGTGGAATTTAAAAACATAATGTGCCGCAAGATCCAAGCACTTACATGCACGAGAAGAAGCAGTGTAACTCCGGTGGACCTTCTGCGCAGCGCGACACAGGAAGGTACTCGGGCGCACACCTTAGTGAATCCTAAGCAGCACCCGAATCCCGATCGACCATCCCGGTTCCGTCAGACCGGGTAATAAAACGCCCCACTGTGTAAGGAGGGGAAATCCAGGTTTGAAGGTTGCGTACTGCCGAAGTCCGTAGGGACGACCATTTTGCTCATCACTAATAGGAGGTCTGCTTCTACACACAACGGTTTTTTCTCTGTCTATGCTGCTGAACAATGCATGTCACCTCTTTCTCTCCTTCTTGGATTTCGTCCGATTCAGCAGGACAGCCGGCTAAGTGAAGGATATATTACATGCAACTGCAAATGGAAAGAATTTTTTTTTAAATTAAACATTATTTAGAAAATGCTTCCTTTTTGCATGTAAAGAGCAAACAAATAATTTTAATAAAAGTCAGCGCTATGTATTTATATAGCCTTTCAATTAGATAAACAAATGTTTTAGATTCTTCTGTAGCCCCATGGACTATGTGATGAGTGGCGATGGACTTTCAGGAATGGGTGTGAAATTTTGATAGTATCACATCTTATTCCAGCATCTTACCCCATAAGTAAGTTCTGTCAACCCCATCCGAAATCTCCAGGATTTGTCCTGACCCGTCCTCTCTTTGATGAGGGATAGAATCAAAGCCGCATCTCTGTAATCTCTCCATTATCTTCTATTAATTGGCTTTATGGTTCTCACCATAAGAAGTGCATCTCAGCCCCTTCATCTGGGCATCGCCTCTACTCAACAAATCTTATAGTCATTGAACCCCTTCCTGACCACCTTAGGGAACCCGTTCTCTCAATAATCTGGCGTCTACATCACAGTTTTCTCATTTTGGGGTTGGTTTGGAAACATGGAACAATATTAGCAACAGTCATTATTTAGATAGATAGGTACTTGGGTCCCTTAAAGGGGTTGTCCAGGCGTAGAAAACATGGATTCCTTCTTCTAAAAAACAACGCCACACTTTTTACAGGTTATTGGTGGAGCTGCAAATCAACCCAAACTCGTATCAGCGGTTTTGGAAGAGGGCAGCGATGTTTTAAATAGTTGAAAACCCCCTCCCTTTCTAGCTTAACAGGGGTTTTTTACCATAAAAAAGTTAGGCCCTATCCATAGGGCCTAAATTGCTGATCGGTGGGTTCTCAGTGATGAAACCCCACATAATCACTAGAATGGGTTCCGATGTAACCCATCAGACCCCTTGTTGCTCCCCGAGATGGCGAGCAACTGACCGCGCATGTCCGGGCTCCTGTTCTTCTCTATGGAGCGACGGGATGCCAAGCACTGTACTATCCTGTGGGCCTACACTTGTTTTGTTTTGAAAACCCCTTTAAGGAGTAAGGGGCAAATAGCAACGAAGATCATGTAACTTTGTGTAAAATTATAGAATAGAGCCCCTGATCAAGAACAGTGTACAGTTCTGATAAACTTATATTACACCGCCCTATGGGCCAGTAGTAGTGTACCTAGGAGTTATGAGATAAACATGAGTGCCCATCTGAAACCTACCCGAATTAAGTGGATTATGGGTGTAAGGGAATCAAGGGAACCTATCAGTCTGAAGTCACCCACACTAACTAACCATATTTTTTAAACTGCCTATTGTAGCAGTAAGTCAACTATCCCTTATTGTTCCTCCCCATGCCTGTAAGTTTCTACATTCCCATTTACAAAGTTGACTCCCATCTATGCATATTCATGTACTCTATCTTAGCCGCGTCTCTCTCGCTTTATGACAAGAGGCGGCTTCTATTCAGCTGAGGAAATCAGCTCTGCTACATCATTTCCGCTCTCTCCTCAGGAATGAGAGAGATTCTGGCTATTTACCCTCTCCACTTATCCTGAGGGAGGGGAATGAAGAGGGGTGGCTTGTGCGGGAAACATGAATATGACCAGCTCAGCTTGAGTAAAACAATGAGCGGACTCTATGGGGTCATCGGCAAATGGTTGTGTTAACTTTATGAACACTTGGGAACTTTCCCTGCCATGATAAGAACCATGATAGGGATGTTAATATTGCTGTATAATGAGTGTTTTCCAAAGATATTATAGTTAGTTTAGGTGTTTAGTTTATCTGAAAGATTGGCTTTAAGACCCCCGCAGGGCTCCAATGCTAATATAGAGAACCCTTTAATCTCAACAAAAAAAGCGGCAAACGTAAAAAATAACAAAAACTTTATTATATCAATTTATTACTTTTTTTCTAAAAGTCCCTGGTAGGCTCCTGTTGGTCCATCAGGGGGACTGCAGCATAAGAGCGTGAGCTGAAGCTACAATGTGCACGTTCAAGACGTTTCCCCAGGAGACGATATCGCTGGCCTCGTTGTGTACCACCCTCCACACAGTCGAGGGAGTAAAAACATCGTACGAGGCAGAGAGCTCGGTAAATGCTATGTCCTCAGGACAAGGATAAGTAAAAAACCAGATAGTGGGGAAATTACAGGAGTTATAAAGTGCACGGGGGAGGGGACTCGATGGGGCGGATGTGAAGATGTGGGTAAGATGGGCAAAACACATTACTGGATCTCCCTTAGACAATATGGATAACCTTTACCAAGAGGACTCCTGATATTATCCTATTATTATCTTACATATGCCCAAAACATATGACTCCTATGGAATGAAAGCTGCTACGACCGCACTGCAACTAACAGCAACCTACACAAAAACCTTGCCTATGCAAATGAGCTGAGAAGAGTCACTTTTTGCCCCAAATGAGTCACCTGAGAGGCTGGTGGGGTGCCTTAATATTGGACTCTAACACCTCAAACCTACGTCTGGTGTCATTTTTAAAGAGGAGCATTTCAGCTTTAAAAACCCATCCATATTATAGAGAGACAGGGCCAGTTACAAGACAAGTCGGAGCAATGAAAAATCCGTTGTAGCTTCTTTTAAACCCTAATATAGTACTTCACATCACAAAAGTTGCTGGGAATCCTCTGCAGATTGGCGATTTCTCCTCGGGTGGTGAAGTATCTCAGTTTCAGGGTGGAGATAGAAGATTAGGTCTTAGCGAGCTTCTTCCTCATCAGACAATGTCCCAGTGATTATGATAGGCTGACGTCTTCTGTCGGAACATGAATTAGGCAGTTAGAGGTTATCACAGTATGTACCATGATGGCCCTCACCCCCTGTCCCTCATTGCCCTACAATGACCAGACAGATCACAACCACCTCCCCCTGAAGTTTTTGCCCGACAAGCGGCCGCCACTGTTTGTTGGAAATCCACAGCAATTTTTTGCCCACTTGGCTGAACATGTTCCTCTGCTAGTTTTATGAGAGCGCGATTGTCCGCGAGGTAACACGGCGTAAAGGTGGGGGTGGGGGGGGGGGGGGGGGGGGGGGGGGGTTGTTTTTTTCTTTTGCTTCTTTTTTTTTTTGTCCGTCTCCAGCTCACACTGACAGAGACTTACTAAAGCTGTTGTAATATCATTATACTATTCAGCTCTTTCTAGCGGGCCCAGTCAACAAAATCTCACGCCAGGCAGGTGCTACTAATCCAGACAATCAGATATGGGAGAGGTTTTAAAAAGGAACCTATCAGCAATTCCTGACTACCCAAGCTGCATCACTTTCTGGGTATTGTGTCCTGCAGTGTGTGTGTGTGTGTGTGGTGTGTGTGGTGTGTTTGTGTGTGTTGTCGTGTGGTTGTGGGGCGGGGGTTCTTATACGCGTCTTTCTGTAGACAGTGTTATGGTTGTTCCCTGGAGAGATCGTGTTATTCATACCTTTATGTGTGGCTGTGGTTAACATGGGTGGACTGCGTGGAAGACTGACTGGTGGACAAATGGCTAGAAGCATTGTCCGCAATCCACGACATCACCTCTTCGCACTGTTCTGGCCTCAACAGTGCTCTACCACGAGTCCCAGTAACTTCAGACATGAACCTAGGGAGTGTAGCTCTGCGGCGTTCCCCTGCTCCCTCATCAGCAGGTGGTGTCTCACCCCGCCCAGGACCACGGCCTCTGACCCCTGCAGTAGGTGGACGCCCACGTCTTCATGCATTCTCACACTCCTTTCCTCTCCAGGGATGAGAGTGGAAAAATTTTGCTTGTACCGTGAGTCCAGGAGAGTGAATACCCAGTAATCGGTGCTGGAATAAATTCTTTGAACGCGAGGGTCACGGGATAGGCAGCCTAGCATGAAATCTGCCATATGTGCCAGAGTCCCAACGCGCAAGAATTCACTCCCCTCACTGGCCTGACTGTCCATTTCCTCCTCCTCCAACTCCTCCAACTCCTCTTCTTCTGCCCATACACGCTGAACAGTGAAGGACTGAACAATTTTTTTATTTTTTTTGTTTTTTTAACAAAACAATGCTATCCTATTGCTATGGCTAGTTTATAACCTACACTGACAGCACACAACTGGATTTTGTGCTGTGCCTGTATGTACAGCTCAGTCCCATGTACATCACGTGGTCTATGTACAGCTCAGTCCCATGTACATCACGTGGTCTATGTACAGCTCAGTCCCATGTATATCACATGGTCTATGTACAGCTCAGTCCCATGTACATCACGTGGTCTATGTACAGCTCAGTCCCATGTACATCACGTGGTCTATGTACAGCTCAGTCCCATGTACATCACGTGGTCTATGTACAGCTCAGTCCCATGTACATCACGTGGTCTATGTACAGCTCAGTCCCATGTACATCACGTGGTCTATGTACAGCTCAGTCCCATGTACATCACATGGTCTATGTACAGCTCAGTCCCATGTACATCACGTGGTCTATGTACAGCTCAGTCCCATGTAAAGTGGGACAATTTATTAGGGGTTTGAGGTGGATATGCGTGTCACTAGGAGCTAAACACAACGGTCGCAAGTCTCCCAGCAAATTCCTCACAATATGGTACTAGCTGCACTACTAATGCCAGCAAGCCCAGCCACAAGCAAACAAAAAAAAGGAAAATATAACGCTATTGTAGGCCTAAGTAAGCCGTTGGGGTTCTCCTATGGCTATTTTCTAGCCTACACTGAAAGCACACTGCTTTGCAAGATGACTTTGAGCTATAAAAAGAAATAAAGGTAAAAAAAAAAAAATTAGCAGACTCTGCCTAATTCTAATCAAACCCCTAATAAATTGTCCCACTTCGGTGTTTGAGGTGGATATGTGTGTCACTAAGAGCTAAACACAATGGTAGCAAGTCTCCCTGCAAATTCCTCACAATATGGTACTAGCTGCACTACTAATGGCAGCAAGCCCAGCCACAGGCAAACCAAAAAAAAGTAAAATAAAACGTTATTGTAGCCCTAAGAAGGGCTGTTGGGTTCTTGTAGAATCACTCCTGCCTAACACTATTCTAATAGAACACCCTAACGCTTTCCCTGACCAGCAGCAGCTCTCTCCCTAGCGGCATCCAGACACAGAATGACGCGAGCAGCGCAGGCAGGGACTAGTCTATTCCAGGGTCAACTGATCAGGCCATGCTGGGTGGATTGCAGAGTCTCCTGGCTTGTGATTGGCCGCCAAAAATCACAATGGCGGGAGATGCCATTTTCTCGAGCGGGCGAAGTATTCGTCCGCGCAACGAGCAGTTTCGAGTACGCTAATGCTCGAACGAGCATCAAGCTCAGACGAGTATGTTCGCTCATCTCTAGTTATAAACATAAGAAAAGGATATAAAATAGAGAACAAATGTAACTATAGTGATCAGTACCAGGTAGCAGCTGCCATTAAATAATGAAAGTATCAAGACAGACACAGATGCTCATAATAAGAACTGGCTTTTTGGTGCAAAAAAAGTCCTCAGGGCTATTCCTGGATCAGGATCAAATACTGTAAACCATGCACACCCACATGTAAGTGTGAGACCCCTTTGGAAGGATCTCTTCTTCTTTTAGCTTCTTATGCCCTCGTTTTTAAGAACAGATTATACATAGTGTCCTATCTGCAGGTAGAATGTTATAGAGCAGTAGGAGCTGAACAGATTATACATAGTGTCCTATCTGCAGGTAGAATGTTATAGAGCAGTAGGAGCTGAACAGATTATACATAGTGTCCTATATGCAGTTAGCATGTTTTAGAGCAGGAGGAGCTAAACAGATTATACATAGTGTCCTATCTACAGGTAGCATGTTATAGGGCAGGAGGATCTGAGCAGATTGTATATAGTGTCCTATCTGCAGGCAGCATGTTATAGAGCAGGAGGAGGTGAGCAGATTGTACATAGTGTCCTATCTGCAGGCAGCATGTTATAGGGCAGGAGGAGCCAAGCAGATTATACATAATGTCCTATATGTAGGTAGCATGTTATAGAGCAGGAGGAGCTGAGCAGATTGTACATAGTGTCCTTTTAAGGAATCGATCTTAAGGGTCCAGTGTCACCCAGTCATCAGGTATTTCTCCTGAACAACCAAATTTCGATAACGCTCCCCTTTATCTGAGTACAGTCCAAGTCTTGAGAAATCGCATTATCTTCATCCTACTGCACAGACATCTGCATTTCTTGGTCTTGGGTGGAATTATTTCATTAGCTGCATTCCCAATTAGCATCAAGAATTGTGTATCTCTAATAACGAGCGGAGTGTCATTAGCCTGCTCCGCATATTAATTAGCTGCTGAAAGTATGTTGTTTACGTTAGTTAAAGTGAATTAGTGGTAATATCCCCTTAATTAATTAAAGCACCATCGTTCATTAGAAGGAGACGATCGCTATGACAAGGTAATCATCACTACATAAATTAACATATAACTCAAATTCACATCTGTACAATGTCTTACCTAAGTGTCATAGGATTGTCTTGTGCTTGGCTCCATGATGAAAACATAAAAAAACACCTAATAATAATATAATATATTATAATAATATATAATAACAATAATTGACATAATTGTAAGAATTCCGGCTACACTATGAATACAAAGAGTCTATTATAATGGGCCATAGAGATATTATTACAAATGACTAATTATATGATATTGTTTGCTAGTATGCCAAATGAACGTATTATTTTCTGATATATAAACATACTTAATATGTATATAATACAAAACTAAATTTTATAAACATCCACAAATATTGGGCATTTAACATCTAAAATAACACAGTTGGTCTAAATTTTAAAAAAAAGTAAATCTATTATCTTAATTCTTCAGCTTCTATGAAAATCTAAACATCTCCATAGTAACAGACTACAAACAAACCTATTGGGGCTCATTTATTTACCCGGTCCGCTGAGTTCACAAAATTGTCCGTGTGTAATGGACTCTGCCGCCATTCACTAATATCGTGCGCCCGATATCCTGCATGTGTTGTTTCCCCGCTCAGGTCCGCAGGAGTTCACCTTCTTCTTCCTGGTGCATGTAAGTGCATTGTCTTGCGACACAATTTGAATCTTAAATTCTGCACTCAGTCTGAATCAGTCGGATCATCCGACGGCACGCCCCCACAATTTCTGTCGCATGGAAGCCAGCGCAGCTGCGTCACAATCCGATTGCGTGCAACACAATCCCAGAGCAAACCTGTCAAATACCTGTCAAAGCTGCGCAAATCCCAAAAAACGTGAACAGTCCGACGAAAGTGCGATCTGCGATCCTTAGTAAATAAGCCCCATTGTAAATAAGCCCCATAGTTAAATAAGTGAATAAGCCCCATATTATCAGAGTCTGTGTAATATTGTAGTCTGTAAATAGTAGCTGTAAGTTATTTATTTGCCATATAATTCAAAATTTGGGGAAAAAATCCAGAAAACTTGACCTGTGAAAAAGAAGGTGTGTAAATTTTGAAAAAAGAAAGCGAGAATTCTAGAACCTATCACCAGGTTTTACCCCACTAAACTACTAGCCCCCTCAGGTAGGGTATGAAATGTCCTTTGTAGAATTCCCTCGTTTATGTGAGATCTCACCCATTGACATATAAAAAATCTCACCCAAGCTCAGGCAAATATGACTCTTCTCACCTCCTTTTTACATGAGATGAGTCAAGTTTGGTGGTTAGTGGTGGTCAGCTCAGAAGCCTCTATCTTCTGTTATCTATAACACCTAAACATGTCATATTGAAGATAAGAATCTCATTTTTCAGGTACCATCAGGATTCTGGCTTTGTGAGCTACAGAACCATAAGTTTGATGGGATCTGAAAGAGGAGATTCTTATCTTTAATATGACAAATTACAATTAAAAGTAAATTTAAAAATAAATAAATGACATGTTTCTAGGTGCTATAGAACAGAAGATAGAGGCTTCTGAAGTGGCACTCCTCCTGTAACCACTAAACTTGACTCATCTCATGTGAAAATGGGATGAGAAGAGTCATATTCGGGATTTCACATAAGGTGAGGGAATTCTAGAAAGGACATTTCATGCTCTACTTGAGGGGACTAGTAGTAACAATAAAAATAATGAGGATGTTGTTCTTACTAATTGATGTAGCAACAGGTTGACAGTGTTTTCATTGTGGGAATCCTGGCAGTTGCTGAGCACAGAGTTTGGGAATCTCTGGCACTCCCATAGGCAATGATTCAGACTGCTGGAGATACTTGAGCTCTCCCAGCATGGGGGTGTGTGCATAATTAGCATCCCGGAGCACTGGACATCATGTCCCCACACTCCGTGCTGCTAATTATGTTTCTTTTCTAGGTGATCCCTATGTGTCAAGACTAGCAACGGACGTCATAGGGATCAAGATGAAGAGGAGCGAAGGTGAATATTTCTAGTTTTTTTTTTGTTTTGTCGAGTGGTTGATTTCCTTTAAAGGAAATCTACCATCGGGATCATGGATTATAAACCATATACATTTACATGCTGGTGTGTGGCCCCTTTATCAGGATCTGCTCTTCTTTTAACTTCATATGTCCTCGATTTATAAGAAAATATGCTTTAAATATTAGGCAAACTAGCTTGAGGGGCTCCAGGCTCCATTAACTTCTATGGAGCGTGGAGCCCCTGAGGCTCATTTTGAAACCTTTTTTTGTCAAATCTAAGGCATAGAAAGCTTAAAGAAGAGCGGATCCTGACAAAGGGGGCACACATCAGCATGTAAGTGTACTTGGTTTATAATCCATAATCCTGATGGTAGATGTCCTTTAAGTGAGGCTTATATGGTGTATTTTACTTTTATGAATGATTAAATGAGTATAAAAGTATCTAAAAGTCATGTAAACCCGTATTTCAGGCACTTTAATGAGTTATTCTCAAAGCATCAGGTAAACATGAATCTGTTTAAATGAAGAAACTAAAAGCCTCGAAGATTTATACCGTGAAGAAGCAAACAAAAGCGATAAAAATAGACTAAAAACCAAAAGAAGTAAAGACGCCTAAAAGGAATTTGTTTACAAAAAGAAAATCGCAGATTGATAACTCACTTAAGGAGAGCGATAGATCTCAGGGCGACGCGGGATGAGTCCCATAAACAAGACCTGATGAAGTGCACGGAAGCCCTCGTCTTCGACTTGTCTTGGCATCGGGAGATTTTAGGCAGCCAAGACAGAAACCGTGCAGGACGGGTCTGAGATAACAAATCTATGAGCGGCATATATTTGCTTGGTAGACCGCAGTCTGTTCTCTGGTCCTGGCATCTGCCACACAATATGGCGATGACACGTCTCATAAATATGACTGCTCCTTGGACGTGTCATCTGCAGGAAATCTTAGGACTGACTGCTCCCAACGTGAACAAATGTTTCTACAGCTCATATGTCAATAACGAAGCATCTAGCTTTTTTTTTGCTTGGGGCTTTGTCCTTATGTCAAAAAAATTTACAGTAGATCCTGTCTGCTGTAGGGAGTTACATCCTAGCCAAGCCTCTACGTCCGGATGATGCGGAATATCCACATAATCCACATTTTATTTAGGTGGACCTTCACCAGCTTCACCCATTCCAACTCTTCTTAGGCTCAGCTCTACAGCATATTTTCTATCTCTCTAGTCCCCACTGTTTCTGCGCAGTATCAATATTTTTGGCTCCTTAATTGACAGATGGGTGGTCCTCCAGCCCAGGACCACCCATCTGAAGGTTGAAAGCTTAATTAGCATAGATTCCGTACCCAATGGGTACTTACCCGGTCCATTCGCGATCCAGCAGCGCGTTCTCTGCGCTGGATTCGGGTCCGGCCGGGATTTATTAAGGTAGTTCCTCTGACGTCCACCAGGTGGCGCTGCTGCGCTGAAGTTCCCTGGAACGCACTGGAATACACCGAGCCGGGCTGAGTGAAGGTAAGTGCAAGCTCCGCAACACATTTTTTGTTTTAAATGTGGCAGTTTTTCCGAATCCGTCGGGTTTTCGTTCGGCCACACACCCCAATTTCAGACGCGTGCATGCCAGCGCCGATGTGCTACAATCCGATCGTGTGCGCCAAAATCCCGGGGCAATTCAGGGGGAAATCGGCGCAAATCAGAAATATTCGTGTAACACGTCGGGAAAACGCGAATCGGGCCCTTAGTAAATGACCCCCAATGAGTTACTTAGGGTCTCTACTGTCATATGGCTGCCGATAGGACAGTAGAAACCCAAAAATAATGACATATAGTGGGGGGTTAGAAAGAAAAATATAACTGAGGTAGAAGGATGCAAATATTTAGAAGTGAAAAATCTTATCTAAAATGGGTACATTTGCAAAGAATTTGACAAGATAAATGTCATTTGCGACATTTAGCACATCTGGAATAGAAGATAAATGTGTCTTACTGATGATAAACAAATGTCAGACGGACTCCAGTGCACATTTCAAAAAGTCCCCAAAAAGTGGCAAAAATTGCAATGCGCCAAAGAAAAGTCTAAAAAAAGACAGAAAAAAAGAAGAAAAATAAAGATAAATCACCCACATGTTTACAACATCTTCACTTCTGACCGAAGTCCTAAAAAAACAGAGAGTCACCTGGACATTGCTGTGATTGGTCAGGTGGACACTCCTGACCAATCACAGCCATTATAAAAAAAAAGCTACTTGCTGAACCTACATTTCCTAACCAAAAATCTGCTACTATATAATTGTTACACTTTATACAATGTTTCTTTTATCCCCGATCCCCTTTACCCGCCTCCTCCCCCCCTGCACATCCAGACCCCCTCCTCTATACAGAACTTTCTTTTCTCATTTTATTCCAAGATCAAGGTATAAAACAAAGTCTCACCATTATTGACGCTAATATGCCTGATCTTGGAGCCTCAATATATCTCCGATATTTTTAATATCACAGTGAATCCGAAATATAACTCGGATTTGTGTTTTATTTCTCCGCTGGTGGAAAGTAAAATGTCATTTCCCATCTGTTGTTTGAACTTTTCTCTCCCTCACATCTCAGCCGCTGCTTCTCCACATCAAAACTTTATATTACGTTTCAGTTACTTTAAACACAATCACCGCTCCCTGCGGTATCTCCAAGGCGCCTGTGCTTAAAGTGGAACTCCAGCTCCAACCCTAGATGTACAATACCACGGGCGCCCAAAATAAGTGGCCATTTCCTAAGTTAATGAGTAACATTCTACTTGTCCTTAAGCTTAAAATCTACAAATTCTGTGTAAAACCTGACGCAAAAGTATCCTGTCCAGCTGTGCTGAAACCGGAATTAGAAGGACCTTTGCTGATGTCAAATGTGACATCATCAAGGGTCCTGGAGGCTGATTCTGCCTGCTTACTGATCAAAACTTTATTGTGTTTTCGATGAAAACCGTCACAATTTGGGAACCTTTCCACATGAACACCTTGGGGCACATTTACTTACCCGGTCCAGTCGCGATCCCGTGGCGCGTTGTCCGATGCTGATTCGGGTTCTGCCGGGATTCACTAAGGTTGTGCGCCCGATATGCACCAGGTGTCGCTGCTGCGCCGAAGTCCGCCGAAGTTCACCTTCTTCTTCCCGGTGCATGTGAGTGCGTGTCTTGCGACACAATTCTATTTTAAAATTTTGTGTTTTTTCCGAATCCGTCGGGTTGTCCGACGGCCACGCCCCCGATTTCTGTCATGTAAAAGCCGTCGCCGATGCGCCAAAATCCGATCACGTGCGCCAAAATCCCAGGGCAATTCAGCGCAAATCGGAAATATTTGGGAAACCCGACGAAAGTGCGGCGTTCGGACTCTTAGTAAATGAGCCCCCTTGCCTTAACATCCAGTAGGTGGTCCTCAGCGGGACAGGCAAGATCTCAGAGGCGGGGCTTAAAGTAGGCTGTATGTATCTTTAAGTGCATTATCATTTAAAGGGGAAGTCCAGGTTTGAAACTGATTATGTATCCTTTGGATGATTGATCTGTTTCACATCAGTGAGGGGACACTGTTTCTTTAGCCTCACCACAGTCCAATGACCTCATTCATCCATCACGTGGTCTATGTACAGCCCAGTCCCATGTACATCACGTGGTCTATGTACAGCTCAGTCCCATGTACATCACGTGGTCTATGTACAGCCTCATATCCATGTATAATCACATGGTCTATGTAGCTACCATGCTCCACTGGTTACATCACGTTGTCTATTACAGCTCAGTCCCATGTACATCACGTGGTATCTATGTACAGCTTCAGTCCCATGTACATCACGTGGTCTAGTTACCGCTCATCCCATGTCATCACATGGTCTATGTACAGCTCAGTCCCATGTTACATCACGTGGCTATGTACGCTCAGTCCCATGTACATCACGTGGTCGTATACATCTCAGTCCCATGTAACATCACATGGTCTATGTACAGACCAGTCCCATGTACAATCAGTGGTCTATGTACCGCTCATCCCAGTACATCACTGGTCTATGTACGCTCAGTCCCATGTACATCACGTGGCTTTACAGCTCATTCCCATGTACATCACGTGGTCTATGTACAGCTCAGTCCCATGTACATCACATGGTCTATGTACAGCTCAGTCCCATGTACATCACATGGTCTTGTAACATCTCAGTCCCATGTACATCACGGGTCTATTGCGCCATGCTCAGTCCCTTATCATCACGTGGTGTCGGTACATCTCATCCCCCATGTACATCACATGGTCTATGTACAGCTCAGTCCCATGTAATTGATAGGTACTGATCTGTTGGACCGAGATTGACCACCATACTTTATACAGCAGTGTGCTTGACAGGAAGTAAGCTCTACAGACTCATCAATTTATTAGTCAAGGACAACCCCTTTAAGTGTGCAGGAGGAGAGCTGCAGTACTCCAGCTCCACCACTATACAGTGGTTGGAGCTTTCTACTTCCATTATATAGTAATGGTACCAAATGCAGAGACACACTGGGGGTCATTTACTAAGGGCCCGATTCGCATTTTCCCAACGGGTTACCCGAATATTTCCGATTTGCGCCGATTTCCCCTGAATTGCCCCGGTATTTTGACGCACGCGATCGGATTTTGGCGCATCGGTCCCGGCGTGCATGCGACAGAAATCGGGGGGCGTGGCCGAACGAAAACCCGACGGTTTCGGAAAAACCGCCGCATTTTTTTAAAAAAAATCTGTCGCAGAGCTTGCACTTACCTTCACTCAGCCCGAGCAGGTGAACTCCAGCGCGCTCAAATGCTTTTCAGGAGGAACTACCTTTATAAATCCCGGCCGGACCCGAATCCAGCGCAGAGAACGCGCGGCTGGATCGCGAACGGACCGGGTAAGTAAATCTGCCCCACTGTGTGCTCATCGCGTGTGACTGGGTGCCATAGACCTCTATGGGTGCTGTGAAGCAGCCACCAATTGTGTGCATGGAATCTAACTACGAAGACCTATCCTGAGGTTGGGTCATCAATATCAACATTAGCCAAGGGTCAGAAATCCCCTTTAAAGGAAACCTACCATCATGGATTTTCATCATGATAAACCAGGGACACTTACTCATAGATTCAGGCAAAGTGACTGTGGTAATCTTCTTACATTTGTTAGCCATGGTCTCTAAAATCAACTTTTACAACTATGCTAATGAGCCAAAAGTGCTCCTCTGGGCATTAACAGAGCCCATCTACGCAGTGGCTTTATAGGCTGTTACACTGTGCAAGAGCACTTCCCTCTCACACTTAGTGAGATTACAGCAAGCAGAGAGAGCTGGGGGAAGGGACACAGTGTAACAGCTTGTGAAGCCACAGCACGGAGTTGCTCTGGTAACGCTCCCCTTAGAACTTCTGGCTCATTAGAATAATTGTAAAAGTTGATTTTAGAAGGAAGGAGGTGATGGATAACACATGTAAGAAGATTCCTATAGTCACAGTGCCCGGATCTATGAGTAAGTGTCCCTGGTTTATCAACTTTGATGGAATAATGATGGAGTAATTATACATAATTCCTATTCTGATCCCACATAATTGTAATGTTATAGAAGAAGATGATAATTTTCAAAAAGGAAGAGACAGGATTTTGGATTTGATCCATGAATTTGCCACGTCGCAGGGTTATTGCGGTCAGGGGGTTGCGTCCAGAATGTGAAGTTTTACCGCATACGGGTTCAAAACACTCAGACACAATCATCTTCCTTGAACGCTGTAATGCCAGGCCGCCGAGTTCAAGTGCAAGCATTGTTTTAACATTTGTCATTCTCCAGCCGGTCCCTAAATTAATAAGAATGCCGGGCGGCTGGCCATTAATCTCAATCTGCGCTCCGCCATCCCGAGCCATCTCTCCCACAGTGAAGACGATCTATTTATCATACAATAAGGTGTCACCCCCGTGTGCTCATTTCTAGGCGACGGGTGATGCTCCAATTTCTCTTCTCCGCTCTGAGTCTGGATAGAAGACAAAAATATATGAAAGAAAACTTAGGAGAATTTAGAAATGTTCGCAGTGATTAGATATTTCCGTATTCTGCCACATAGCAGTGAGGACATTGCATAAGTGATGCCTATTGGAGGTGGGTGAAGGTAGGTCATTTAGAAAAGGGTAATTGAGGGTTTGTCAGAGGTTTGGACTATCTAGAGCAGTGGTGGCGAACCTATGGCACGGGTGCCAGAGGCGGCACTCAGAGCCCTTTCTGTGGGCACCCGGGCCATCGCCCCAGACAAGACTCAAAGAATTTACCTGCAGTTCCAAGCAACTTAAAAGATGCGGCTTTCAGTCATATTTTGATACTTACTTCGCTACTTGGGACTGTTGGCAGAGGGAGAATGAGTAGACAGGGCCGAATTATTTTTGGAGGACCTCCTGCTGGCCCCACAATTCTCTGTACAGAGGGGGACACTGGAAAGAAGCTAAAATTTTCCATCTTTCTACTGTGTTGCTGTCCTCCGGAGGACAATATGATTTTGGTTGGCACCTCGCAATAAATAAGCAGGGTGTTGGGTTACAGTTTGGGCACTCGGCCGCTAAAAGGTTCGCCATCACTGATCTAGAGAGTGACAATGTTAAAGGGATTGGCCACTTTACCTCATGGAAGTAAGTAACTTTTATACTTAGCCTCTGTCCCTCCTCTTCCCTCTCGTCTTCATGTGTGACAGAGTGGGCAGAGACATGTCCATGCATTTTGTTCGCACACACACAGTGATGCCATCAGTCTGTGCCATAAGCCCACGGCCAGTGATCACAGAATGCATTGGACGTGAGTCTCTGAATTATATAGAAATATATATTTCCTGGATGTAATAGTTAATACAGTTCCGGCGTAGCATGGCTATTTGTTATCCATGGCCTCCATTCCTCTAAAATCAGCTTTTAAAATTATGCAAATGAGCCAGAAGGGCTCTGTGGGCATTACCCGAGATCCTCCATGATATAACTTCACAGGCTGTTACACTATCTCACCCTCACCCCTGCTCCTCAGTACTTATCCCCTCCCTCTGCCTGATGTAATCTCATTTGGCACGCTGTGAGAGGGGAGAAGTGCTCCTGCTCAGTGTAACAGCCTGTGAAGCGACAGCACAAAGAGGTAACATTTATAGGAGCCCTTGTGCAAAAATAATACTTTTATTATTAATGCAAAATTAGCATTTTGAAAAAAAAAATCTGCCAACCAAAATAGTTTATTTCATGATTCTGCATAACAAAAACAGCCCATGATGTGCCGCGCTGGTGGGGGGCATCGATGGCAGCAAAGTATATGGTTTGAAAGTAACTTATTGTAACTAGCAACAAAACAATATTTTACATTCTCTATAAAAATGCAACAAGAAACACAAAAAAGGAAATGTTGAAGTCCATAAAACATCAGTAATTGTAAAACCTTGCAAGAAAAACAAAGATGACATGTGGATTGTTGTCTTGGCATCTAGCGCCACCAAATCTCCCGTAATATATTCCCATTACTTTTTAATGTGATATCACGCCATAAAATATATTAAAATATAAAAAAAATATCAGACAAAAAAAAAAGATGATATTGCCAATAAAAGGATCCCGAATGACAATATTTGGAACAATTCTGCATTATTTATTAGTAAAGGACGGGATATTTAGAAGCCGTCGACTATTGCCGCTCGGGTGAAAGAGTCGTCAAACAATGATGAGAGCGTCGCGTGGAGAAGGTAAATCCACCAGGAGAAGATGTTTTGCAAATGTTCTTCCAGGGACTCATTTACATGTGAAGCACATTCGCTCGTGAATACTGAGAACACAGCTGTCAGGGGGGAGGCCGCATCACTGAAGTCACCACTAACTTTTATAAACTATGGGCCACATTTATCACTCGTTTTTTCTGTTGTTTTTGCGCCTTTTCATTCAGGCGCACCGTTTTTGCGCCATTTTTGCGATTAAACGCCAAACTAGCCGCGCAGCAAAAATAAGCAGCTTTCCCTCATCTATCTTACCAATCCAGATGTTTTGTTGCGCCTAATGATATTCATCACTTGCAATGTTTTCATTTAGGCGCAAAAACGGGCGCAAAAACACTCCAACCCGAAGGTGGCGTTCAGGGCCGGATTAACGGTGGTGGGGGCCCCTGGGCGCAAACTAGGAGGGCCCCTTCAACAATATTTTTGTAGGTATATAGCCTGCCAGCCCCCTGTAGTATGTAGCCTGCCAGACCCCTATAGTGTATAGCCTGCCAGACCCCTGCAGTATATAGCCTGCCAGCCCCCTGTAGTATACAGCCACCAGGCCCCTGTAGTATACAGCCACCAGCCTCCTGTAGAATGTAGCCGCCAGTCCCCTGTAGAAAATGTTGATCTCAGCGATCTCCCCCAGTGAAGGCAGCTGTGTCTCACTAACGCAGCTAACATCCGATACCCCTATGTGCATTGCGGAAACTGGTGGGGGCCCCTTAAAAAGTGAAAGTGGTGGGGGCCCTGGGGCTCGAGCCCCAGGAGCCCCTCCTTTAATCCGGCCCTGGTGGCGTTAATTGAGAAGAAAGCACTGAGCCCCTTTACAGAACAGCTCATTTCTAGCAGCAGAGCTCAGCCAGACACTGGAACAGATAATGGGGCAGATTTACTTACCCGGTCCGTTTGCGATCCAGCGGCGCGTTCTCTGCGCTGGATTCGGGTCCTGCGCTGAAGTCCGCTGGAATGCCTCGAAATACACCGGCCTATCCAGGATGAAGGTGAGTGTAATTTTCGCGACACAATTTTTTTTTTAAATGCGGCGGTTTTTCCGAATACGTCGGGTTTTCGTTCGGCCACAATTCCGGGGCAATTCAGGTACAATCGGCGCAAATCGGAAATATTCGGGTAACACGTCGGGAAAACGCGAATCGGGCCCTTAGTAAATGACCCCCAATAGATACATTAGATACACTGCAGACAGGAGCTGCAGACTCTATTTACAGTTCATCACCTTCTATTTACAAAACATTCCGCAAAACGCTGAGCTCACAGCAAGAGCAAGAGAAATTTGCAGAAGTTTGCAGAATGTTGCAGATACTACAAACAAGTGTCCCCCATGTAATTCTGCACAGTATCTGAGGGGAATACTGGCCAGAATTACAAGGGTGCAGCAGGAGACCAGCACTGTCGGATCCCCTCCAGGAGAAGTCACTGCTGAGGAGGTGACTGGGTGCTGGGTGTCACACACCTGGGTGCTGCTGTGAGTGTTATCTTCATTCTGGGCTGTGGGAGAAGCAGAGAGGAGCTTGTAGCAGGATCACATGTAAGTGCCCGAATCTAACATTGCGCCTAAACTGCGCCAAAATTGCGCCTAAACTGTTTTAAAGTAAAGTGATTAATAAGAGGCAGAAAATATACTTATCACAGATGGTTGTAGCTTGTGATAATTCTGGCAAAACAGTGCGCCGGAATTTAGGCGCAACTACTACACTTAGGCGCACGAAAGTGATAAATGTGGCCCTATATCTTTATGGGTGCACCGGTCATTAAGCTCCCAAATTGTGAGATGGGTGATGCCAAACTCCCCAGTTCATGATTACGTACACACTTAGGGTTACTTAGAGGGAATAAAATTACTTATCTAACCAGGCCCTTTAAACATTGCAGTGGGAAACCCTGCTACAGCTACTGTGTGAGTTTGTATTCCTGGCTCACAGATCTAAAGGGAAGAGGAGTAGAAGTCCATGGAGGCTGATTTGATCTCATGTGATCAGATACATACACGGGGTACATGTTGCAAATATAACAAGTCCTTAGAGAACATACTAGTCACATGACATGCTGAGTAGAGGCATGGGACATGGGGAGGAGTAGATGGGAGGAGCTAGTTGAGCAGGGCACGCCCCACTGATGCGAGGTAGGATAACATAAGGTTGATTTAAATAGATGTGAGAGAAACGATTTAAGCTAAAAGAAGGGTGTCAGTTAGTAAATAGGACTCTATGGGAGCCTGTCAACAGCTATATATGTGAAAGTGTGCTGACAGGTTCCCTCAGAGCCCTATAAACTAACTGACACCCTTTTTTTAGCTAAAATGGTTTCTCTTACCTCTATATAAATCAACATTATGTTATCCTTCCTAGCATCAGAGGGGGCGTGCCCTGATCGACTGGCCCCTCCCATCTACTCCTTCCCATGTCTCTTGCCTCTTCTCAGCATGTCATGTGACTAGGATAATTTCATCTAAGGACCTGTTACATCTGCATCGTCTACCCCATGTATATGTCTGATCACATGAGATCACATTTCTCACAGTTTTCTGTAGGACTTTGCACGTTCTTTCTAGTGTAAACTGTAAACAGGTATTTAAGAAGTGTCTGTGCCACAATCGTGTCGCACATGACCATTTTGCGGCGCGGCTGCACTAGTCATCATGTAACACAAATTTCTGCACTGAAGGAGGCGTTCTGGTGCTCAGTCGGACCGTGCGCCACATTTAACATGAAAAGTCCGACAGAAATGTGTTGCAGCCCCATGTTAAAGCTGCACCAAAATTGTTGGTGCACTCTGTCGGGGCAGTGCAAGGAGATTCTTGAAGATTCTTGAAGAATGTGCGCCAAAAATCCTGAACCTTGCGCCCCCTGCACACTACAAAGGCAACTGCACATAGTACAGATTCAGTACACAATGGGGCAGATTTACTTACGCGGTCAATTCGCGATCCAGCGGTGCGTTCTCTGTGCTGGATTCGGGTCCGGCCGGGATTTATTAAGGTAGTTCCTACAATGTCCACCAGGTGGCGCTGCTGCGCTGAAGAGCATCGGAATGCACTGGAATACACCGAGCCGGGCTGAGTGAAGGTAAGTGCAAGCTCCGCGACAGATTTTTGTTTTTAAATGCGGCGGTTTTTCTGAATCCGTCGGGTTTTCGTTCGGCGATGCCCCCCGATTTCCGTCGCGTGCATGTCATCGCCGCTGCGTGACAATCCGATCGCATGCGCCAAAATCCCGGGGACATTCAGGGGAAATTGGCGCAAATCGGAAATATTCGGGGTAACACGTCAGGAAAATGTGAATCGGGCCCTTAGTAAATGACCCCCAATTAGTACACAGTGCACGATTCTTAGTAAATGTGCCCCTTATTGATCTTACCAAAAATTGATCATTTTCATTTCCTCCACCAACAAAGAGTTAATAAAATCTCACCAATTAGCCCTAGATGCAAAAATGTTGTACCACATAGTAATCACCTGTGGCAAAAAATATAAGCCCCTATATGTCCACATTAAAAAAAGAACAAAATTATAGCCTGTACAATGTGACAATGTAAATCTGCTCTGGATGGCGCCTCCTTCCCTTCTATGCCCGGCCGTGCGCCCATACAGCAGGTTACCACCACATATGGGGGATCCGTGTACTCGGGAGGAATTGGTTATCAAACTTTGAGGAGCCTTTTGTCATTTAATCCATTGCAAATGTTTAATTTTCCGCCCAACATGAATGTATTCTCCAAAAATATTACAATTTGTAGAACGCACCTCCATTTTGTTTTAACCCCTATAAAACACCTAAAGGGTTAAAAAAAGGTGCTTTTTCATACGTTGAGGGGTGCAGTTTCCATAATGGGGTAATTTACTAGTCTTGCTATTACTTAGGACTCTCACAGTCAATTGAAAGTTGAGCCGGTCCATCTAAATACAGGGCTTGGCGATTTTCCAAAAAATTTGAAAAATGGCACCCAAATTCTGAGCCTCATGACATTCTAGTAAAATATGTGGAATCTTAAAAAGCCATCCAACATAAAGCAGACATTTGGGAAATGTACGTTATGAATTAATTTGGGGGCTTTCACTATCTGCTTCAAAAGTAGAGAATTTAGAACTTTGAAAATTGAGAATCTTTTGAAATTTTTTGCAAAATTTTCTGTTTTTTTCATAACTAAACACAAAAGATATCATTCAAATTTGTAAACTAATTTGAGGTAGAATGTGTCACAAGAAAACAATCTCAAAATCCTGTGGATATGTTAAAGCGTTCCAAAGCTATAACCACTTACAGTGACACAGGGCAGATTTTTTAGGGGCCGTGTCCTTAAGGCCAAAATGGGGGTTAACCCTGCAATATTTATTTCGGTTGGGTTAATTTTAATGGCAGGTTCTCTTTAAAGAGCCAAAACAATGGTAAGAGCCAGTTAGCAAGCCACTGAAGGACCCCCATGACAGGAACAGTCAGAGACAATCGCTAGGCAAGAGGATACTGACAGGACCACATGATAGGAACAGTCAGAGACAATGGCTAGGCAGGAGGATACTGACAGGACCCCATGACAGGAACAGTCAGAGAGGAACCGACATTGATGAGGTGGGAACAAGTCAGAGACCATCTGCTAGCATGATGTATCTGACATAAGGACCAGGCCATGGAGCGGTGACAAACCATCCTGAGGGCAATCTACTATAGACATGAGGATAACAATGACATAGCACGCACAGATGAGTTGAGGACATAAATGCGAGAGAGCAATCACTTAAAATGAAACATCTATATACTGACAGTACCGGGGCCAATGGACAGTTAAACAGTCGGATAGACAAGCGCAATAGGCATGAGAAGGCAGGAATAAGCGTGTGAACAAGTACCACCATGAGACAGAAGGAACAGTCAGGACAATCGCTATTCGAGGTGAGGATACGTGACAGAGAAGCCACGGAGCATGACAGGAAAAGTCAGAGGCAATCGCTGAGGCAGGAGGATCTAAGACAGGACCCATGACAGAACGTCAGAGACAATTTGTGCTCGGGATAGGAGGATACTGACGAGGAACCACATGCACAAGGGAAGGAGTTCAGAGGCAATCACGCTAGGCAGGAAGGATAATGACAGAGGACCCATGGACAGGACAGTGCAACGATTACAGATAAGGTCGCTAGGCAGTAGTGAGTGACGTGTGACAGGAAGGGGCCCACAATGACATGAAACCGTGCAGGAGGAGTGTGAGGGGGGGAGGGGAGGGAGGTGTTATTCAGAATAGAGGAAGGGAGCAGGTATAAATACACACAATAGCCCCTATAACAAAATAGCAGGGATGCAGGTGCAAGACACTGAATTGAGCAGGAAACACTCCCGGCTACTAGTGAAACAGGGTCAGATAAGGGGCATGAGGCCTTTTTGTAGTGATGGGCAAATCTGTATAAACTTCTCCCCTTTAGCCTTCATTTTTAGAGTATTGTCCCCCTACATGGGTACTTGGACACAAATAAGTGTGACAAAATAATTCTGTGTGGCATCACGTAATGCCTCCCTTATGATACCTGTAGGGGGTGGGGCTAGAATTTTGCATTGGGGGCTCATCATTTCAACGTTCACCTTTAGTATAAACCCAAGCAATCCTACATTCTATATCATTTCCAAACATACACAATTTCCTAGGAGTGTGACAGAAGGGATGATCTATGAGCTTGTTCTTAAGAAGATGGGATTGAAGACACTTAATTGAAATCCACTTTCTTAAAATTTTCCTCCCACAGAATGAGTCCTCCAGCTATGATTATGGTGGTCACAGATTTAGGTTCGCATGAACTTAAATTACCCATTGAAGCCCCATTCATTATACGGAGGATTTTGCGGACTGCCGCTTCTGTCTTAGCTTTTGGAGATGCATTTTATTCTGCTGGTTTTTAGACATCCTTTTAAAGGACTGCAACTCTCATAATATCCTTTAAATAAGATGTACTACAATGGTGGTTTCAATGACAATAGTTTATTTTCCACAGATAGCAATCAACTTCATCATCGTTGAAGAAACTGCCATCCTTGGAGTTTCCATATTGAAGAAAGTTGTCTATAGTTGGAGTTGCTTTGGTCTTGTCGTAAAGGACGGTCTTGAATATGGGACACCATCAAGTTGTCCATTCTTATAGTCCTATCAAAAATTTATCATTTTCTATTGTTAGGAAATGTAATAAAAACAAGAGGCGCTAACTATTATTCAAGGTACCAAGAACCTCCTGTGCTCGGAGTATAGGAATTTTGTTGTGACATCGGGTGGGGGATGGCATGGAGTCCACCAACACTTCTGGATCTAGATAATGTGCTGAGGTACATGATGATAACCGAGAACCTTAGCATGCAGGGTCATGGGGACTTGTAGTCAACTGCCAGGCTCGTATCTCTCCTGTCATCTCCAGTCTCCATTGGTACTGGATATGTTGGGGTCAACCACGCTGTTGTGTTTAGCTTTTTCACTACACATGTGCCTCTTAAGTTGTGGACGTTTCCACTTGGGCACATTCACTCCACTAGCTTGCCCTTCTTTGGGGATGGTTTCACGGCCACTTCCCACGCTTTAGACTTCATTCATATCACGTAAGGACCCACTCGCTTTCTGCTGAGGTGCGCAACCATGTGATCACCGGGACGAAGAGATGGGAGATTGGAACCAGACGACTCTACCCCAATTAGACGTTCAGGGGCGATTTACGACCCATCGCTTGGACTCCGGGTGCTCCGGCGATTCCCTAACGGCAGTTCCTCCGAGGGCCCCCAGATGCGACTGCTGCCTGATTGGCCCCGAGCCTGCCGGATGCACCATCCTATACTGGTTGAAGGTAAGCGGCGTGTCCCCGACACTTTTGTTGTTTTGAATGGCACTTTTTTCCGAACCGTCCGGCGTTATCGTTCGGCCACGCCCCCCGATTTCCGCGCGCGTGCAACCCGGCGACGATGCCCACAATCCGATCGCGTGCGCCACAAACCCGGCATACTGGGAAAAAACCGGCGCAACGGAAATATTCGAGTACAACGTCGGAAGGACTGCGAATCGACCTAGTAAATGCCCCCTAGTCCTTTAGCAACTGCTTCAGGTCACAGTTTTTGCCCCAGTAGACCAACAATGTAAACTACAAAGAAAAATCTCTGGACCCATAACCCATCTATTTTTTTAATGCTACCCTGCTGTGGGTAACGCTGTTGGGCACTTACCATGAATGGTGGTTTGAGTGTGATCCCTTGACATTGACCCTCCAGTTGTCTTCCCTTGGAATATTCTTGTTTAGTGATTTCTGACACAGACAAGACAAACCAAGGTCAAAAGGTACCGTTTGCTCACCCATAAAAAGTTTTCAAGTGAGGACAGTGACGCTAAGCCAATGCTATGATCAGATGAACAATTAATAGGTCTTGCATGTGTAATTAGGATACATAGTGGTCCCCATGGTTTTAAGTACCTTTCTTGTAGGGGAGGTGCCTTAAAGAAGCACGTATATGATGGTGAATATGGGGTATTCCCCCATTGCAATATATTTGGCACTAGGGGAGACCATTGACTCACTGGTCCACATTGCAGGTTAAGGAAGCCGTGAATGTTCCTGGCATGCAGAGGCCAACACCAGGAAGCTGGGATCCTCAATGAGGCATGGATGGATATATTGCTATTACAGACTAGTATGTTTCCTGAACGGCAGGGAGAATACGCTTTTCACTGTGCAATAGCAATTCTGGACATCATACTCATGGTAGGATATAGAGAGAACGATCATACAAGCCAAGATGTTCTTTCTCTGTATTTATTAGTTCCTGACTCCTTGCCTGTGGGTAATTAACATTGTGTAGATGTTCTTAATATTCCATTAACTTTACACTGCCCTGAGGACATACATAACACGTTTTATTACTGGATCCTCCAAAGCGTCATCATATTCTCTACTAGTCAGTTCTCAAGGTAATTCTTGGGAGCATAGTAGGCCAGGCCATCTCCCATGACACTTACAATGGATTTTTCTCTGTGGTTGTGTATTTTTCCATAGCTTCATACTTTAATAAGATCTAAGATCTTTTTGTATATAGCTTAATCCAGGCTAGTCTAAACCAACTTATATATTATCGTATCTACTGGGCACATATAAAAATGTCACAATGATTAGGCTCCCATTGATCATACCCATAAACCCACATAACATGCCCACAAAATCTGTAGAGCATGCCAACACTATTCTAAGAGCAAGCCCACACTACTCACAGATCATGCCCACAAAGCCCAAAGAGCATGCCCACAAAACCCAAAGAGCATGCCCACATTACCCAAAGAGCATGCTCACAAAACCCATAGAGCATGCCAAAACTACCCAAAGAGCATGTCAACACTATTCTAAGAGCAAGCCCACACTACTCACAGAGCATGCCCACAAAACCCAAAGAGCATGCACACATTACCCATAGATCATGCCAAAACTACCCAAAGAGCATGCCAACAGTATTCTAAGAGCAAGCCCACACTACCCGCAGAGCATTCTCAAAACCCAAGAGGCATGCCCCCACATTACCCAGGGCAATGTCACAAACCCAAGAGGCATGCCAAAACTACCCAAAGAGCATGCCAACACTATTCTAAGAGCAAGCCCACACTACTCACAGAGCATGCCCACAAAACCCAAAGAGCATGACCACATTACCCAAAGAGCATGCTCACAAAACCCATAGAGCATGCCGACACTACCCGAAAAACATGCCAACACTACCAAAGAGCATGCCCACATTACCCATAGATCATGCCAAAACTACCCAAAGAGCATGCCAACAGTATTCTAAGAGCAAGCCGACACTACCCACAGAGCATTCCTACAAAACCCAAAGAGCATGCGAGCAATCGCTAGGCAGGAGGATACTGACAGGACCCCATGACAGGAAAAGTCAGAGACAATCGCTAGCAGAGGATACTGACAGACCCATGCAGGACCATCAGAGACATCGCTAGGCAGAGGATACTGACAGGACCCATGACAGGAACAGTCAGAGACAATCGCTAGGCAGAGGATACTGACGGACCCCATGACAGGAACAGTCAGAGACATCGCTAGGCAGGAGGATACTGACAGACACATGAAACAGTATACAGTCAGAGCAATCGCTAGGCAGAGGATACTGACAGGACCCATGACAGGAACGTCGAGACAATGCGCTAGGCAGGAGGATACTGCCAGGAACCCCATGACAGGAACAGTCAGAGACAATCGCTAGCGGAGGATACTGACAGGACCACATGACAGGACAGTCAGAGACAATCGCTAGGCAGGAGGATACTGACAGGACCACCATGACAGGAACAGCAGTGAGACAATCGCTAGGCCAGGAGATACTGACAGGACCCCATGACGGAACAGTCAAGACAATCGCTACAGGAGGATACTGACAGGACCCATGACAGAACAGTCAGAGACATCGCTAGGCAGGAGATACTGACAGGACCACATGACAGGAACGTCAAGACAATCGCTAGGCAGAGGATACTGACAGACCCTGAACAGGAACAGTCAGAGACAACGCTAGGCAGGAGGATACTGACAGGACCCCATGACAGGAACATCAGATAACAATCGCTAGGCGGAGGATACTGACAGGACCACATGACAGAACAGTCAGAGACATCGCTAGCAGGAGATACTGACAGGACCCACATACAGGAACAGTCAGAGACAATCGCTAGCAGAGGATATTGACAGGACCCCATGACAGAAAGTCAGAGACATCGCTAGGCAGGAGGATACTGACAGGACCACATGAGAGGAACAGTCAGAGACAATCGCTAGGCAGGAGGATCTGACAGGACCCCATGACAGAACAGTCAGAACAATCTGCTAGGCAGGAGGATACTGACAGGACCCCATACAGGACAGTCAGACAATGCTAGGCAGGAGGATACTGACAGGACCACATAGGGAACAGTCAAGACAATCCTAGGCAGGGGATACTACAGGACCCCATGACAGGACGTCAGAACATTGCAGCAAGGGATACTGACAGTACCACATGAAGAACAGTCAGAGACATGGCTAGCCAGAGGATACTGACAGGACCCCATGACAGGAACAGTCAGAGAGCAATCGCTAGGCCGAGATACTGACAGACCCACATGACAGGAACAGTCAAGACAATCGCTAGCAGGAGGATACTGACAGGACCCATGACAGGAACAGTCAGAGACAGATCTGAGGAGTACTGACAGACCCAGATAGGACAGTCAGAGACATCGCTAGGCAGGGATACTGACAGACCCCATGACAGAAACATTCATCAGACAATCGCTAGGCAGGAGGATACGACAGGACCACATGACGGAACAGTAAGACCATTGCTAGCAGGAGATAAGACAGGACCACATGACATGAACGTCAGGACAATCGCTAGGCAGGAGGATACTGACATGACCCCATGACAGAACGTCAGAGACATCGCTAGCAAAGGATACTGACAGGACCACATGAAGGAACAGTCAGAGACAATCGCTAGCAGGAGATACTGACAGGACCCCATGACAGGAACATCAGAGACAATCGCTAGCAGGAGGATACTGACGACCACATACATGAACAGTCAGAGACAATCGCTAGGCAAGGATACTGACAGGACCCCATGACAGACACGTCAAGACAATCGCTAGGCCGGAGTATACTGACAGGACCCCATGACAGGAACGTCAGAGACAATCGCAGACAGGAGATACTGACAGGACCCCATGACAGGAACAGTTCAGAACATCGCTAGGCAGGAGATATGACAGTACCCCATGACGGAAACAGTCAAGACAATCGCTAGCAGGAGGATACTGACAGACCCATGACGAACAGTCAGAGACAATCGCTAGCAGAGGATACTGACAGGACCCCATGACAGAACAGTCAGAGACAATCGCTAGCAAGGATACTGACAGGACCCTGACAGAACAGTCAGAGACAATGCTAGGCAGGAGGATACGACAGGACCCCATGACAGGAACATTCAGAGCAATCGCTAGCAGAGATACTGACAGGACCCCATGACAGAACAGTCAGAGACAATCGCTAGCAGGAGTTACTGACAGGACCCCATGACAGGACAGTCGAGAATTGCTAGGCAGGGATACTGACAGACCCATGACAGGAACTCAGAGACAATCGCTAGGCAGGAGGATACTGACAGGACCCCATGACAGGAACAGTCAGAACAATTTCTAGGGCGATGATCTGACAGGACCCCATGACATGAACAGTCAGAGACATCGCTAGGCAGGAGGATACTGACAGGACCACATGATAGGAACAGTCAGAGACAATCGCTAGGCAGGAGGATACTGACAGGACCACATGACAGAACAGTCAGAGACAATCGCTAGGCAGGAGGATACTGACAGGACCACATGACAGGAACAGTCAGAGACAATCGCTAGGCAGGAGGATACTGACAGGACCCCATGACAGGAACAGTCAGAGACAATCGCTAGGGCTGAGGTACTGACAGGACCACATGACGGAACAGTCAGAGACAATCGCTAGCAGGAGATACTGACAGGACCACATGATAGGAACAGTCAACAATCGCTAGGCAGGAGATACTGACAGGACCCCATGATCGGAACAGTCATAGAACAACGCTAGCGGAGGATACTGACAGGACCACATGACAGGAACAGTCAGAGACAATCGCTAGGCAGGAGGATACTGACAGGACACCATGACAGGAACAGTCAGAGACAATCGCTAGGCAGGAGGATACTGACAGGACCACATGACAGGAACAGTCAGAGACAATCGCTAGGCAGGAGGATACTGACAGGACCACATGATAGAACAGTCAAGCAATCGCTAGGCATGAGACCTGACAGACACACTGATAGGAACATCAGAACAATCCTAGGCAGGAGGATCTGACAGGACCCCATGACAGGAACATCAGAGGCATCGCTAGGAGGATACTGACAGGACCACATGATTGGAACGTCAGAGACAATCGCTAGGCAGGAGGATACTGACAGGACCCCATGACAGGAACAGTCAGAGACAATCGCTAGGCAGGAGGATACTGACAGGACCCATGACAGGAACAGTCAGAGACAATCGCTACAGAGGATACTGACAGGACCACATGACAGGAAAGTCAGGCATCCTAGGCAGGAGGATCACTGACAGGACCCCATGACAGGAACAGTCAAGACAATGCTAGGTAGGAGGATACTGACAGGACCACATGACAGGAAAAGTCAGAGGCAATCGCTAGGCAGGAGGATACTGACAGGACCCATGACAGGAACAGTCAGAGCATCGCAGCAGGAGGATACTGAACAGGACGCCCATGACAGGAACGGTCAGAGATTGGAGGTTCAAGATAAGTAAGCCGGATACTAACTAGCCCCTATAACCAAAGGCAGGCGCAAACTAATGACAGGGACTCCCATAACTGAAACATTCAGATACCGGGGCCATTTTTGTGGGACCACATTACCCAAAGGGCATGCTCACAAAACCCATAGAGCATGCCAACACTTCCCAAAGAGTATGCACACATTACCAATAGAGTATCCACATTACCAATAGAGTCTGTCCACAAAACCCATACAGGATGTCCGCAACACTACCCAAAGGGCATGCCCATATTACACATAGAGCATGCTCACAAAACCCATAATGCATGCCAACATTACCCATAAAGCATGAACACAAAACCTATAGAGTATGATCACAATATTCATGAAGTGCAGGGCACCATGGCAGAGGACTCTTATAAAAGGGGGGGCATTATCCCATTAAATCTTGCAGTGCATGTGCTCTTATCACTTATTTAAAAGTTAGGAGGACTGGCTAATTTATACATTTTTTAGGTTTGTAGCTTTGACGGTTCTGTCTCACCAGGTCATTTATTTGGGTTATTTTGTTTTTACTATTTTTTGGGCTGTGATGGTTCACTACCCTTCAGGCCTTAGATGGAATCTGTGTGATAGTCTGAAGGATTTCTCTAGAGCTTCAGAGGAAGGAACAACATAGAGAAAAGATTTTACTTTAATACAGAGAGAGAGAGAGAAGGTTACGAGAGCAGAAAACTGTCATAAATAGCACAGATGAATCACAAAATCCAATCTACATAAAAAGGAGGTTTGAGGCTGCGGCCCTCGCCTGCTCTCCACATGTAAATAAATGGATAATCTCGGCATCTATCACCGTACAAGTCACTAGCACAGGTGATATGTGATGCGCGCACATCCACAGCTCTCGTATTGCGGTGAATTATGAAGACAATACTTCATCGTGGCGTCATTTGTCATCATAGGTGTAAAGGGCACGAGGAGATTATCGTTTTATAATGACACGGAGAGGACATGCCTTATTAATCAGCCCAGGAAGTTGACAAGACGCATTTTCTGGGAAGGTTTTCTTCACGTGTTGATATCTTTCATGTATTTCTAGCAGTTTTCATCTCATATTCTGGATCCGTGATTGATCACTTCACAGCTGCATTTATTGGGGAGGATTATTTGCATGCGGATTGGGAATGTAATATGAGAAGAAGAAAAAAAATGACATATCTGATCGAGTAATGGGTAACGGGACTATCTTTTTGGTTAAAGGGGTTGGTCACTTTACCTCATGTTTTTTTGTAATGTTTTTGTGTAAGTGTGTAGGGAGGATATGAGGTAATTTACTAATATACATCTAGTAATAGATCTGCTCCGCTTTCTTGATATGTAAAGTGAAGCCTCCTGTCTTTTACCTCATAAAATGTGATCTCTATCACATATATATATATATAATATTCATGACTATAAGATTAAGGTCCATGCAGGGTGATTGCTCATGGACAGACAGAGATCACATGACCCTCCATCTGCAGCCATTTTACGGACAGGAATCTCTGACTGACGAGGTAAAAGACAGGAGGCTTCACTTTACATTTACAGAACTATTACTAGATGTATATTAGGAAATTACCTCATATCCTGTCCGCACACTTACGCACACATTACATTACAAAAATATGAGGTAAAGTGGCCAAGCCCTTTAGGTCAAGAACATGGCCGCCATATTGAAAGCCGCCATATTGGATCAAGGGCAAATTTTAACCAATGGGAAAGTGGTCATGTAGCAGATCACAGAAGATAAGAATTTCGATGGACGCAATCAGATTTGTAATATCTCTTCAGCATTGAGATTCTCTATAGATTCTTATACGGTTTCACAACGATTCAGCATCTTCAGATTAGTGTTCAGCACCATGGACAGTATGTCTTATAGCTGGGCATCACCGGGAACGTTCCTGGTTGTTGTTGCAACTTTCTTTATTGATAACTTGAAAATCACAGGAAATATTATAAATCTGATATCGGTAATCGATTTCTGAGACAAATCTTCCAAATGCAACATGACCACTTTCCTTACTGAGGTAGGGAAGTCCACTGCCCATCAATAATGGCTTCCTGTGATGTCAACTTTGCCGTGTAGACTATGATGGAATGAGCAGAGTTACATCAGCATTATGACAATGCAGAGCATTATTGTAATTTTGGAAACCTTAAAGGCAGTGGCGTAACTAGAAGAGGCTGGGCCCCATGACGAACTTCTTTATGGGGCCCCCCTTCCCCTTAGGGCGAATTCACGCGGCGTATGGGACAGGAGGAGGGGGTGAGCGCTGCATGGCGCACAGCGCCGTATTAAGTGAAAAGATAGGATATGTCCTATCTTTTCCCTGTGCGCCCTTTGCCGGCTAATGGGGAACGTATATACGGCGGCCGTATATATACGTCCCATAATGGCCGTGTGAATGTAAAAAAAATATACATACATATTTCTACACGTTTATATATTTACACACATTTCTATACTTTTAAACGCATACATGTATACACTTATACCCACACATTTATGTAGACACGTACATATAGCATATACACACATACAGTATATACAGACATGCTGCATACACATCAAACAAATACACATACGTACAGTATATACAGCATAAACACACACAGCACATACACTCACACAGCACATTCATACACTCACAGAGCACCCACCACATTCACACACTCACAGGGCGCACACACTATACACAAACAGCATATACACTCACCCAGCACATACATTCACACAGCATATACACAGCTCATATACCATATACACTCACACAGCATATACACAGCTCATACACCATATACATTCACACAGCACATACTCTCACACAGCACATACACTCACACAGCTCATACACAAACAGCACATACATACAAACAGCATATTCATACACAACACAGCACATACACTCACAGGACATACACACCATATACACAACACAGCACATGCACACACACACACAGCACATACACAACACATACACACACACAGCACTTCCATACACAGACACAGTACTTACATAGAGGGACTTACATCGGAGGAGCAGAGGATCGGAGAGGAGTGGAGGATCGGAGAGGAGCGGATTATCGGAGAGGAGCAGAGGATCGGAGAGAAGCGGAGGATCGGAGGAGCAGAGAGAAGCGGAGGAGCGGAGAGGAGCGGAGGAGCGGAGAGGAGCGGAGGACCGGAGGAGCTGTGGGTCGGAGGGGCGGGCTGGCAGGTGCTCTGGAGTCCAGGAGGCTGTCGGCCTGAGCAGTGGGGGCGGAAGTGTCAGCTGCCGATGCATGACGGGGGGGCCCGGGCCGCGACAGCCAGGGCATTAGTGACAGCCCCAGCCCGGGCCCCCCCTTCTGATGGGCCCGGTCTCGTCTGCACCCCCTGCGACCGCGGTAGGTACGCCACTGCTTAAAGGGATATACCAGCTCCCTCATAACTCCACAGGAGCAGCCGTTTTCCAGATTATCTTTATGCAAATGAGTTGGTAAGTGCACTAGGGACGGGGTCTTTCTACACCCGTTTTTCTAGGAGAGGGGCCAATCATTATGTTACGGGGCAGCTACTTTGTAGCAATAGGAAACAGAAGATGGAGACCAAGAAGAAGCATATGTAACGTAAAAAGGCATTTCTCTGCCCTCCCATCTGTATGCAATGAATTTGTAAGTATTTTACAGTGGAAAGGTCAAATAGCGCCACACACAGGTATGGATTTGAGTTATGCTCCCCCTCACTGACTGTAGCAGATACCAGCACTTGCTGGAGGTTTTAACAACCTGGCATACAAGCCCTAAAATTGGCGCAATTTATGGGGCACAGCCCTGAATTGCACCTATTTCTCCTATTACACCATGTCCAAGCCAAGTAGGCATGCAGGGGTGTGAAGGGGGACATACTACCCAAAGGGCATACCCATATTACATGTAAAACATGCCAACAAAACCTATAGAGCATTCCCACAAAACCGATAGAGCATTCCCAGGGGCGAATTAAGACTGCTATGGGTCCCGGGCTGTATGAATATTATAGCCTTTGCAGTCTGGAATCACTCCCTACATATGGTACTAGAAACTTTTTGAGGCATGCCCATATTACCCTTAAAGCATGCCCACAAAACCCATAGAGCATGCTCACGCAACCCATAGAGCATGTCTATACTACCCACACTACCCATAGAGTATGTCCACAAAACCGAACAGAACCCATACAGCATTCCAACATTACTTAAAGAGCATGCCCACATTACACTTAGAGCATGCCCAAAAACCCCAGCAAGCCCCTTGGGCACATGTCCCTGTTGCCCCTCCCCAGATGGGCCACTGCCTTAAAGGAAATCTATCATTTAATTTCATGCATTATGACCCAAACATGCCTTGAGAGTGTTGTAGCTACACTGATGCAGAAACATATCTTGTTTAATCCCTGAACTCAAAAAACAATTAAAAAATTCAGGACCTTGGGAAAGCTGGGTGCAGTAGATAAACACATTATACCGAGCTTCTTAAACCGTCCAGACAGGACTAATCAACCTTAGCTGGATGCCTCATACACAGCAGCTGGAGCATGGTGCAGTGATTGATTACTTCTGCCTGTCAGGCACAATGCAGTGCATAATTAAGGTAAGAGGAGGAGCGCCGGGGCAGCCACAGGAGTGACAGAGCCTCATCATCATAATTTTAGAATTGTTTTTTCAGCAAAACCTTTCAGTTCAGGGATTAAACAAGATATGTTTCTGCATCAGTGTAGCTAAAGCATTCTCAAGGTATGTTTGCTTCCTAATGCATGAAAGCAAATGGTAGATTTCCTTTAAGACACATCTACTACTATATTCAGCATAACAAGATAAAGGTAAGAATTCCAGCCGGCGACTTTGTGGAAGTTATGCATCTTTCTGGTGCACAGTAGGGAGCCGAGCTTCTTCAGTTACATACAATAAAAACAAAAAATGAAAAATGTTGACATCCAGTGTATGAATGGAGATGACACGCGCTCATCTGCATCGTCATGTCTCTCATGTTCCCGCGTCGCCAGCTGAGATGTGTTCACTCTTTGTCAGATCTTTGTTAAAGAAAATAAACAACACCTCAGTAACTTGCCGGAAAGTATTCCCATCTACGAATCTCTTTCCATCACATACCTGGAACGCTCTGGATGTATCCGAATGTGACGGACAGATTTAACCCCTGCACTACAGCGCTTTTTAAGGAAAATATTCACACATTTAATAGAAATTAATTATTTATACTATTACACAAAATTGTGTAAATGTCCTGAAAGTAGTTACAGTCTGAAAATATCACTCTCTTGGCGCCTTCATGCAATTTTGAATTAAAATCTAATATTTTATTAAGAAAATGCATAACCACTAAGCTTGTGGCTAAAATTCTGACCCAAGTAGATAAGATGTTCCATATAAAAAGCAAGGATTAGATGTATTATATAATGATTTACCGTATTTTTTGGACTATAAGACGCACTAAAAATCCTTTGATTTTCTCAGAAATCAAAGGTGCGCCTTATAGTCCACTGCGCCTTATATATATGAACCGTACTTACAGACAACAGCTGCCTTGTACTGTGCATAGGTCTGCCACCTGCTGGTCATTCATCCTTATAATCAGTTGCGCCCTATACTCCAGTGCTCCTTATATATGAACCTAGACGTTTTAGCAGGCATTTATTGATGGTGCACCTTATACTCCGGTGCGCCTTATAGTCCGAAAAATACTGTAACTGGCCGAGAGTGAAGTTGAAATTGGGTCCAGGAGGCATAGGGGGCCCATAAGATGCTTGTCCATTAAAGGACATCTACCACCAGGATTAAGGATTTTAAACCCAGCGCACTGACATACAGGTGTGTTCCCCCTCTGGCAGGATCCGCTCTTCTTTTAGCTTCTTATGCCCTGGTTTTTACAAAACGACGCTTTTAAAATTATGCAAACGAACCTGAGAGGCTCCCGATTCTATAGGTGTTAAGCCTAAAGCCTCTCAGGCTCATTTGCATTATACTTAAAGCCTTTTTTTCTTAAAAAAAAGTGCATAGGAAGCATAAAGAAGTGTGGATCCTGCCAGAGGGAGCACACACCAGTATGTCAGTGTGCTTGGTTTACAATCCTTCATCCTGGTGGTAGATTTCCTTTAAAGAAAATCTATCATCATGAATCCATCATGATAAATAAGAGACATTACTCATAGATCCAGGCACCGTGACTGTGGTAATCTTCTTATATTTGTTATCCATGGCCTCCTTCCTTCTAAAATCAACTTTTTGAATTATGCCTGTATTAGTGGTGCCTCGCCGTGCAGTGGGCCGGCACAAGGTTTTGCTGCCCCACGTCTGTGCCTGTTCCGGCTCAGACTATGACGGTATTTTACGCCAGGTCAGACCTGGCGTAGTAGATCTCTGACGGCAGCCGAAGCCCCCTGATAGATCCAGCGCACGGCGAGCGTGGGGCCAGCAATTAGCGCCAGTGTGTGATAAATGTGCCCCTGTACATGCATGTACTTTAGTTAGGAAGGTTCGTTTCTTAATCTAGCTTCCTTATTGTCGCAAATACCATCTACAGTATGTTACAGCAGAAAAAATTGGGACATATTAGACCCAAAAAAAATGGACGTGTGACAACAAAAAACGCTTTTACCTAGTGAAAAAAATGCAAAAAATAGGCGCCAAAAAAAGGCAAAGCAGAGACTCAGTAAGATAAATGTCCCCCATAGAATAGATATAATAGATAGATTCTATAGATATAAAATGTGTATTTCTTAGGGCTAGAATTATGTCCTAGTCATCTGGTCATTACTTCCAGTTGGTTTTGCCTGTAGATGATATGTAATTCCTGTAACATCTGCCTGACTGTCCATTCCTCCAGTATAATGGAGCAGATGTCGAATATTCACCTCATATTCCGTGTTATGATTTTCTTCTACTTCTGTCTTGCGTTCCATGACATGTGTACAGTCTGTATCCTATGTGACATCCTACACATTAACTGTGCCATATGAAAGGGTAACTGAGGATTCCAGGCAAGCTGTTCATATGAGCAGTGGATTCGGATGCGCTCTACAAGGTAATCTTTTGGTCTTGTTCATTTAACCCTGAAAATTTTTTAACTCTTTTTTTAACCTTTTCCCTTTATTCATTTCTGTTTTTTATTCTCCCCCTTTCACAAGTAAAAACTTTTTTTTTTGCCATTTACAGAGATGTATAGGGGCTTGTTTTTTGTGGGACAAATTGTACTTCCTGGTGGTAGCATTAAATATTCAAAGTAATTTACTGGGAAGCTGATAAAAAAAAATTCCAATGTAGTGAAGTTGACAAAAAAATCAGTTGTACCTTGTGGCCTCTGCTTTCACAGGTTTCACTGTGGGAGTATTGAAAGACTAAGATGAAAGTAGTCACTATGCAATGGGGCAGATTTACTTACCCGGTCCATTCGCGATCAAGCGGCGCGTTATCTGCGCTGGATTCGGGTCCGGCCGGGATTTATTAAGGCAGTTCCTCCGACGTCCACCAGGTGTCGCTGCTGCGCTGAAGTTCCCTGGAACGCACTGGAATACACCGAGCCGGGCTGAGTGAAGGTAAGTGCAAGCTCCGCGACCCTTTTTTTTTTTTTAAATGCGCCGGTTTTTCCGAATCCATCGGGTTTCCGTTCGGCCACGCCCCCGATTTCCGTTGCGTGCATGCCAGGGCCGATGCGCCACAATCCGATCGCGTGCACCAAAATCCCAGGGCAATTCATGGGAAATCGGTGCAAATCGGAAATATTCGGGTAACACGTCGGGAAACGTGAGACGGGCCCTTAGTAAATGACCCCCAATGTGTACAATACAGAAGACAATTTGGTTCTCTGTATAAAAAATGTATCATGCTTGAATGTTTAAGTAACCAATTGAGAATTTAAAAAAAAATTACTTTAAAAATATAGTTTGTTTCCTAAAAACTAAGCCCTTCCTCCGAGAAACAAGTCTTCGCAATTTTCTTTTATTAGAAGAAAATATGGTGACACAAAAATAATTCCTATTTTTTTGTTCAAAAATTATAAACACTGTAGATATATCTTTAAAAAAGGTTTCAACTTGAGCAGTTGGTTCAGTCGCATCCAGTCCCAGAAGCCTTTAGAGGCATTTAATTTGTATCTTTCCAATACAAAGAGACTAGTTCTATAACCAACATATTATAGTTGGGGGTGAGGTATATGAGTTCACATTCCAGCTCAGCACCTTCAAGTTATCCCTCTGCATTAAAAGAAACCTGTCTCTTAAACTAACCCACAGTAACTAAACATATCTTTAAAACTGTTACACAGCAGTACAACTATCCCTGTATTGTTATTTCCCATGCCTGTAGGGTTTCACAGCCTATTCTTAAAGTTGACTAACCTTCTATGCAAATTACCCCATGTAAGTGCAATCATCAACTTTCCTTTTTGCTGAGTCAATGTTCTTCCAGCTCAGCCGCCCCTCCAGCTTCTTGATAGAGACACTGGCTGTGTGACTCGCTGAAAAGAATTCCTGAAGGAGAGGGAGTGAGTGAGTTGAGAGAGAAGCTCACTTACTGAAAAGAAATCAAGTCCCCCAAAAATTATCTTCAGCGAGTCACACAGTCTGCCTCTCTCTCATTCCTGAGGGGGCGAATGAGGTAGCAGAGCCAAATTGGCTTAGCTGCATAGAAAACAGGTCCCATGTCAATCAGGAAGCTGGAGGTGGGGCTGATCTGGAAGAACATGATTATGTATCGGTGGTGAATCATCTTTACGAATGGACTGTGGAACTACAGGCATGGGGAGGAACAATATAGGGATAGTTGTAATGTTGTATGATAGCAGTTTCCAAAGATATGTTTAGTTAGTGTGGGTTAGCTTAATTGACAGGATTCTTTTAAGCATCAAATCCAAAAACTGTGTTTTAAAGTTATAGTATTCCCCTGTACCTCTTTTACAGAAATGTAATTTTCTCAATACATTACAGGTAACCCAAAATTAGGCCATTAGAAAAAACAACTGAACCACCAAAAGAAAGCCATAGTACAGCTATGTCTTTGGAAATTAGAAAAATTCATGGCTCAGAGAAGGGGTTAAAACAATTATGAAATTAATTAATCTTATTCAACAGATATATATATATATATATATATATATATATTTCCTTCCAAAATGAACACCAGACAAAACAAGTTAAACAGAGGTTTAACAAGTAATTACGGGCCGTATAAAGGACTCTCCGGGCCCCCGACTGTAGCTGTGTGATAAACCGCAGCCACCGGCCGAATGATCTGCCATTATGGAGGTCAAAAATTCTCCAATAACCATATACATGAGTTATTAAAAATGAATAGTGTAACCAGAAGCTAATGATGGAGCAGTTCACCTTTTTATTATTTCAATCTTTAGGATTTGGGAAGTTTTGTAGAAGTGATCAAGGTCTCCAGCTCCGGTCGTAAATCAGTGTAATGGCCCCGCTCTGGCATTTCCAAGTTTTTAATTGCCGGCGTGTGTTTTTATCGCCCTGTTAGAAATTTCATTATTTAGAATAATGTTTGAGGAAGACAATTCTGCAATTAAAAATATCTGAGAGCCCCTAATTAAGTACAAAATGGAAGAGGAGGCACTAAATCCAGACAACTCTGCTGCAGGGGTTTTTTAAGCCACCGATATAATTCTTGATGATTTGTGTCTCAGATTCGTTATACAAATACTAATTATCACCAAATAAAATACCTCGGATACAGAGAAGGTACCATGCTGTAAAGTTCAACTAGAATCCTATATATTATATGATAACGGCGAGTGTATAAGGTGATCACGATAATAGGATGTTGTCATATTTTTGGCTGAAGCTAAGGGTTCAACCTTTTTGGGGGGTGTAGGCATTATAATTTTTGGGTAATTTTGGGAAATATTAATAATTATAAATGTGGTTACTAGAGGGAACATCCTATTTACACTGTCTGCAAGGAGATGAGCGTAGAAGTGGCGTAGAAGCCCTGAAATAATCGCAAATGCTAGCTTATTGATAGCACTTGCGATTATTTAGGCCAATCCGCCACCTTCACGCCAGTGAGGCGTGAAGAGTGGTGAAAGGGGGGACAAGGGACATTACTCTCACCACATCTGTGCACTCGCTGCAGCCGGCGACTTTACTATGATAAAAGAAAGTAACCATTGTCTGATCAATATACTGTATAGTTTGGATCTGTATTTGGTGGAGGGGGTCCATTTTTAAAGGAAACCTACTATTTGATTTGAAGCATTATGAAGAAAACATACCTTGAGAATGCTGTGGCTACACTGATGCAGGACCATATCTTGGTTAATCCCTGAGCTGAGTGGTTTTGCTGATAAAACAGATATAACATTATGACAATAAAGCTCTGTCGCTTCTGTGGCTGCTCAGCGCTTCTCCTAGCACATTAGTTATTCACTGCTCAGAGGATGATGTAATCACTGGGTTGTGCCGGAAGCCAGAATAATCAATTGCTGCACCATCCCCAGCTGCTGTGTATGAGTGATCAAGCTCAGGTTGATTAGTCCTGCCTGGACTAAGCTTCATGTGTAATGCGAGCTCCGTGTAACTTGTGCAATCATGCAATTTACCCAAGGTCTTGAACGTTATAATTGTTTTTTTCAGCAAAACCACTCAGCTCAGGGATTAACTAAGATATGATCCTGCATCAGTGTAGCTACAGCGTCCTACAGGTATGTTTGCTTCATAATGCATCAAATCAAATGGTAGGTTTCCTTTAAGACTAAATCACGACTGATGGGTTATGTGTAAGTTATATGTGGGCACCAGCTGGAAGTTGCCGTGCGGCAGTAAGGTAAACTTTGTAAATGGATCCAATGAATATCTAGCGAAACCCCTGAATAGGTTTTCACCATCACACCACAAATTCGAGTCTATGAAATCCTAGGCTACATCCATAGACATCCTGGCATAGTGGCATTATCTGAGCTGGATTCATGTATTACCCAGCTGCTCTACTTACCTGTTTCCATCCGTCTTCCAGAATCCAAATAGAATTTAAAAAGTGGCAACTAAATAAGCAGAACCCTCTACTTACGGCTCTGGATTATAATTGAGGTCCGCCCTGCAGCAGCGCGCTCCATCTGCTCCGATCATTCCTCCCAGGTATGTTCATTTAAGATTTCTAACAGGTATCTGATGAAAGGCTGTGAAATTTCGCTCTGGATTCACAAATATTAATTTTTTCCCCCCCTCTGGAGAAATGATATCTGGTAGAGTTGTCCTACATATAATTTTATTCAGCAGCTGTTGTGATAGAAGACTTCAGAATTTGAGCTTATGCCACATAACAAAATGAAAAAGCCGAGTCCTACGCAGCATTAAAAGTAGAAAGCCTCATGTCATTTCCCCACATAGGATTTGTCTCTGTATTATGTTTTCACTTAGCTAAAAAAAACAAAAAATTTCTCTGCTATTACTTTGAAATAGTCAAGAAAAACTTTTCTCTCATTTGTCACACGAAAACAAAGGCAAGAGGTGAAGAAGAGTCTGCCGTTTCCCTAAACAAAGATTTATTGAGTAAAACCACAGAAAATAATGTTAATCTCAGAAAGGGTCTGACAAGCTGCCATCTAATATACAATACTAGGCCCTACACTCCCCCACCCCCCACATTTATATTAGAAAAAATATCCCATAACCATAAAATACTAATTTTCGAGAATATTTTCTTATATCTATAGGATTCCACATTATAATTCAACCTAGATCAAGTAAATTGACAACTGGGCGTTGCCATTAACTTTTTTTTTTGTCCATAAACAGTTTGTACTGTCAGCACTGATACACAATATACGTTTGATGGGCGGACACAGTTAAGGAGAGTGAGTCCATAAACTGAGCTGCCCAACCAGTCTGTTCTTTCTTACTGCGTCCACCAGTGGCCAGTAACTGGCCGCCATTCCCTCCCTACGCAAAAATGGGAACATGAAACAGGACAGACAGATAACACAACTGATTAATGAGCAGTCTGGGTCACAACACAGATAGAGTATAATGCACAAAATCACAAATACAAAGGGATATTCGCAAAATGAGAGCCAAAGTCGAGTAACCAGAACAGATAATAGAGTAGAACTCATACAGAAAAGAGAAGCAGACCAGTGAACTTTTATCTATCAGGGAGAAATCCTAGACACAGGATCTTTATGGATCAGAATTCATTCGGTCACAATGGGGCTCATTTACTAAGGGTCTGCGAACTGCGATTCTGTCGGGTTTCACGAATATTTACCTGGCGCATCGGCGCCAGCTTGCATGCGACAGATGGATTCATAGAAAACGCGGAATTTAAAAACTAAATTGTGTTGCAAGCACTTACATGCACCGGGAAGAAGAAGATGAACTCCAGCGGACCTGAGCGGGGAAGCAACACATGAAGAAAATTGGACGCACGACCTTAGTGAATCGCGGCAGACCCGAATCCTCGTTGGACAACACACTGCAGGGATCGCGACAGGACCGGGTAAGTAAATCTGCCCCAATGTGTTAATCGTTTCTGATCCAGAACGAGGCTGTAGAGAGAGCCAAAACAAGAGCCAAAGGCGAGTAACCAGAAGTACATATAATAGAGTAGAACTTGTGCAGAACAGAGAAGCTGGCCAAATGAACTTTTAATCATCAGGGAAGAATCCTGGACACAGGATCTTAATAGACAGAACTCTAACCTAGATGATTGGATCAGAATTCCATCTGTCACAGTGCGTTAATTGTTTCTGATCCAGAACGAGGCTGCGGAGAGATGGCAACTAAACCAGTGTTCAGACTTTTGAAGAAAGAGAGGCACATAGGAGTGAGACACAGAAAATGAGATTTATCAGATTTATTATATTGTGAGGAGTAGAATACTTATCTAAAATAGACAGGAGTCAGGAGAGGTGATGGGTGATGGTGGAAAATGTGCATTTCCTAATCAAAAAATAAAATCTCCTAACTATCTGGAGTCACCACTAGGGGGAGACAATCAGTTGATAATGAATACATAATAAAATAAGATAAGGTAGCTGCAGGATAATGATCTGATATCCCTCCCCAACAGGTTTGTCTTATTGTCAGTTTCTAATTTTCTATGTTTTGGCTTGGTTTGGATGTTCAGGTTTTTTTTTTAAATTAACTTTTATTTTTCAGAATAAAAATAAATTAAATTGTACATAACATTACATGTCCACAGTTAACTCATTAAATACAAATGGAATACAATAACTATATAGCAACATGAGTTCCTCTTTCTTTTTTACTTCTCATTACTATTTATACTCTTCATCATCCCTCCCCCATCACAACTCCACCCCCTCCCAAAAAAAACCAGCCCTCTCTCTCTCTTCTCTCTCCCACCTCACTGCCCCACACCCCTTGCAATATACACAAATTAAAAGACGTCCAAAATTGCAATTTTTTCCTAAATTTGTTAATATCATTATGTCCCCATTTTAATTTTAGCGAAATCTTCAGCCAATATACATCGGATAACTAACTTTTTCCACATCATAACTGTTGGTGCATTTCTTTCTTTTGGTTTGTTTTGGATTATCAGATTTTCTTATAACATTTGAAGCCAAATGAGATTGGAATAGTAAGGAATTATTTAGCAGATGATGCTCCTTCTATTAATTCAACTCCTGATTTTGGCTTCAAGATCTACAAAAACAGTCTCTGAGCTGTGATGTTTTTTTTATTCATGTGATTGTTGGGTGTTTTTACACTGGTTGATGCCTTTCTAAATGGTTTAACTCAAAAAAATGTTAGTTTCTATTAAGGATTATTAGACCGTTGGGAAGGCATTTTAGTGGAACCCTTAAAAAAATAGAATGTTGGAAAGTAACTGTCTCTTTGGTACACACCAGACCAGGGGCAAACCTAAAAAGAGAAATCCTGGTGGGATGGGTAGTGATCAGACTGGTAGAACAGTATAGGTGACCAGTGGTGACCTAACAGCCCCAGCAGGTTTCACAACTGGGTTCTACATACAACCCAACCATCTGCTCTTAAAACATATGATGCAGGAGAAGACATGGCTTAGACCATATACATCTTGGTGGTACATGGTCCAACAAAGCAAGAGTCACCCTGATCTGTAGCAGGAAAGAATTGGAGTTGGGATTAGTTATTGACTTCACTTGACCGTGAGACTGGGAATAAGCCATTGACCCGACTCACAACGAAGCCAAACCAATGACTTAAGAGTTAGCTAACCAGGAGACTTACTGTAGAATAAGTTAGATAACCGGGAGACTTACTGTAGAATAAGTTAGATAACTGGGAGACTTACTGTAGAATAAGTTAGATAACCAGGAGACTTACTGTAGCATAAGTTAGACACGGGAGACTTAGCTAGAAAAAGTAGATAAACGCGGGAGACTTACTGTGGTTAGAATAGTTAGATAACTACGGGAGACTTACTGTAGAATAAGTGCCATAACCCGAGACTTTACTGTAGAATAGACTTAGATACGAGACCTAGCAGAAGGTTCAATCACCAGTGAGAACTAAGTAGAAAACTGTGGAGACTTTGTAGTTAAGTACATAACCAGGCGGAATTGATATGTAAAAAATAGACAGCTGGAGATAATGGACAGAGTTCAGAACAGGAGAATAACTGTACGAATAACTGGATAAAGGAGACTTACGTAGAATAAGTTAGATAACCGGGAGACCTACTGTAGAATAAGTTCCATAACCAGGAGACTTACTGTAGAATAAGTTAGATAACCGGGAGACCTACTGTAGAATAAGTTCCATAACCAGGAGACTTACTGTAGAATAAGTTAGAAAACTGTGAGACTTACTGTAGAATAAGTTACATAACTGTGAGACTACTGCAAGTACGTTATGATTAACGGGGATTTTAATGTGAATAGTTCATAAGCCAGGAGACGTACTGTTAGATAGTTAAAGAAACCAAGATATGGGTTAGAATAAGTTGCATATACCGAGATTACTCCTGTAGAATAAGTCTAAAAGGAGAACTTATGTAGAACCAAGCTTGTAACCGGGAGACCTACCTGTAGAATAGTTAATACGCCTGTAGACATGAGTCCTTATGTCAATTAGAAGTGCGACTTACTTTGGTTGAGGGGAAATCAATATACCAAGTTTACTGTTGAAACTTGATAGATCTTACTGAGAAATAGGTTAGATAACCGTGAGAACTGTATGTAGACATAAAGTTCAGATACGGAGACTTCGACTGAATAAAAGTTCGATAACCAGAGACCTTATGTAAATAACATAAGGTACCAGGAGCTTCGTAGATAAGTTAGATAACGGCGAGACTTACTTACTTAGAGATAAGTTGGATAATGGTCCGAGACTTACTGTAGATATAGTTACGATAACGAGAGACTTTACGTAGAATAAGTGATCCTATCCGGAGACTACTGTAAAATGAATGAGATACCCTGGAGACTTTACTT